>VMRM01000008.1:912500-1212500 GCA_010277075.1 Poeciliopsis retropinna | reverse complement strand
CATGTGAAACGCAACATGTGAAACGCTCGGCTCTTTCTGCCGAGGTTATTATTGGTTATTATTATTGGATAACAAAAGGAGTTTAATGAAAGATGTATTTACTGAATCTGAACAGTTGAAGTTTTCTTAATCTTAAGTGTAAAATATTTATATAGTTTTTTACTCTCAGTCTTTTTAGAGTCTGTCCTCCTGCCATTAATCGATTACTAAATGATTTGACGATTATTTCAATAATGAAATAATCAATATTAATCGATGAATCGTTCCTGCTCTTCTCTCCGTCTTCTTGCTGCAGTTTGGTAACGTGACCGACTTCCTGCATGGGAACCAGAACAACCCGGTTCACATGCAGACCGGACTCACCTGAAGTTACATTCTGGGAATAATTTCTATAAGACGAAACAAAGTTCAGATGCTTAAAGGGGAAAAACCAGTTTGAGAAAACCAGTTCTCAAAATTGTGAAACTACTGAAACACCTTGACAACATATTTTGTTAATTGTTTTGACAAAGTTAGAATAGAGTAAATTCTAGGGTCGGTTCCGGGTGTGAAGGTCGGTCTGGTCTCACCTGGCATGAAGAAGGAGCTGGGGAAGCCGGCGCTGGGAGGCTTGGAGGACGGGTAACCAGGTGAGTCCCGGTTGTAGTCGGCTGTGCTGGCAGACGGAGCGTAAACCTGCAAAAACACCAAACGAAATTAGGAGTTTGTTCCACACAAACATCACCACCAGGCAGAAACAGAGAAGGTTTTATAAATGTTTAAAGTTTATATTACAGACAGAATAACGTCTGAAATACCTCAAACATTTTACTCAGAACTGAACACAGGAAACTGTTCAGTTCAATAAAGATGTAAAAATGTCCTTTTTATTTGTCTTTCCTTTTTAATAAAAGCCAAGAGATCAAGACAGATTTATTCCAGTGAATCTGAACACATCTGCTTCAAAAATAAGCAAAATCACATCTGGTTGGAAAACAGGAGAGCTTTGTGAATGAGTCCGTCTCCCTACTGATTCTGTTGGTTTGGTAAGAACAAAGTAACATTTAAGTACAAATAGATTCCAGGAAGTAACATTTTAGGTTACAGAAAGTAACGAGGAAGTTCCAGGAAGTAACCGTTAAATTTCAGAAACAAACATAAAGGTTCTAGAAAGAAACTTTTATATTTAAGAAAACAACTTTTAGGTTCCAGACAAACATTTAAGCTCCAGTAGGTAACATGTAAATTACCTAGAAAACAGCTGTGCATTTCCAGCAAAGCACCATTTGTTTAAGGAAAGTAGCTTGTAAGTAACATCATGTTCTGGAAAGTCGCCTGGTTTTTCTGGTAAAATCTGATGAGTTATAATCTAAACTTAAATGTAAGATCCAGAAAGTGACATTAAAGTTGTGGAAGCAGCATCTTGTCTCCAAGAGAGAAAACTGTGAGAATAAAGCGTCCAGTTTGCAACCTGCAGGTTCAGGAAGGTAACATGGTTCTTAACCTGCTAAAACTGTAAACTGATAGAAAGTACAAAAGAAGCAGAGAAAAATGCAAACAATCACTAATAAACCAAAAACAAACTGCTGCACCAAAATCACCCAACAGTTCTACCAGCAGATTCCATGTAACGGGAAGCAGAGACACAGTGAGGCGTCTCAGGCGGGGTCACGGTCTCTGCAGGGGGTCGCCGCCGCTCGGCGCTCTGAGCATGTGCGTAGCGTGCGAGCGGCGAGCCGTGACGCCGCCCGGCGCTCCATGACGTAAACCGTGGAACAGCTGCTGGAGGAACGCTGCTCACTCCTCCTCCTGATGAAAAATAGAAAACTGTGCAGATCCACCTTCAGTCGCCATAAAAACATCAGACGCTGCTTCTAGATTTGCATATGAATGGGAGACAGATGTGTTCATGCGGAGATGAAACCAGAAACACTTCCCACCGTCAGCGAGGGAATTATTGAAAACAGAAAAAGCCTTTTGGGTCATTTTGGTCAAACACAAACCTCCTGGACCTTTTCTTTGATTTAAAGAAGAAATAAATGTTTCCTGTCCTGAAGTCTAAAATATTCACCTCCCTGCTGCCAACCTGGCAGTTCGCTGCGAAGTTTAACTGCAAATATGGATTATTGATAAAGTCTGAACATCCTGCAGCCTCTCCAGCAAAACACATTCAATACATCTAACAAATTAAATTCACTTTTCAAGCAAGAAAATAAACACAACATTCCTTTAATAAATGTCTTTATAGATTCATTTTTGCAATAACTGAAAACCAGAATCCAGCAGGTGATCAGGAAACTGGATCACCTGATCAATTATCTTTGATTAAAAATGAAAAATGACACGGTTCTGCTACAGTTGGTTCTGATGTGGTTCTGATGTGGATAGTTGGGCCAACATCTTGACTGAGTGATGAAGCCCAGAGCATGACGCTGCCACCACCTTCCTTATTGAGTGTATTTGTGCTTCGACCCATTCTGACCCAGCATTTTAACATGAATCTGGACCCGGTCCTCGTTTCTGATCCCGCCCTGACGAACCGAAGGCTTTGACTGGACCGTTCGTCCCACGCCGCTGCGGCAGCTGCGAGTCGCCGCTTCCTTCCTGAAATGCACCTTGCAGCAAATCCTCCGATTCCACTGAGAGTCTGCAGATTTCATCAGGGATGAACTCTGACTTCCTCTGAGAACCAACTCTGATCATAAAACCACACTCAGCGACCCAAACCCACCACACACACACACACACACACACACACACACCACACACACACACACACACACACAGGACCGAGCCCCGATCCCGCTGAAAACATTTAGAACGGCTCTCATGCGTTGCAGACATATTTTCCCACTGAACGTGTTGTCAGCCTGGTGTGGAAAGGCTGTGATTTGTGTGTGTGTGTGTGTGTGTGGTGTGTGTGTGTGTGTGTGCGCGCGCGCTGCAGACAGACATGAACAGGTGCAGAGTGTGTTAGAGTCGCAGGAATGCAGGGAGACACAATAACAACCTGACTTCCTGTTCCCTCAGACATGGAAGCAGCAGCATTCCCACAGTCAGCAGCAGCCAATCAGAGAGCAGAGAAACTTTCATCGTTTCATTTTATCTACGCTGATAAACGCAACAATAAACAATAAGCTTAAAAACTACAGCTGAATATCTAAGAAAACCAAAAAATGAAGTTTGAAGCCTTTAAAACGCATCAAGAAACATTTTAAAGACGATATTTATTACAGAGCTGCATAAAACAATAGTTTATAGTTTTACCAACTCTAATTTTACAACCACAAACTGAATTTGAGACACAGAAATACACAGACTTCTTCTGACCGACTGGCCATAAATTTGCATTTATTCATAAAAGGTACAATAAATAATTCAATGAAAACATTTTAAAATAAGAAAATAAAAATGTTGCTGCCTAAAATGCAATAAAATCACTGAGTGAAGCTGAAACTGGTGAAGCTGAAACTGAGACTTAAGGAGTTTTAGATAAAACATTTAAAAACTGAGATGTTTTTAAATTAAATGTAAAACTTGTATCTATACATTGTGACGATTTTGGCTTCATTTTGCTCTGAATATTTTGCATTTTTCAAAAATTTGCCTTTTTAGAGCCACTTAATGATTAATGAATTACTAAATCACTTGATGATTATTCTAATTATCGATTAATCGTGATTGAACCGATTAATCGTTTCAGCTGTAGATATCAGATCCTCATTTTTCATAAAATGAAGAAATCCTCCTCAGAGAGCCGAGATCCAGCCCAGATTAGGCCCAGTTTCTGAACCAGAACCGGTTCTGCCCGACAGCATGACGGATCTGGGAATCTTCACAGGAGACGAAGCATCGCAGTCTTCATCAAAGCCTGGCTCTGCGTCGCCCCGGGCCCGAGAAATTCAGCCGCATTCCAGCTCAAACTGGTTCCTGACGGAGCTGGAAACACAAAGCGGCTGCAGAGTATCGCCATGGAAACATCGCCCGGCGTTAGCTCGCCGCGTTAGCGCCGCGGCGGGGAAGTATCGGTAAGATCGGAGCGTTTCAGACCGGAGCGTTTCAGACCGGAGCGTCGAGGGAAACAGCAGAACGAAACGCTCTGAGTTGGATGGAGATAAAAAGACGGTAAACGGAAACAAAAGAGGAAGAAAAAACTGGAGGCTTTTAGTGGTTATGCAGCTTTTGATGCTTTTCTGCCAGTTATTGTCTCCAAATGCGAGGAGCATCTGTTCAACCTCTCCGTCTCCACCTCTGCTCTCAGCGGGACAAAAGGAGCGAAAAAGCCTGGAATGATCCAACATTTACTAATAAAACACAGACGGTTTCTGTTTGCACCGATTTCCAGCTGCCAGATGCAGATTCAAATTTAAACAAGTTTAAATTTATCTTTTTGTTATAAATGATCAAAAATGCAGATTATGACCAAAACATCCAGACAAATAAAACATATTCATTATTCCAGTCAAACAGCAGCCATGTTTGGTTTTTAGGAACCGCTCTTATTGTGAAACATTTTCACTGCAGTTTCCTAAAGTTTTTCTATGAGCAAAGGAAAAACGCAGAAGCACTTTCAGCCAGCTGACCAGCAGTGCAGCTCGATAAAATAGATCAGATTAATTTCTATTATGATATCTTTGTTTCTTCCTGAAACTGAAATTCATCCTGTACATTTCAAAGTGTTCAAGGTCGTTCAGGGACCCTGAAGGTCGTTCAGGGACCCTGAAGGTCGTTCAGGGACCCTGAAGGTCGTTCAGGGACCCTGAAGGTCGTTCAGGGACCCTGAAGGTCGTTCAGGGACCCTGAAGGTCGTTCATTGCTCTGACTCAGCAAAGGATTCTGGGATAAAAAGGAGGAAACGGAAACCAAACAGACGGGTCCAAACTTTTTGCGACGTGGGGAAAAACTTGTTTTTAATTCATTAAAAATGCAGAAAAATTGGTTTTACTTGCTCAAAAATAAATTACAAACATAATATTTTAAGCAAATGATTCCCTCTGATGATGAAAACAAAAACTCAGGAAGCACAGATCACGTTTTCCCTTCCAGCACCGGTACCGATACCGGTACCGATACCGATCCGATACGTATCGGCCGATAACGATCCGATACAGAAAAACAACTAAACCGACTTGAAACATTTTTGAATTATTTCTGATCGCTCTGCACCAGCAGCTTCACAAACTTTGGTCAAACGTGTAAAAACATTTAATTTGTTCAGATAGAAAAATAACAATTTGAAATAAATAAAACTGAATAAAACACATTGACTATGTCGGTCAAACATGTAACAAACTGCAACAAAAGCTTCAGAAAACGCAGTTCGGAGAATGAAGCTCGACGTCCCTCAGAGCACAAAGCATAGAAATAGACTGAATAGATCCACAGATATTTTCCTTCATCTAGATTTCTGCTCAGCAGCAACATCATCATACTTTCATCAAAACTCTTCATTTATTCAGCCAAAGTTTAAAGATTGGCTGCAAACGTCCCTCAGGCAAAACCCTGGGCAGCCCAGGGGTCCTGATGGAACAAACGGGCCCCTCTGGGTCGTTTCTGAGTTTCTTTAGATTTCAGAACCGCATCGTCCCTCCTCCTCCCCTGTCAGGTTGATCATCTGAAGCAGATGTGATCCGTCACCAAACCGCTGCAAACACCTGCTGCCGCACCTCCGCTGCAGCGCCACCACCGCGCCGCTGCCATGTTCTTCACCTCCAGTTTATCACCACTAAACAAACTAAAACTATTTGTCCTAAAAGCCAAATAATCACCAGAAGCACAAAAAGCAACATTTCCACCCGGACTGGAACCGAAACACTAGAACATGTAATGCCACGACTGTCCAGTAGGGGGCGAACGTTTCAACCATAGAGTTTACTGATTCACCAACGTTGTCCAAAACGAGGCCCGGGGGCCGTCTGTGGCCCTCTGCAGTTACAGTCTTTATTCTCAAGCCAGAAAGTACTTCAGTACTTCAACCTACGTTTGGACCATCAGTATAAATACTTTTACTCAACTATTAGAGTTGAGCCTCAGATTAACAGACGTCGATTTGGATTAAGATCTTCTGAATGGAAAATGTTTGGTGTGAAAGTATTTCTTCTTCTATGGTCCACATTTTTACTTTGATCTTAATTTTGTTGTTGAGACAATTTTCTAAACCAAATAGTTAGAAAATGTATTAATTTATTTTGCTAAATATTTAAAACTTAAAATAAATCAATATTTTCTACTTTGATGAAAATAATGTTGCTTTAAATCATAGAAATGATAAATGTGCAGTAAAGTTATTTAGACTTTTTAACTGGTAAAACTTTAATAATTTCACTGTTTTGTTTTCCATGTGAAATGATGAAATGCAACGCTGCAGCTTCGGCCATTTTGAACAAATTTCCATCTCTTATAAAAAGATTTAAAACACCAATGAACAAATTCACAAACTATATGCTGAAAAATCTATTTTATGTTTTATTTCTGTGAAAAAATTCCCTGATCTGATGCATGAAAATATGTTGACAAAGACACATATGGAGAGAAATTAAGGAACAAAAGATGATGAACAGTAAAAATCTGCAAAACTTTCTTAATTTTTAACAGATTTTTCTGGTTCTGGAAAAATTACCTCAGATTTTAAATATATAAATAAATACATCACTTTGTAGGAAATTAAACAAGCGGAGAAAAGACAGTTAGGAGATCAGCGCTTCGCTTCCTGAACAGAAAACGTTTCGTACGGAGCTCTGAATCCTGCCAAAACCCAGCGACATCTTGGACGTTGCTTATTGTCGTGACTCTCTGAGCTTTTTCCCGTCTCCGTCCAGAAACCGACGTGGGAAAACGAATCGAACGGGCCGCAGACGATCCAACCCTCTCCGGTTCGGGGCTGGAGGGGCGCAGGACGGGTTCTGCTTTTTAGATGGATTTTTATAGCGGAGAGCTGAGCCACGGCCTCCGAATCCTCTGAAGGTTAATTATGTTCCTGATTCAAAACACATGGAGGTGTGTGTGTGTGTGTGTGTGTGTGTGTGTGTAAGCGGAAGGAAATCCCACCCACCACCTCCAAGCAGAGGCCTTTATTCTACCAACCTGCAATTGCACTAATGTGAACCAGATGTGAATGCAGTTTTGAGCCTAATTGAGTCCATATGACGAAATATGGAGGCAGAAAAAACAGCACAGAAAAATGATCTTTGAAATTATAGATAATTTGATTGGATTTATTAAAAACTAAACATCACTCATCGGGTCGTTTTGTTAAACTTTCATTTTAACTCTTCCTGCAGTTTTACATTAAAACTCTTTATGTCATTTTTGATCCACGATTTCCAGCAACAACCTGAACAATAAACTTAATAATTTCCTCTAAAATCTGACAGAGAACAAAGTGCGGCTTAAGGAACGAAGCAGAAATAATAAAATTACCTTAAATGCTTGATGTATGAATTATCATACAATAAAAATAAATACAGCTTTTATTTTGTTAATAAAACAAAGAAAATGTTAAAAAAACATCAAATTATTTTTCCTTCTACAACCTTAAATGGTTAAAAAAAAACAACTGGTGTGCATCGCTAATTTAAAAACTTTGTTGCACTTCAATGCTACAGCATGACACTAGCACAGCAGCTAGCATAGGCTAATGCTAAGGTGCTAGCTTCCTCATAATGCACATGCTCTATAATCTCCTCTATCTCTAGTTCTCGACTGTTTCGTTTTGCTCCCACATGTTTCTAGTTTTTGTTATTGGGAAAAATAGAGAGGAAATGAAAGTGCTGTGTAAACAGTCTTCACCCACTTCAAAGAGCATGAGAATAAATGTCTAACTAGCTGAAGTATTTTTAATAGTCTATAACCAAAACTTCAGCACAGATGTTGAATTTTACTCAACTGAAAGCTTATATAACAACCAAGTAAATTAGCACTTTACTTGGCTGCTTTAACTTCATTAACTTGGGGAAGCTAAGTGAGCTAACTGCTTTCAAAGCTAGCAGCAGCGCTAAATGAAAAATTACCTCTGCTGCTAGCGCTTTGACTTCAAGATGATTTTCATTAACAGATGCTCAAAGAGTGAAATGAGAGAAAACAGGAAACGAATCCATCATGAACATCAACATTTCATTCAAACTGCTGTGACTGAAGGCTAAAGCTTTACAAATAAATGCTTAATTTCTTGTAGGATTCCTGAGAAAACTGACCAGCGTTTTCTCCATCTGCACAAAGAAACATCCATCACCTACTGCTGCACACTGCTGGTCAGCTGGGAGAAAGAGCTTCTAGAGTCTGTAAATATTTTCCGTGACAAATGAGGTGGACACTAAAAGAGGACCAGCCACCAGCTGTACTACAGAAGCTACAAGATGAAGCAAAATATCAGGAAAAACATGATTTGGATCCAATTTCATTATAAATAGTTGGATTCGGGGGGAATTTGAAAAAAAAAAAGTAGTTGGGTTTTGGTCGAATTTAGTATAAAAGTTGGATTTGGGTCATATTTGGTAAAGAAGTTAAATATGGCAAATAAAATTAAATAAAAATAATAATCAGATTTGGTTTGAACTTGGTAAAAATGTCAAATTTGATAAAAAAAAGTTTTTGCATTTGGAATAAAAGATGGATTTTGATCCTTTTTGGCAAAGAAAATTAGATTTGAGTCACATTTGTAGTTGGTAAAACAGTCAAATTCAGTTAAAGAAAACTGGCTTTGGGTTGACGTAGCCTGCTGTGTTAGCGTAGCCTTACACCCACACGAAAGATAAAAACTGAATTTCTTTAGTTTGCCTGGTGGATCTGTTTAAATGTGTTTTAGAAAACCTGACCTACTTTGCTACAAGAGCAAACCGAAGACAAAACGGTTTTAGAACGGAGCCCAGAAAAACTCTGGATCTGCCGCTGCAAGCTGGTGGAGTGGAAAGTGTTCAAAATCCAACTTTAAAGATTCACAGAAAATAAGTAGAGAGAGAGAGAGAGAGAGAGAGAGAGAGAGAGGGAGGGAGAGAGAGGAAAAACATCAAATAACCAGACAGACGGAGAGAAACGGGGCACAAAGAGAGCAAATACACTCACATCTGCAAAAATACTTGGGTGTAATTGAAAACATGCAGCGCCTTCACACACTCGCACAGAGTTTCATGGACCGACGCATTCCTCAGCTCACTTTGCGACACACACACACGCTCACACACACACACACAGCTCCCTGTGGAGCTCCGGCTTCCTGAGGCTTGATTAGAGCCCCCTACGTGAAGACAAGTGGACTCAGCGTGTGTGTGTGTTCGAGAGCGTTGCACCTGTGACTGGAGGGGGGGGTCGAGTCACTCAGACAGAAAACACCGGGGGTCCGGACAAAGAAACACACAGAAAGTGACACGAGTCGGTTAGAAACTGGACTCTGGTGGAGGAAAACAGCTGAAGCTTCTACTCAAACAGAACCGATGAAAAAGTATCCAGGTTGTTTTCACCTTAAAGCAACGACAGAAAAAACGCAGCGTTAAGAACCAGAGACCCGACAGTCCGGTTCGGTGGGAATCGGACCGAAAGAAGAAAACTCTGGTCCTACAAACATCCATCTGGGTTCGGTCGAAGTGGTCTGAATGTGAACGCCAAGCGGACCAGACACCGCTCCAAAAGCAGGAAGCAGGGCATTCTGGGTAAATGCAACCAAAGCTCGCACTAGCTGGCTTAGCGCTAGCTGGCCTAGCACTAGCTAGCTTAGCGCTAGCTGGCCTAGCACTAGCTGGCTTAGCGCTAGCTGGCTTAGCACTAGCGGGAAAAATGACTCAACAATCACTAAAATCTGACTCCATTTTTATTTCACGAAGGAGGAAGATGCAGTCAGTGTTTTAATTTGTTACAAATGAACAAACATTCACTAAAGGAGAGAAGTTATTGCATTATAGGCAGGAAGAATCTCTTTAATATATTTCTAAGGGTGCAGAATGTGCAAATTTGTTAATTTAATTACTATAATAATGGTAAGTTGCAGCTTTAGCTAACATGCTTCAAAATGTGGCTGTTTGTTTTGAGTAGCTATGGTGACTAAATCAACAGCTGCTGGGAGGAAGGATCTGTGATGTCGCTGATCTATGCACCAAGGACGCAGCATTCTGTCACAAGCTGAAGAAAATATTTTAGAATCGTAATAATCTGCTTTGATAACCTGGACACATGTCACATACGTGTTGGTATCATGTCAGGTGGATGAATTCAAGCGATGATGTGACGGACGGTGTGTTCAGGCAGCAGACGGTCCATCTATTATTCACCAGGTCTCTCCCTCAACACTCACCAGAAACAGGCTCTTCTTCTCTTTAGCTTCACTTACAGCAGCTCAACTTATGGAAAGGTCATATTTCTGTTTTCGCAATACAGATCTAACAAATAATTAAACATAATCTGTCTGAAATGCTGCTGGTTGCTATAGAAAGTGTCCTGAATAAGGTAAAATGTGTTCAGATGTAAAACTTTGTGTGAACTGGAAACCCAGTGGAGGCGTCGATCGACTGACCGCCTCAGATGGAAATGAAACAGAACATCGTACTGGTGATTCTGTTATACAAATAAATAAAAGCGTCATCAGCGTAGAAATGATACGGTTTTAACCCCAGACATGTTTTATTAAACTGTGATAAACCATTGAGACAACATCAACTGTTACTGACCTATAGTCTCCTTTTTTCATTCGTTCAACCAGTTTCTCCCAGTTTCTGAATGAAAGTAAACATTTGGTCAAACTGGTCAAACTCATTGCTGACTCGCACAGGAATCAAATCATGACATGAAACCAAATATCGCATGTTGTTTTTTCAGGATGTAGAAAAGGTAAGAAGACATATAATATCAATAAATATCAGTTATCAGCCAAACTGCAATACTGATATCGGTACGGGTCAAAATGTTGGCGAGAAAGATTGAATAAATGAAGCCGCTCAATTCTGTACCAGCAAAATTAAATCAGAATCGGTTCATTTTTCTCAGCTGTGAAGTATTTTTATAAATAAATAGCTAAAATATTCAGCTAAGTTTGGTCAGTTAGCATATGATTCATGAGATATGAGGACATTTTATCCAATGAAAAAGCTCTAAATTAGCAGGAGTCATAAAACCGCATTTCCTCCCAGCAGAGTGTAAATAGATTTCATCTCAAAGTTGGAGACAAAACGTTCCCATTATGGACACAAACAGTCGGAACAATAGCTCAAAGGCCACCAAACAACCAGAATTTGTACAATTCCCTTTCAGCCATGAAACGAGGGAAACAATGAGCCCAAATAACTGAGAATAAAAACTAATGAGCTAAATGAGAGCAAATGTTGAAGACGTTTCACCAGATGTCAAAAATAATAACCAAGACTGGATTGAAGAAGGAGCAAAAACAAACCAGAAAAAAGGAAAGTCCAGAAGCAGAGACATAAAAGCAGCAGAAGAAGCAGCAGAGCGTCCGGTTGTGTGCCGTGTTTACGCTGCGGCCTGCAAATGGATTCAAGATGGCGTCTGGTCCTGCCAGGAGCCACCAGATCAAAGCGTCAGACAGCCAGTGAGGTCACAGCTCTTTAATTGACCACTAATTACTCTGAATTAGCTGGAGGATTGTGTGTCTTCAGAAGTGCTATATCTGTTAGCGCTGAGAACCGCTGCGCAGCTTTCAGCCTCTAAAGTTTTAATTCTGCATGTAAACTGCATCCGTTGTGATTTCAACTACTGTTTCTCTCAGGAGCATTCAGGCTCCTTCAAGTAATGAAACCCAGTTCAGCCAGCTGCCTGCAAACGTCACCTGATTAGCAAACATTTGATATCCAGTGTGTGAAGGCCTCAGAGCACACAGAGAAACATGGTGGTGGCAGCGTCATGCTGGGGGAAGATCTGAACCCAGCAGGAAGGAGATGTTAGGAGAAATGGACTGAACTTATAAAGCTCTTTAGCAGCTGATCTGACTCTAGAGCCACAGTCCATCACTAGGAAACTTATTATTAGATGCGTTGCTCAGGGGCACATGGGCAGCAGGAAGCTGGAATCTAACCAACAACCTTCTGATTACAAGACAAGAACTCCTCCCTCTGAAACGCTGCACTGCTCTGGGAACGTTGGACCGGCCCACCGGGAAATGTCCCCATACTCCTGATTAGATCAGAGCAGATTCTCGTCTCTTCCTTCTACTTTCTCTGATCCTTTTTTCTTTCCGTAACATTTAAAATAAACCCAAAGCTAACTAGTTAGCATTTAGCACACAACGCTCCTAGCATCGTACGGTTTTTCAACAGAAGTTATCCTGTGGCCAACACAAAGGTTCTCCGGCCAACTGGAAATAAATGTTTGCTTCGCTCAAGGCAGCTAAACCTGACATATGAGTAGCTAGTTAGCATTAGCCTGAAAGCTACTCGAACTTTTACCTGACAGAAAAGTTTTATATTAAAAATGATATGCAACATATTAATCAGTCCTGTATTTATGTAAAACTTCTTACGGACGTCCTGTAAACTGTAGAAAAGTGAAACCAGACAAAGGTTTGAAACTCGTTACTTCTGAGGTTCACTGCTGTTCTTCAAGAACAACAAACCTTTACTCCGTGTTTCTAGAGCTGATCACAGCAGAACTGACTCTCGGCACTCAGATTAACAGTGGTGTGTGTGTGTGTGTGTGTGTGTGTGTGTGTGAGCACGCAGGTTTTCCAGGCCGGAGAACAAAAACACTTCTCCACAGGTGACGGCTCTTTACGAGTCTCCTCCACCATCGTTTTTATTAGCCGCCCGTTTTTCTTTTAACTGCCAAGTTTTTTTTTCCTGGCGAAGCCGACATGCAAACGCTTTTTTTCCTCCTTCTTCTCTTTCTCCCCCACCGTCTCTCTTTCAGCGGCTTCCTTTGATTTAATTACTGCCACATGCTGCCGACTGCCAGCCGTCGTTAGCGGGAGGACGGCCTCGACCGACCGCCCGACACGGGGAGAGAGAGAGAAACACTTCAGATGGTTTAAAGGACGAAACAGCAAGGAGGGAGGAAGGAAGGATGTAGGGATGGAGGGAAGGATGGATCAAAAAAGGACAGAAGGAAGAAAGGAAAGAAGGATGGAGGGAAGGAGGGAGGGAGCAGGGATAAAAGAAGGACGGAAGGAGGAAAGGAAAGAAGGAAGGATGAAAGGAAGGAGTGATGATGACAAAAAGAAAGACTCCTCCTCTTCCTCCTCTTCCTCTCCAGTGGTGACTGGTTGTTGGTCTGCAGCCATTTGGCCGCCTGACAGCTCATTAAGTTGTTTTATAAATAATCAATGATGAAGTAATTAACAAGTCCACACACACACACACACACACACACACACACACACACACGCACACACACACCTGCCGTCTCACAGGCAGCCCAGTTTAAACTGGTTTCCAGTTGATGGGTTCATGGATCATCCATCCATCGTCTTTACAGCAAAATAAAAAAATCTGATTCCATTTCAATGTAAAAAATAAACAAATCCAGAGATTTTACCCACAATTCCACGCTCCTCCTTTCATCCAGTTTCCTGATTCTGGCCATCAAGGACTGACGTTTCGTTGTAAATAAACTAAATTAATTAAAACATCTGGTGATTTCATGTCTGTATAAACAACAGGAAGTCCCTCATTTAGTCTGTTTGTCAGAGTTTTAAGAAACTTTAGTTGGTTTGTATGTTTTTAAAGCTTTTTATTGTAAACATGGAACAGGAAACATGCAATGCGACACATTGGATGGAATTTACTCTATTAGATCCATTTAGGTGGGAAACTAACCTAAATAAACCCAGCAAATTCAAAACAAACAAAGTGTCTGAATACAGACAGTCCATCCTGCCTGCCAGCCAATCAAATCGCCCGCTGCGTGGCGCTCAGCCAATCAGATGCCTGCTCTATCAGGGCGAGAACGGCAGCGGTAAATAAATCAAACGTCTCCTCCTCTAAGATGGCCGCCGCAGATTCCTCTCAGAAAGTTTGGGAGCGCTACAACCGTGTCGCCGGGACTCCGTTGCCGAGGCAACGCACCAGCTGGCACCAAAAGAACCCCGTGCCAAAAAAGCTAAGATGGCCGCCGCTGCATGTTAATTATTGAAGCTCGGAGCAGACAGGCGGGCGGCGCGGCGAACCTCGATCCCATCGCTAAGATGGCCGACGGCGGGCGACATGTGACCTGCTGCTCCAGGTCAGAGGTCAACCTGAACACCAGAAAACAGAGTAAATTAGATCCATCGGTTCATCAGGTGAATGAAACGTTAAGATAATCTGTGTTAAAGTTTTCACACCGCCTAAACTTTTCCACATTAAACCACAACCTTCAGGTTTCTTCATCTGGATTTCAGTCTGATGAACCAACACAAACAGGTTCCGCATAATAAAAGGATTTAAACATTTTTTCCCAAAATAAATCTGAAAAGTGTGGTGTGCTTCTGTTTTCAGCACCTGAGTCAGCACTGTCTGCGCCGGCTGTGAGCGTCTAGAAAACGACGTTTTAGTCTTTACAAAACAGATCAAACTCCATCAGACTAGATGAAGATCATCTGAACTACACAATGAGAAATTACTGAGATATTTCTGGGAAATGTTGAAATATCAGCTGTGAAATCTGTCTGTCTGTCTTCTTTTCTCTCTTCCTCATCTGTGTTTCCATCACTCTGTGACCCTTAACCCTTTAGGCATTGTAATTAGTGTCCAGGGTGAGCATATGCTACACTGAGATTCTGACCAATTAGCTAAATGTGACATTAGCATGAAAAATGCTAGCTTTCAATGGTTGGAATATGTTAGCAACAGTTACTGGGATATGAATGATATATTTGCAACATATTGTGCACAGATGTCTGTGAACGTCAGTGTTCAAGTCTTACACACAGCCTCCCATTTGGATTTGATCTGGACTTTGACTAGGCCATCTGATAGTATCTCTGGCTGTACATTTGGCCTTGTTTTCCTGCTGGAAGGTGAACAGTCTGAGGTTTTCTTCCAGGATTCTCCTGGATGTAGATCTTTGGATCAAATCAGACCTGCTTCCCCACAGGATGATGCTGCCGCCACCATGTTTCATGGTGTGTACGGTGTGTTCTGGTGCTGGTTTCCAGACATTTGAAGGTCGTTGGTTACAAAGGAAAATGTGCTGAAGTGTGTGGCTGTGACCAAACCGTTTAAAGGGAGTGAATACTTTTGCAGTTTAAATCAAACCAATAAAACAATAAAATTGGAAATGAAATAAAAAATAAGAGATATTGTGAAAGTACTGGTGAAAATGAAAAATAAACTTTAGGATTGGATAACCAAATAAGCTAAGAAAGTTATTAATTTTCTCATTAATTACTTTAACAATACATTTATTTCTGTACTTTTTACAAATTTGGCAGGACCAGTGCTCCATACGTTTCCTGTTCAGTAGCTTTAAGCTTCACATTTCCTGCTGAGTCGACCTTTTAGTCGCCACTGAATGAGGAGTTGATATTTTGTGAAGCAGAATTAAAACTTTAGAGCCAGAAAAACATTTAAAATCATTTTTCCTTTGGACATTTTTCATTTTTATGACTTTCCAGTAAAATCAGCAGCACGGCCACATAACACCACACTTAATCCTTCGTCTCCGTCATCCTGGGTTTGTGAGGATCTTAACCTCCGACCCCGCTCCTGCTGCGCAGCCATTACGCCAGCGTTACATCACCGGATGTTTTCATACTATGAAAGGTTTTTATGGAGTCAAATCCCTGACTCCATCGCTGAACCGCAGCTGAATTTCATTTCAAATTAACGGGTTTCCTTTGCTTTTAAATGCGTTTCAGAGAGAATATTCGCCTATTTGTCTAAAAATAGACAAAACAGACACAAAAAGTCTTCCAGATGTCCTTTTATCATCCGTCCGAGAGGTTTTAACTCAGTCCAGCTCTTCACTTCTGTCTGATCCTGGTTCAAACCCAACAAGCAGGAAATTTACGTAGCGAATCTTTGGGCGAAAGCATCGGCAGTGGATGAGCGGAGGAGCCGCGTGACGTTCCTGACGGCGGATTAAATCACCGTAAACCCAACATCTGATTCTGATCGCAGCCGGTTCTCCTGATCCACTGAGATGTTAATGAAGAGTAAAAGTCTGAGTCACGGCCCCTCGGTTCTGTTCCCACCGGACTCGTCCTGTGGGATCAAACAGTAAAATCATCATCTGGACTTTAAAGACGCTCCGAGTCGTCCTGAGTCAGAGTCTGACACCAGGGGAATTCCCCCCAGAAGCTTCACGTCAGGTTTACCGCATGTAAATTAGCTTGTTTTCTAGAAACTATTTCACATACGGAGGACTGACCCTGCCAAAAATTGGCAACCAAAACAGAAATAATAAACAGGTTCATAATTTTTCACAAAATCTTAGAACACTTGACAAACTAACTTACAAGTACATTTTTAGCAAGAAATTGTAGCTTGTTTTAAATGAATGATTTCTTGATATTGATGGAAAAAATAATATTTCCACTGGCAGATTATTTGGTCGCTAACGTGCTGAATACGAAGATTCATTTTAAATTAAACACTTTTATTCTTTAATCTTCAGGAAAAATCTCAACTATACTCAACTGTTTGAGGTTTTTCAGTGCAGCTCAGTTTTATTTTGCTGTGACTTTTTGTTCACATGGAGATGAAACTGTAGTTTAATCCAAAACTTTCTGAATTCACAGGTTTATAATCTACAGAATGACATCATCATCATCATCATCCTCAGCCACTGAAGGAACATTTTGGGTCAAAATCTTTAAAAAGATCATCAAGAGTAAAACTGTAATTATGTAAAAACAGTTTGAGTCGATTCAGATTAAATTTTCAGATTTAAAACTTTACTTTTTCTACTGTTCAATGGAATTTAACTCCAAAAACTGAAATTTTCTTTTACCAAAATCCAAATTTTTTCTACAAAAATTTCTAAGTTTTGCTCTTTTCTTTAACATCTGAACTCACCAATAAATCAACATAGAGAGTAAAAAACTACACATGAAAATCACCGTTTACTGCAAAACAATAAAGCAATAAAACACAAAATCAAGTTGAGTTAAAGCAAGAAGCCAAACGGAGACAAACGGCTTCTCAGGGCGGCCATTTTTAGTGACGCACCGACATGAAACACTAATAATTCTGTTTTCCATCTGAACTCAGAGAATCACATTTACATTAAAGGTCAGCTTCACTGCCGAGCAGAACCAGCTGACAGCACGAAGTAAAGATCTGAAAAGCAAAACATCCGTCCAGTCAAGATTCTGGTTCCACATGAAGGTTTTGAAGAGGCCTAGTCAAAGTCTGGACCTAGATCCTGATGTAGCAGCTAGAAAACCCCCCAGTGTAACTCAGTTAAACTGTGAAAGACTCAGTACTACCAGTTACTAGAAATACACAATATATCGGCAGTAATATCGGTATCGGATGATAATTAATAACCAATATTTATGTCAGTTTGTTTCTGGTTGTTTTTTTCTCAAAAGTGTGGAAAGGATAGAAAAACGTAAAAATTGATAACTATTAGTTCAGATTTCATCTGTTGGAGCAACCAGCGATTGGGTTTAGAGCGTCATTATTTCCTCACATGAAGTTGGATTGGAAGATTTTTCTCCAATAAATGAAATGATTATTATTTTCTTTACCATCGGTTGGTATTTATCTATCGACACAAGGATTTGACAGCCAGGCTTCTTTAGCAAAATGTTGTAAACGTAGCAACTTTTCAGACAAAATCAAAACATCGGTATCGGCAGATCAGTTGTTTTAAATGATTGGTGATCATGAAACTGCAATCGATGCATTTCTGGTCTCTGGTGTTTCTCCTGGATGATTTTTAGCACTTTTCCTCGGCTCTTTGTTTATACACATTCAATCTGAGCAGCAAATGAAAGCAGATAAGCGTGGAGGCATCAGCCCTGTGACCCCTGACGAAGCACCACAGAAGAAGAAGCAGCAGCAGCGTGGAGACAGTGAGAGCCTCTAATAGCCAACATATGGACGCGCGCCGGTTGCCAGCAATACAATCAGGACTGCATTATTTGGCCCACGCTGGAATAATAAAGGAGTCAGATCAAAGAGCTGATTACTGCAGCGCTGCAGGATCCTTCTCCGTTTGTTCTTTCTTTATGTCGTTCTTTATTTCTCTTTGTTGTCTTTGATTCTCCTCCTCCTTTCTCTCTGCGATCAGGTACAGCGCTAACGCCGACCATATGGACGCATCTATCACCGCAACATCAATGCGGCGCTGCAGGACGCGCCGTCCGGCCGCATGTTTTGGGTTTTCTGAGATGGGGAGATGGAGACGCAGATTTGGCTCT
Organism: Poeciliopsis retropinna; assembly: GCA_010277075.1. Taxonomy (NCBI): domain Eukaryota; kingdom Metazoa; phylum Chordata; class Actinopteri; order Cyprinodontiformes; family Poeciliidae; genus Poeciliopsis; species Poeciliopsis retropinna. The sequence goes on along the minus strand of VMRM01000008.1, from coordinate 1,194,241 downwards.
GCGTGGTTTTTACTTCAGTGCTCAGGGTTTCATCGCCTCCCAACATGGCGGCTCTGCTTCACGCTGCTCATCAACATGGAGGTTCTGAGTTCAGATCGGATCCAAACGTTTCAGCAGATCCAAGCCCTTCACTTTAATGTGCAAAATATATTCAACATGCAAATTAGAGCAACTACTCTGACCACTAGATGTCAGCAAAGTGCTTCCATCTGGTATGTGTGGAATTTGCATCAACCAGCATTAGAGGAAAAAAAACTGGTTTTAATATAAAACACGTAATATTGCTGGGTCAAACTATAGATGATCAACTGTTAGCAATGTTTTAATCCTTTTGCTAATTTTGTACTTTAGTTTGACAGATTTGTGTAAATTTACTAATAGATGGAGAAATATGTTCGAGGGATAAAAAGAGTTTAGACTCAATTTTCCTTGAGGTGTTAAAAATAAATAAGATGGAAGAGATTCAGGAGAAAATGGAGATGAGAGCAGCTGGAAAAAGTTCAATTTCAGAATTTTCTGACTCGAATCTTGAGATTTTTTTTTGACTAATCTTAAAATTCTGACTTAAATATCAGAGAATTGTGAGATTAATCTAAAAATGTTGACTTTAATCTCAGAATAATAAATGTTTTGGCCTCAGCAGCATTAAAACCGTGTTCAGGTAAAATCTCCACCAGGTGACATGAAACACCTGAAGGCGGCGTTTTAATGGCCGCCATCATCAGGGGCCCAAAGCCAGTGGCGGGTCGGTCCCCGGACTGGTTCCCGGGCCGGTTCCCGGGTCGGTTCCCGGGCCGGTGCTGAGCTCCGCTCAGCCCGCCGGCTCTGGGTTAGCAGTTTGCTTCTCTTGTTGTTTAAATGTGACAGCTGTCTGGTGTTTATCAGCGAGTCCATGCAGCCTCACTAGCAGCATGACTGACCCACTAAACACACACACACACACACACACGGCCTAAACAAAACGACAACAGCCCCATTTTCCACTGCGATAATGCAGACTGGGAGGCTTGTGTGTGTGTGTGTGTGTGTGTGTGTGTGTGTGTGTAGGAAAGTGGAGCGCTGTGAAGCGGAGTGTTTAAAATGGTGTCTTCCACACAGAAACACACACAGCTCCGCTTTCATCTCCAGCCAAAAACCTTAACTTACTTAAGCTCGTGTTTCTGCTGTGAAGCCTGAGCTCAGCACATGTGAGAACGGGCTTTAGGTCCAAAACCCACACACACACACACACACACACACACACACAGAGCGGTGTTTCCAGCTAACGTGCCTAACGGGGAAACGGCAGCAGCAGAAACCGAACGCCGTCCGGCTTCAGGAACCCGGAGGAGGGAAAGGCGTCGGAGCTGCGAAGGTTTTTATCAAACTGAAGCAGCAAAAAGATCCAAAACCAGCAGAAATAATCCATAATCCACAAATCTGTCACCGATGCAAACCATTACTATTGTCATGAAACGATTTCTTAACTGTGAAAACCAACTGGTTTCATCAGGTCACGTTTTATTTTAACACCAATCAGATTTTTACTGGTTTTGTTTCAGCAAAACCTGCAGATTAAGACTAAAAATCTGCTTCAGATTATTCACACCAGGCAGGTTTAGACTGACAGTTTTCATTCAAGCAGTCAGTTTGAATCTGGCAGGAAGGGAGACAAGCTAAAAAAACCAGAATAAAACATGATTTTATTATAAAACAGCAGATAGAGAATCATCCGTACCCGCCGTAATAATCAATAGAAATTAAATATCAGATGATTATCGTCTGATTGGTTTTAGGATTTGACAGTTTTGAAATTTGAGTCTGATGTGATGAAAACGTTTAAAATCAATTGATGTTAATATCAGTAATCGTATGGTGATCAGCTGATCGTTACATTGATCTGATCTTCATGAGTCTCAGAGGGTAGCTGGCCTCTGCACCATCACCCTCATCACTTCCAGTCCCACGCTGCTGAGATTAAAATCTAATTTAGGATTCAGAAAATCATTTAAATACTTTGATTAAAACAGGAAAGCAACAATTATTTTATCTGATTAGCTTCAGTGAAATTTGTTGTTTTGAAACGAATCGCAGGAATAAAATCTTTTCCATCAGAAGAAACGATCGAACACGAGGCTGAGGCCGTCGCTTCCTAATCCGCCCATCGCCACGGCGATCAGCAGATCGGACTCACCGCTGCCAAGTCTGCACATTTCCAACATGGCCGCCAGAGAGGGCGCGTTCCAGGAGTATCGCTCGGCGCCGGCCCGGCCGGCCGCGCGCCCGGAGTCGGACCTGCTCCGCGCAGGTCGTCATGGAGATTCCCAGCTATCCCAGGAATGCAGATGGATTCTGCGGCCCACCTTTCCATATGGGACACACACTGTCCGGGAGAGTGTGTGTGTGTGTGTGCAGGGTCAGTGTTTTGGCAGCTGTGACCTTGCACTCTGAAGTCAAGGGCTTCCAGCCCAGTAAAACGCAGCGGCCTCCGTTACAGAGCCTCATTCAGCAGCTGGTTGCGCCGCAGCAACAAACGTTCCCTAAATCTGCATTTCTGCTGCAGATTCCTGCACCGACTGAACTCCAGACCGATCACTTAGAGCCCATCATCTGCACCGTTTAATATCTCCATCAGCTTCAGAGGCTGATTCACCTTCATCTGATTTAACTCACATTTCCCCCAAATCTCCTTTTTCCACCTTTTCGTTTCCTCTGCAGGAACTAAATTCAACCTGCTTCATCCCGACCGGTCCGTCCCACTGGGGAACATGCAGGCTGGGAATCAACACACCAGATCTGACACCTGAACGGTGGTTTGGACTCTGATGGTTCTGACGGCAACAATGTGAGGAAAAACCATTTTAACCATTTATTAAGGAAAAACTCTGCAGATTAAAGCTCAGCTTATGGCAGATTAACTGGGAAAACCAACAGAAACTCAAACTTTATCTGCTGCTAACATTTCAGTGAGGTAGAAAACCAAACACTGTCCCAGTATTCCCAGTGCTTCCAACTGGAAACCTTCAAATCATCACAAATATCTTCCAAATTATTCCTTTAAAATCAGATTGAATGTGTATAATCCCAACATCGTTCCATTTCAACTGACGACCAAAAATAAAAACTAAAAGTGATTTTTGATTAAAGGAAAATATTATTAATTATTATTATTATTATTATAGTTATTGTTATTCATATTGTTATTATTATTGTTATTATTCACGGAAATATTTTAACAGCTGAAATGATCCTTATGAAGCAACATTCCTGCCCAACGAGTCGGGTCTCTGTGTGTGTGTGTGTGTGTGTGTGTGTGTGTGTGTTGGTCCAGCGTTACCATGGTGACATGCACAACAGCTTCCGGGTCACAAAAACCCAAGAAACTAAACATGAAATTAAAATTCTGTCCCGCAGTCCGGGATTTTTGATCCGAGACCAAACCCGAAAAACAAACAAAGAGCTTTGAAAACGCAGAGAGACCAACGATTAAAGTCCGCATCACTTCCTGGAACATCGACCCGGCAGGTGCCGGTTTGGACCCGGGCCAGTCCTTCAACCCAAACTGACTTTAAAACATTTAATATTATAGTCTGCAGGAAAACGAGGCCTGATGGCTTCAAAACCAGCTTCTAAATATTAAATATTACATTTTTATGTCAGTAAATGTTAAAATAATAACAGAAACTTGCATAAAAATAACTAATATAATTAAAATGTGAAAACTTTGACATGATCTATTAGTATTTTTATCATCAAAACATTTAAAGTCAATTATTTATATTTTAAACATCATTGTTCTTCATTTTCCTTACATTCATTAAGAACTGATTAGAAAACATTCACAATTTTCTATTTTATTGATAACATTTAATTCTGCCTCCACAAACAATAAATAACCAGATTAAATCTGTAGCTCATTATTCTGGATTAAATGTTTTAAATCATTTGTTTCTGTCAGGAACTGAAAAACTGTTTCATGTTTCTAATGTAAATTATTTTAATGGCGTCTCAAAGATTATTAACGGTCTTAATATTCAGCGTGAAAAACAACAAATCCAAACGTCTCATTGGCTTAAGGTTGGAGGGCCTCCCAACCATCACCCTAATCTGGAGCTTCCTGAAGTTTCTTGAGTTTTGATGATGTAACTTTGAACTGCCTTGTTCTGAAATGAATAAACCTGATTAGACACACACACACACACCTGTATATATGGTGTGTGTGTGTGTGTGTTTGGTGGATCTGTGCACATCGGCAGCATCAGTGTCAGATAATCTGATGCGGTGGGATTAAGTTTAAGCCTGAATGATGTGTAAGGCTTTAACTGGACCAGACGGAGGATCACACACACACACACACACACACACACACACACACACACACACACACACATCCAGACATCGTGAAGCACCCAGAGGAAACCCGACTGACCCGGACATCCACAGACTCTCATTGTGACCGTTTCTGCAAACGGACCATGGTTCTGACTGACGCCAAGATACCTTCAAAATAAAAGCCTGAGACGAGTAAAACGCCGAGGCCGACGTTTTCAGAGATCAAATAATACATGAAGAAGAAAAAACAAATCAGGAATAAAATTTAAACTGAGAATAAAATGTTTCTGAGACTCCGGCAGATGGAGGCGCACACACACACACCCACACGCACACACCCACACGCACACACACACACACCCACACACAATGCATATATTTATAAAGTTTTAATTGCATAACATGCTGTGCTCCAGTTCCAGCCTCCAGGCCCACAGGATGTCCGCTCTTACTGGACCTCGCCGCCATCCACTCGGCTCTGGCCCGGAACCAGAGGAGTCGGTCCAGAACCGACACTCAAAAACATTAAAGATGTGTTTCTATCTGTTCGCTCATTTATTCATGAGGAAAAGCAGATAAAATTTTAACTGAAGACAAAATAAAAATCTTTTGTCTGAAGTTTCCTAAAGCTGGAATATAAATTATTCTCCTCAGAATTAGGAGCAAAATATTTTCTTTTTAAAAGCAGGTTCATGAAATTATTTTATTTAAAATGAGGGATTAGAAGCAGTGTTTTCTGAAACCCAATCGGGTCGGCTCCAGGATTCTCCTAATTAAAACCGCCTGAATATTCAAACGCTGCGTTAGCATCACAAAGCCGGCCGCCTCTCCGCCGGGCCTTTTGTTTTTAGCCGGTTCTGCTGCCTCATTAAGCCGCGGGAGCTTAAGTCAGAGAGCCGACAGCCGCGGCTCGGAGTCGAGGCCTCGGCCCTCCTCTTCCTCCTCCTCCTCCTCGCTCCACGCCGAGCCTCGCTGCTTCTCCCCTCTCTTTTTAAAAACCTGCCCCAGTTTTCCTCGCTCCGCTTCCCCTGCCTTCCAACCACAACCTGCTTTTTATCCAAGACCCCCGAAAAATCAGGAAACGTTTGAGGAGCGGCTGAGTTTTCTGGGTCTGTCCGCCTGCCAGCAGACAGCGGGCGCAAGCAGGCGGAGGGGCCAAACCTGAAAGCAGCTTGGCACCGGATCAACACCGACGGGCACAATGTGCCATCCAGCCGCCAAACAAAGCGCCGGAGCCACGCGGGCAGGCCGGGGCCCGGCGAATCGGGCCGGCGAATCGGGCCGCTCCGCAGCACAAAGAGCAGGAAAAACCAGGTCCGGATCGCTTCGGGAAGAGTTCACATCACACTCAACATGTCAGGATTCAAACCAGATTTAAATTATTTAATCTGGTTTAAAAAGCAACAGAAAACATGAAAAACACAAAAAAAATCTAACTTTTGTTTTTTTAAATGTATCTGAATTTTGAGAACACATTTAAAAATAGTTTTGAAGTCTTGGGCCTGGTTCTGTTGTTTCACCCTGAAGTGGACGGATACTTCGCTGACAGGTGGCTGCGGGGGAAATCCCAGTGCACCTGTGACTTGAAGGCACCGTCTCTAAACGACTTCCTGGTGTTTTACAGGTGGGGGTCACGGGAGGTCAGATGGCTCGTCCGACCTGCACCACAATTTTCTCACGTCTGCTTCAAGAACCGCGGGAAATATTTTCACTTCCCACAAATAAAAATAACTAAATTAAATAAAACATGTTTAAAAAAAATGTAAAAGAAATAATCAGATTAAATGGTGTGGATTTAATTAATCTGGATGCGATTTGGGCCTATTTGGATGGTATGAACACACACACACACACACACACACACACTTATATTTAAATAAAAGCATAAGCTGAATGAAATGTTTCTCCTCATTAATTTTTCTTATTTTACATTAAATTTGTTATTTTTTCTCGTTTATTTCAGTTTGTTTTATGTTATATTTTTAAAGGTAAAACCACTGAATGTAATAATCACCTTATTTATATTAAAACGGATGAAAATCGGTTAAAATTTCAATCAAATCGGTTTAATTCATTTAGTTTCGTTTAAGAAAATTAGAAAGGAAAACCGAGCCAACGCGGATGTTTTCGGGTTTCCTGCATTTTGCTGATGAGTTTAGAAATGGTTTTAAAGTGAAGCGTGTGTTACAGATCCTCCCTGCAGGTTTTCCTCCTGATTCCCCGCTGCGTTTTTTCCCATGCAGGAGGAATCAGCGCCTCCTCCTCCTCACCTTCACACCTCCTCCTCCTCCTCCAACCAGTCCAGGACTGGGAACCAGTCGGGATGACAGGAAGCTTCCTTACCGCCTTGCCGTTGTAGTAGTACATGAGGGAGCTGCCCGTCATCCCCGGGATGGTGTAGGCACAGTACATGTCTCCGGTCCTCCAGCGGGAAGCGCTTTTATCTCTGTTGGTTTTAATCAATATTATTAGGATTTCTTCCGGTTCTCTCGGGTCCCTGCGGTCGGTCAGTCCCCCCTCCCCGGTTCGGCTCGGCTCGGTTCGTCCTCTCCAGCCCGTGTCGCGCCTCGTTTCTTCTTCGTGTCCGTAATTGGGAACTTTTCTGGGTTTGTTGTGATGTCAACGTGTCGCCGCTCCGCTCGCGTGCTCCTCCTGCCTGCGCGCGGTCAATTCCTTCAGTTGCATTTTCCCATATGGCCGCGCCGAGGCACGCGGAATATGCAAAGCAGTTGGAGAGAGAGAGAGAGAGAGAGAGGGTGAAGCGGTCCCTCCTCTTCCTCCCCGCTCCTCTCACACGTGGAAAAAACTCCGCGCACGCTCAGACGCTCGCGGACACTCTGTCAAGTTTCCACATTAAATCTGGAAGCCATCTTTCTTTCCTCCATCATCGTCCGGGTCTCGCGCCGAGCTGCAGTTTGCCGCGTGCCTTTGAAGCGCGCGCTCACTTTTCTTTTTTTATCAGCTAAACGCCAACGCGCAGGGGCGGAGTTAGCGTCCCGGGGGCCCCGGGGCGGGGGCCCCAGACGTGTTTTCACCTTGAACTAAATATTTCAATTTAGGCTTTTTTATACAACGAACTAGAAATTATGAGAATAAAGTCATAATATTAGCAAAATCCAGACACAAAGTTACCAGAATAAAGACATAAAATTACAATAAAAAAGCTGTTTAATGAGGAAAAAAAGCTTGGATTTAATCTGACATAACCAGCTCAGTTAATGGGATTCTTTTTTTCTTTTTTGGGGTAAATAATCAAAATTAATAACTGTTTCAAATAAACCGATTATGGAAAAACAATTTTCTGAACTTCATAAGATGTTCAGCATTCCTCACTTTGATTTTTATTTACTTTTGTTGAGGAGTTCCCTTAAAATGATTAATTTATATTTATGAAATTTCTTTAATTACTAATTTTTATAGAAATGTGTAAAGAATGGGAGGCCTTGAGACAAACATTGGGCTGCTCTCCATCCATCCATCCATCCATCCATCCATCCATCCATCCATCCATCCGTTTTCATTAATATTGCTAACAGTTTTTACCAAATCCATTTACTTTAGAACAATCTCCATCTCCTTGGACTTCCACAGAGTTCTGGGTACCGTTTGGTCCAAATGGGTTTTTTCTCCAGCAAAGAGAACCTGTCTCTATTTCCCGTCTGACTCCAACCGCATCCAGATGTAGGAAAACCGTCTTAAAGGAGCTGAAGGCTCTGGCCTACAGGGGGCGCCTGACTGCTGCTGGTTTGTTTCTGTGGTAATGAAGCCGAGTCGCTGCGATTGTTCAGCTTGGCCTTTCATCCTCTCCTAAACTCGTTCAAACACGCGCTGAGAGGAGCTGCTCTCAGAATCACGTTTCACCCAGACGTGTCAGCTGGCGCCCTGGAATGAAAGGTAAACCATAAAATACCGGGATTAGTCTGACTGACACGCAGGATTCACGCGGAACGTTCTGGATCCGACGCTTTACAGACGACATGGAGGAAAATTTTCCTTAAAATGTTTCTCGACTTTGTGACTTTATGGAAAAACACACAAGGCTTTTTTTATATATACTTCCACATGATGTTGGCGTTCTGATGTGACGGCAGCTTCAGATTAAAGTAACAAACCAGCAGGTTCCTAAAGAACATGAGCCTACATCTCCCAGAATGCAATGCTTCATCAAGAGTTTCCTGCAGCAAAGCTGAACGGCAGCGAAACGCGTCACAAAGTTCTTCACAGCTTCAGGCTGAGAGCAAGAAAAGCACAAAAAACAATAAAATATGACATGAATATCAAAAATTCATTATGCATCCAATCATCGTCCATCCATCGTCTTGTTTACTTCCTCCCACTACAGATCTTTGGCTCCGCCCACCAGGAAGTGTCTCCAGGAGACGCCATCTTCACCAAATACAACATGTGGATCCTCTGATTGATTTGGTGGCCGTCAAAAAAGTCGAGGTAACGATGTAGATCAGGTGTGGATCAGGTTTAGATCAGGTGTGGATCAGGTGTAGATCAGGTGTGGATCAGGTGTGGATCAGGTTTAGATCAGGTGTAGATCAGGTTTAGATCAGGTGTGGATCAGGTTTAGATCAGGTGTGGATCAGGTTTAGATCAGGTGTGGATCAGGTGTAGATCAGGTTTAGATCAGGTGTGGATCAGGTTTAGATCAGGTGTGGATCAGGTTTAGATCAGGTGTGGATCAGGTTTAGATCAGGTGTGGATCAGGTGTAGATCAGGTTTAGATCAGGTGTGGATCAGGTTTAGATCAGGTGTGGATCAGGTTTAGATCAGGTGTGGATCAGGTGTGGATCAGGTTTAGATCAGGTGTGGATCAGGTTTAGATCAGGTGTGGATCAGGTTTAGATCAGGTGTGGATCAGGTGTAGATCAGGTTTAGATCAGGTGTGGATCAGGTTTAGATCAGGTGTGGATCAGGTTTAGATCAGGTGTGGATCAGGTTTAGATCAGGTGTGGATCAGGTTCAGATCAGGTTTAGATCAGGTGTGGATCAGGTTTAGATCAGGTGTGGATCAGGTGTAGATCAGGTTTAGATCAGGTGTGGATCAGGTTTAGATCAGGTGTGGATCAGGTTTAGATCAGGTGTGGATCAGGTGTGGATCAGGTTTAGATCAGGTGTGGATCAGGTTTAGATCAGGTGTGGATCAGGTTTAGATCAGGTGTGGATCAGGTGTGGATCAGGTTTAGATCAGGTGTGGATCAGATTTAGATCAGGTGTGGATCAGGTTTAGATCAGGTGTGGATCAGGTTTAGATCAGGTGTGGATCAGGTTTAGATCAGGTGTGGATCAGGTTTAGATCAGGTGTGGATCAGGTTTAGATCAGGTGTGGATCAGGTGTGGATCAGGTGTAGATCAGGTTTAGATCAGGTGTGGATCAGGTGTGGATCAGGTGTAGATCAGGTGTGGATCAGGTTTAGATCAGGTGTGGATCAGGTGTAGATCAGGTTTAGATCAGGTGTGGATCAGGTATGGATCAGGTGTGGATCAGGTTTAGATCAGGTGTGGATCAGGTTTAGATCAGGTTTAGATCAGGTGTGGATCAGGTGTGGATCAAGTGTGGATCAGGTTTAGATCAGGTGTAGGAGGGCGGGGCTGTGGCAGTGTGTGAGGCGGGTGGAGCCGGTCCTCCAATCAGCTGTTTCAGTCTTTCATCTTGTCGTTCAGACTCTCTCTCTCTCCCCCTCATCCAGCCTCGTCGCTCGCCCTCGCTGCCTCATCCTCTTTGGCTCTAATTTGATTAAAACGCGAGCTGCAGGAAGGGAGGCTGGGCTGATGCACATCTAATAAGTGGACCATCTGTCTGCGGCGCTGGCTGGCTCCCAGCATTGTGGCCGACCCGGCTGCAGGGGAACCGGCACCGGGGGGGGGAGCGACCCGGCAACGAGGGAGAGGGATTCATGAACATGAGCGCCAAAACTTTTCCTGGTCTGATAACGAAACAAAAACATAAAAACCTCCTTCTGTGTATTTTAACCAATAAGTTAAAACAATTTAAAGTCAGTTTTACAGTGAAGGGAACACTTCCTCTACTGCACTAATGGTGAAGCTAATTTTTAGCTTAGCGCTTTTCCCAACTTTGAAATTGCTTAGATAAATCTTTCCAAATAAATTCTAAAGCTAAATTTACTTGGATCTTCTGTAAACATTCAGTTTAATAAAGTCTGAATAATTAAAAAATATTATTTTGAAGTTGTTTCAAAATGGTGGCAACACTTCCGCTAATGCGCTAACAGTGTAGCTAATATTTCGCTAATCGTAAATTTCCTGCTTCTTAAACTTTAAGTTGAATAAAGTTCAACATCTGTGTTGATATTTTTATTATTGACAGTTAAGGATTCTTCAAGTAGTCAAGCATTGGTTTTATTTTGAAGTTTCATTTCCTCTGGAAAATGGCAAGTATACAACAAACATGAATGAATGAATGAATGTGGTTCACAGCAGAAAACATTTAAATAAATGTAGATGAATGAAATCCTCCTCATGGTTCAATGTAATGTCATAGCATAAACATTAGTGTAATGCATTAGGGGTTCGATCGGCTAACAGTTTTGTTAGCCTCCCCCAGCACTTTGTGTTTTGTGTTTTCAGAGCCGCTGTGATACAGACTGCTACAGGAAATCCTTAACACAACGCTCTGACACCAACCGTTTCCACACAGAGTCGCTTTGTTTGTGGATGAATTTCTGGTCACTGATGAAACGTGATTCTGGCCCCGCCCCGCTGACGGTACAGGGTTGCCATAGCAACCAGTGACTCAGCACTTTCCGAATTTGTTTCTCAGTCGCTGCTTCCTTTTTTCGTTTTAGTTCAAATTAGCATTATTTTGTTAATATTTATGTAATATTGATTTACTTATTTATTTTTCACCTTTTTCTCTCATTATTAAAGTTTTTCTGTTTGATTCTATTAACCAGTGAATTTTAGTTTCAAGTTTAAACTTTTTTATTTATTTTAAAAATGTGAAATAATTTTTAATCACTAGTTGGTTTTGAAATCATATAAAATTTTTAATAGATTATCTGAATGAAATAAATAATTTTTGTTTCTTATTTTTTGGTTTCCTACCATTGAGATCAGGGGTTCTCAACCTAGGGGTCGGGATCCCCATCGGGGTCGCGAGACACCAGGAGCGCGGTCCAAAGAGGATTTCAGAACCGCCTGTACGGAGGTCAAAAATAGGAAAAAAGCTAAATGTATAATTAAAGTAAGTCGATGTCAACATAGGAAACATGTAAATATCCTGTTTAAAACATTTTGAATGATGAAATTTTTCGTCCATTTTGTTGAAATGATTCATTTCCTCTGGTCCCGGCGGCGCTCTGCTCCATAAATGAGTTTTTCCTGCTGAGTTTTAAGGATATCTGGGTTTCCTTCGGTGATATTATTTGTTTTATCGCAGTAAAAACCCAGGCGCGGTTCTGCTGGGATGAGTAATGGCCGGACGGTGGAGTTCACGTTGTTTCCAGCAGTTCAGCATGTTGGTGTCTGTTCATCACTGTCGGTACGGTGAGCAAAGCGGCATCAACACCTGGAGCCGAGTGCTGATGTTGGCACCATTAAATTATGGGACACCAGTCACACTCATCCTCCTCCACGCCTTCATCCTGCTCTTCTCCCAGTAAGCCTTCATCCTCCTTCGTCTTCCTCGTAACTTAATCTCCCACCTGATCCCTTTGTTGCACTTCGTCCTACTTCGCCTTCATCTTGAACTTCCCGTTTATTTTCTGCCTTTAAACTCCGTTTCCCCTCCAGTTTTCCTCTCCGTCTTTATCTCCTCTCTCACCCCCCCCTCTCCGTCTTTGCTTCTGAGATGACAGTTAATCCCTGGTTGAATTATAATCTCACATTTCATCCTGATTTCACGCCGACAGGATTTTCCTTCAAATCACTACGCCCAGTTGTCAATCTTCTCTTCTCCCGCTGTCGGCTCCTTTGTGTTCCTCCGAGTCGTTCTCCCCCTGCGCCCGACGTCTCTGTTAGTCTTTCGTGTCGTCTGACTTACGAGGTTCTTTATTCCCCTCGACTTCTGTCACGTCAACCGGCTTCACAAAGCTTCATCAGACGGACGAACGAGGCAGAGCTTGACAATAGGAACTGAATCCGTGGTGAGAAACTCCACAACCGACGGTTTTTCCTCTTCATCTGAACGTTTCTCTGGACTGTCAAAGCTCATATTTGTCTGGGAAAATAGTGCAGAAGGTCCTGAAACCAGAACTCACTGGGCTGACCGCCGGCGATAACCACTGGGACCCAGTGAGGATCGAAGGAGAACTGTACATTTACACAAACTGGGAAAGTCTAGGAGCCATTTTTTAACATTTAATATTCCAAGATATTTTTATAAAACTTATGCCGATCAGATAAAAGACCCAAACGGTCAACCTGATGCCAATTACTGACCCAATGTTCCCTTTCAGACAGTCTTGGAAACAACGACCACCAGAAACCTCATTGGACGACGGACACGTCTTTAGTCGCCTCTTCCTCCTGTTCTGGTGCTAAGATCACAAAATACGACTAATTACTGTCATGTGGGACCGCTCTGGTGTTAATGGTGGCTGGTTGGTGGGACAGAACAGAATAGACTTTATTGTTTGGTTGGATGGATGACTGGTTGTTGGTGTAATTGAAGATAAATACAGGGTTAAATTAGATGGTTGGATGGATGGATGATGGACGGACGGACGGACGGACGGACGGACGGACGGACGGATGGATGGATGGATGGATGGATGGATGGATGGATGGATGGATGGATGGATGGATGGATGATGGACGGACGGATGCTGACAGGCTTTCTGTCCTAAAACAAAATAAAACCTCTTCTATGAATTCAGTATCAGTTTAAATCTGTTGAAAGTTGTTAGAATTTAGTTTGAATTGATCAGGAAACGGGTCAAAAGCTGGCGGTTCTACTGGTTCGTTAACGGTTGTCGAACCAAACTGGTGGTTACTGGTATGAAGGCTGAGTTCACACCAGGACCGAACGTTAATCTGGATTAAAGATGAGAACGCTTCCAGCCATCCAAGGAGCAGACTGAGGTCGGTTCGGCCGACCGCCTGCTATGTCCGGTACGGTTCTGACCCAAACCGCAGGAGGAAATCCCCAGTGGCTTCTCATGCTGCAGCATAAGTGATAATAAACCGGGATCAGGTGTAGCAGCACCTGGTTCTGCGACACGGTTCCCATTACATAAACGTGACAGCCGACGCTCCCAATGAATCACTGCTGAGTGCAACTAAGCAGAAAAACAAGAAAGGAAGCGAATCTGCACAGTTTATCTTCTCTGATTGCACACAGTCAGGATATTTTTGATACCGATGAAGGCTGAGAACAAACAGGGACTTCTGGACCCGGCGGGGAAACGATTCACTGAGTTTCATCAGGACTGCTTTTCCATTACCTTCATCTTTTCAGGTAAAATATAAATAAAAATACCTTAAAACTGGGCCGGACGTCTTCTATCGACTGAATCCAACCAGGAAAAACCTGAGAAATTAATAAAACCAGATGGACATTTTTGGCGGCCAGAGTTCCTTATCTCAGTTTTTATATCCAACATTTGCATTTTACTCTAAATTTTACTTAATAATATTGGTTATATGGCCTTTTAATTCAACAAAAAATCACCACAAAGAAGTTTAATTTCTGCTCATTTGCATGTTCAGCCAATGACTAATGATGCCAACTTTGGTATTTATTAGCTACTTGTCATTCTGCGCTAAATCAAAAGGCTATCTCAGGTTTTTGGGTTATATTTGACGTTCTTTAATGCAAAATGATGTTTTTATTTCAGTTGGGAACACTTCTGCTAATCCTCTACTGCGGTGAGTTCAATTTTCATTTAGATTAAAATTCACATTTTTTCTGGAGAAAATCAAAAGCACTAATTTATTTTCCTTTATTTGTATTTTTTCAGCTGTAAACAGTTTGTCCTTCCAGATTATTATTGTATATGAGAGATTCTTGATTTATGAATAATTTATTCGACTTTTTGAAACCGCAAAGGTAATTTTAAAAACTTTCTCTGCATTTGAACCACAATAAAATAAATAAAATATAAAAAACATGTTTCTAAATTTAGTCCTTCTATATAGTAAGTGTCTTTTTAGTGCATTTGTATAAAATATGTAATTGAGGAAAAAAGAGCTTGACTCTCAGTGAGTTTAACCAACTAGATAAGGAGAAAAATCAGTGACAAAATGATGAAATTCCATAAAAATGTTACTTTTCCTGAAGACACATTGTAGTAAATCTGCTAATAACAGTTTCCAACTGAACTCCATCAGTCCTGACTTTATTATTTTTTACAGTTAATAAACTGTTTAAAGACCTCAAGCCAATTATTTAAAGAAAAAAGTCTTGATTTTCTGGTAATCAGAAATCTGCCGTGGCCTCGATTCTGACGGAGGAAATCAGACGCTAATTTCTCAGACTGACAGCGATGGGGTGACAGAGATCACTGCGAGTGTTTGGAGAGGTTTTGTTTGAGTGTTTCTCAGGAGAAGGTGTGTCGGTGTGTTTCTGTGTGTCTGGCCTCCATCAGAACCGCAGCTTGCCAAAAAAATAACAAAAAACCCCGGTAAGCACAGTGCAGGCATAGAGCAGAGGAGCGCTGCTGCACGCTAATTATGTATGCGTGATTTAATCTGCAACTCAATAATATGCAAATATATTCATATGTTAGTTTCTTAATTAAAAATGCAAAGCAGCCCTTATGGTGATTTTTCTGTGATTTTCTGTTCAACCTAACAAACGGAACATTTCGAGAAAGGAAACAAATTGGAGGGAAACTCTTGGCGGGGGGTTAGCAAAAAGTTTAAAAGTGCAAAAAAAAACAAAACATGGAGTGTGAGGAGGAAAAGAGGAGGAGGTGTTACTGCTTGGTATGAAAGCAAACTTTGTTTTTGTCTGAAGTGATTGGTGAATTACACTTTAAGGCTTTAAATTTAACAACTAGCCTCTGAAAATGTCCACTTTAAATCACGACCACTTAAATTATAAAACATCTAAATGCTACGTTCAGCAGATCATGATGCTCTGTGTTCTAGCTAGCTAGAATGCTAATGTTAATGGGACAATGTCAACGTAAACAATTACTTAGCTAGCTTTAACTAGTTAAAGCTTTAAAGCTATCTGGCTAGCTAGAGTCAGTGCAGCGAGCTAACTTCTATTGATCTCAACAATTAGCTAATTAGCTTTCAATACTTACCCTTGTAGCTAAAAGGTAGTGCAGCAATTAGCTAGTTAGCTTTTACTTGCTAGCCAGATAGCTAAAAGGGAGTGCACCAAGCTAACTGCTATTGATATCAACACTTAGCTACCTAGCTAGCTTTTAGGTGTTAGCCTGCTAGCTACAAGTCAGTTCAGCAAGCTAACATCTATTAGCCTCAAAATAATACAACACAGGAAAAACAATCAGGAACATGATGTAAATTTTCTATATTTATTACCTAGGATAATATTATCTTAGCTTATAAATATAGAAAAACTATTTTGTTGTTTTAAACATTAATGTGAGTAAATAATTAAGGTACACAATATTTACTCCAATTACAGGTTTGAAAACACTGTTTTCATAAAGCATAATGTTATTTTTGTTTATCTTTCTTGAGGTTATAATGATACTAGAGGTAAAATAATGATTAATGAAAACATGTTAACAGTAACCTGGTGAGACAAAAACTGAATTATCCCTTTAACTAAACTTTCTTGCTCATAAAACATCCTAGATATAAATTAAAACTTATTTTTACTCTAATTTCACACATCAAACTATCCACATAACACAGTTTTAGGAAAGGGTCAGTTATGAATCTATTTCCTTTCAGTTTCAATTATCCATGATTATATCATAACTCTGGCTTTTCATCTGTTGAAGAAAGGAAAAAACAACACTTTCCTCTGAGGAAGTGGAACTTGGCAGCAGTGGGTACAATAAAGTTTTAACAGGAGGAAAAGTCAGTCTGCCAAGCCCAGACCTTTCATCTGGTTTTAAATATAGTTCAACATATCAGCTGTAAAGTTTGTGGAAGTGTGTTACCATGTTCTTGCTCAACTAAAGTTATTTTATTTAGCTTAAGCTATTCTTTGAAGTTCAGCTCAGTGGACGCTAACAGCCTCCCATACAAAGGTAAAAATCCTCCTGGTTCTTCTCTCTGGACTTTGACTAATCCCTGTATTATTGGTGGAAAGTTGTGGTCATTGGCCAGATCGTCACCTCATTGCCTGAAGGAAAAAGGAACCGCAGCCAAACTGACATGTAGCGCCAAGAAGAAGAAGAAAATAAATCAGCCTTTGTTCATGAACCAGCTAACAGTCCATCCATCCATCAATCTATCTCCTCCTAGCCGAGATCGGGTCACAGGAGCAACAGATCCAAGAGGGAAAGCCAGTCCTGCCTCTCCCGAGCAACACGCTCCAGCTCATTACTGGGGATACCAAATAGACCAAGGAGGAGGGATGGACCCAGCAACGGCTCCTTGTTTTGTCCTGAAGTCTCCTCAGACTGGGATGAGCCTCCAACCCAAGGTGCCACAACGATGATCCTCCATGTGGATGATGGGGTTCCTCACCCCGTCTGTAAGGTTGAGTCCAGTCACCCAACAGGTTGGTTTGACTCAGACCACAGCAGGGACCCACAGCAGGTCCCTAACCCTCAGCCTAACCCTGGTCCCAACTGACAATCAACTGGACTATCAGGCCGTTATTTGTCACAAACTCCTATAAAACACTAAGCAGCAGAAAAAAACCTACCCTAAGTCATATTTCACCCTTATGTGGTTCAAATGACAAAAAAGTTTGAAAAATGAAGCTAATGTAACTTTTTATTCCCCTGAAGACGCTAAAAATAAATCAAAAATACCCACAAACCCGACGAGTTCGGCATTTTGGTGCAGCTGAGGACGACAACTGAGAACTTTCCAACAAAACATCAACGGCTTGAAGCGGTTTTTTATGTCATTGATTCCTGCGCGGAGTGTGTGCGCGTCAGTGAAATGTGTGTTTGACAACATGTGATTTCCATCACAGCCTTGGAGCGAATCAGAGCGCCGCTCAAACCCGGCTGCTGGCTGCGGCCAAATACTTGGGCTCAGGAATGCATCCGGGAGATTTCACATCTGCAGCAGGAACCGACAATGTGTGCGCAACAGAGGTCCTTGTAAAACCCCAATGTCCTCACAAGGACGAGAAGGCAGCAAGAATAACTGAGGTCATTTCATTGGGAAAAGGCGCTTAAGGCGGTTGGAAGGGATAAACTGTAATCTGTTTTTATTATTTAGCAGTGAAGATCAGGTGTTGGGACCAAGAACTGACAGGAAAATGTGGTGATGAGGAAGGACTGCTGTAGTTTAGCAAGACAACGTGGAACAGGAACATAACTGGAGTGACTAATGATAATAAAATACAGAAATATTCAATTAAACCATAAACACATCATTTGGTTCGAGCTGTTGATCCATACAAAGCAACGGTGTGTCCAACTTACAGCCAGAGAAATAATTAAAGCTAATCCAAGAAGAGCCAAGGTCTCTTTGGGATTCAGTGTATTAGCCAACATGTTGGTGAAATGTTATTTTCATTTATTTTAGCAGGATGGAGATGAACGGATGTTTTTATGTTTTCTTAATGGTGATTTCCAACACAATAATAACCAATTTCTTTTATGTGTACAATTTATGATTGTTGAGTCTTCATTGAGAATTTTTGCTAGCTTAGCACGCTGATGTTAGCTTAGCATCACAACCAGACAACTAAATTAGAGATAAACTAATACCTGAAAAACAAACTAAAATATCATCAGGAGGTTTTTCTGTTCACCAAACTCAGCAGTTTGAAGGATTTTCAGACAAAATAAAATCTATTTAATATTGACAGGCTGATAGAAAGTAAATCCAGACTAGCTTGGGTCTATCTGGACTAATGCAAACACAAAGAATGGCATGAGCTATGCTATGCTAACTGCAGCTTCAAATCGTTTTACTCACCAAAGTGCAAAAGTTAGTCGTCACTTTGTTAGTCCAACATAACATTTTAGGGTAAAATATAACACAATTCTTTGCTAAGCTAACACAGGACACTCAGGTTTAGCTAACATGGCCCAAAAGTTAGCCCAGCATTAGCAAGGCTAGCACAATATAGCCATACCATAGAGTTAGCAATACCACAGCACTCAGATTGTACAGATAAAATTCCAACTTATCTGTAGATATTATAATAATCTGGAACAGAACCAACTGTTGTTTCAAACAGTTTCAGCTAACATAGCACATAAGCTAACAAGACGTAACCTGAACAAAATGTTAAAATTTAGCACCATTCGGGTCAAAGCTAACTGCAGTTTGATACATTTTCGGTAACAGGTTGTAACCATGACAACCGTTACAGCATCAGACCAACACAACATTTTAGAGCGAGAGAATATTACATAACTAAGCTAAGCTAACGAACAGCTCAGACTCAGCTAGCATGGACCCAAAATTTAGCCTAACATTAGCAAAGCTAACACGATATAGCCAAAGATGAATGCCATAAACTATATGAAATCGGAACATAGATGCCAGAAATTACAGAATAAATTCATATTCAGAATATAACTAGAGCACCATCAGATGGATTTATGTCATGAATATTATGTTATGAATTTATGATGTTCCTAATTTTGTGCTAAAAACAACTTTTATGAAAAGAGCCTCTGCAGAGAGAGCACACACACACACATTATTCACCCAACACACACAAACGGATGCCTTGTAATTCAATTAGCCAGCTTCCCATCTGACACAAAATGGCGGCTGTGGCGTAGCAGTGTGGGACATTTTGGGGATGAAGCCAAGAAAACTGCTGAGCGCCGAACACGAGCGAACGACACGTCAATCTACGGAAACGTTTCCGACATTTCTTCATTATTCCTGCAGCTTCCTTCACGTGTTAAATGACCGACATGAATTTACATGTTTAGATGAATTTCAGGAGCTTTTTTATGAGAAATGACTCAGTGAAGCATCCAGAAGACGGAGCAGAAAACACAGCTGTCCGGCTGCGTGTGTGTGTGTGTGTGTGTGAGAAGCATGAGGTCATTCCTGGCTAAAGTCTCTTCGGGGTTCTTCTGCATAAACATCAACACGGCCGCAGCTTTCACACCAAATCCAAGTTTGACTGAAATCTGCTGAAAAACATTTGATTTAAAAGCTAAACCTGCTAAGAAATCAGCAGAAACCAGAGAAGCTAATTCACACGTATGAGAAATAGATCAATAATTAATGCTAAATCTGTGCAGTAACGTTAATTGTGTAGTTTTTGTGCTGTCTGCAGGCGGCTCCTCTTCTCTCCTGCCATCCTGTGCCAAGGCCGGCTGCGGCGCCGCTAGTTTGAGCTGCATGCTAACACACAAACATGCGTCACTCTGGAGGAGCCCAGGTCAGTCTGCACTTTATTTTATTTCAATATTTACACTGGAATTTAGATTTGATTAGAAAAGGAGTCAAAATTAAAATGTGTTTATTTTTTGTCATGTTTTAAGTCAAATTTATTAATTCTAATGTTTTAAACGTGTAATTTGTATGTTTTGATTGTTTTAGTCACTAATATACATGATATTTTTTATCATTTTAACTTGTCAAAATGACCAGCTTGCAGCCTTTTAATTATAAGACTTTAATCACAGTTTTGAATTGTTTTTGTTTTTAAGTCATTTATAAAAATTTGGAATTTTAAAGTTAGTATTTCAGTTAGAATTTAATTAATAATTAACTGTATGGATTTTTACTCTTAAATTGTAATAATTATTTTACTATTAAATTATTTTATTTTTAATATTTTAATTAGAGAATTAAATGAAATAATTAGTTTGAATTTAAATTTGAGGAATTTATCCTAAATTAATTTTACTTCTACATTGGAATTGTTTTAATAAATAAAATATTAAATAAATGTCTCAATATTTTATTAAATTATTAAAAAAATGGTTATAAGTTAATTTGAACAATTAGTCAGAATAAATTGTATTTGTACTTTTAGATTGCAATTATTATTTTATTAACTCAAATGATTATTTTCCATCATTTTATTTAAAATCATGTTATATTTTTTCATTTTTTCTGCCAAACTCATGTTTTAATGACTGTAACAGTGTGACCTCGTCACTGCAGCAGCATAGAGTGAAGCTGAAATCGAGTCTCGGGCAGAAATAACAGGAAGCCAGATGATTCAGTCAACAATAAGCTGCTCTAAATTCCTCTTCCTGTTTCTGCACAACAATCCGGCGCAGTGGAAGAACGGCCCTCAGATCCAACTGGATCCGCTGGGAGTTGGGAGGAAAACCCAAACTGCAGCTCAGACTGGAAACGTCTCTTCGGACTCGCTGCCGTCCCGGGGGCGGCCTGCAGGGGGCAGTGCGGCTCACCGAACCGCAGCTCTGCCCCCGGTCCTGATCCGCCCACGGCCCACCGGGGACCGCCGGCTCTCCTACTGCGCCTTCTGCAAGACCCGGCTTAATTTAATTAACGCTGTCAACTTTAAACAAAACCACATCTGAGGCGCGGAGGGAGGGGGCGCCGCAGAGGCAGGAAGTAGCCGCTCGGAGACGGGCGGCGGCGGATGGCTGAGGGTCAGACGGAAACGTTTCCTCCAGAGCAGAAAGGAAACACAAACATTACAGAGTCCAGAGTTAAGAACCTGCTGGAATTAAAACTCATTTATTTTGGTACAAAAACAAAGAGAATAAATAATCATTTTACTTCAGAGGTGTTCAAAATGAGGCGCGCGGGTCGTTTGTGGCCCTCTGTGATTTTGTTCGGCCCCTAAATGAAACTCAAACAAACTTTTTATTTTGAACCACTTTACCCTGATTAAAATAATAACTTTAACATCAGAGAAATCATTTTACTTGCAACAGAAAACATTAATTACATCACAAAGTATTTATTTTTTATAACAAGCAGAGACTTTCACTGAAAAACCTCCGAATTTAACTGATTATATTAATAAACTATAAACATAGTAAATGTTTTAATAGAAAGTGAGTAAAATTTTTTTCTTATAAATAGAATAAATTTGTTCAATGAAGCCTGAAAGATGTGGAAACTAAATAAAATTTATTCTAATACTTTAATTGCTTGATTTTTATTTGAATAATAATAACTTTCATTGTTATTATTATTATTATTATTATTATTATTATTTCACATTTATTTCGCCTCCAAGTATTTCTGATTTGTTGATTTTGGATTAAATGACAAAAAATGTTATAAAAACAAATAATAATAAAATAATATGAGAAAACAAATGAGACAAAAAACATTTGAGTCTATTTTTAAATATAATTCAATTTATGTTCCTGATTTTGGTCGTAAAGTGGAGGAGGAATTTAATTTCTCAGTTATTCATTTTATATTTTTGCTCTTTGTGTTTATAACTGATTAAAAATGAACAAAAAAACATAAATTGAATTTTATGAATTATGTTTTTGTGCATTGATGCCATATTTGTATAAAAACCTGCAGTGATTTTACATTATTACTCATTTATAAATGAATCAAATGACGGTGCAACTGGAGGCCACCTGATGCCGTTTATCAGTTTATCTGTTTTCTCTTTAATAGCTTCATTTTTACGGCTCATTTTCTGACATATTTATCTGGATTTCCTCCGTCGTTCAGACGACATTAGCAAAGCTCAGAGGAAGAGCTGCAGACTTTATCGGCGCGGACAACAAATTAACCAAAACAATGATATCTAAAGGAAAAAAAAACAAAACAAAGAAACACTCTGCAACCTGCTAATGTTAGCAACTGATGCCTAATTTTCTTTTGATTACAAAGACGTCCCACGCTCTCCTCTCAAGTGACGTTTAATTGTTTCTCAAAGTAAATCATCAGCTCAGCAAACTAAATTTGAGAAACAACAATAACAAACTTGCAGCGCAGGGAGACGAGGAGAAAAAGAGAGACAGAAATGAATTAATTAAAGCAAAAAGAGCCATTTTGTCTGCGGTTGATGTGAAATAGAGACAAGAGTTTTCCCCTTAAATGGAGCATATGGGAGGGCAACACAACAATGAGGAAAACAACTTAAATAACACTTGTGTGTAATCATGCAAATGGAAAAGATGTGCAGAGAAAATGTCTGTTCCTATTCTCTTAATGCGCCTGAATAACGGAGGGGGAGGGTTTCAGCACAAAGGAAACGTTACCTAACCCATAAAACAATAAAAATACGAGGCTGTAAAGTTCTGCAGCCTTCAGGATGTCAAATATCACAGAGAAACCGAAAAACGAGCAAAATCAGACGACTAATACGCTCCTGTCTGCAGCTAAATCTGGTTCAAACCACCAGATCTCCAATAAATACCTTCAAGCCAAATATAATCGTCCAAAATACGACTGAAGCTAAACATTTAGATGAAGAAATCAACAAAATATATGTAAATTCTTCTCATGTCAACAAGAAAATAGAGGAACGGAGCTGAAGAGTCACTAAAAACACGAGAAAGACGCTAAAAGGAAACAGAGTTGGACCTAAAACACAACAAACAACTTAAATCATCAAATGTAATACTGCATTTATTTCAACTCCAACAACTGCTAACAGTTAGCACAGGTGATGCTAACAGTGAGTGTATTCTGTTGCTAACGGTAACTCTACCAGATCACTACTGTTAGCTACAAACATTATGAGCAGCAATACCCAATGTTTGTAGCTAACAGTTAGCATATTGAGTAGCTAGTGGCAACATATTAGATTGATAACAGGGAGATGCTATTACTGCTATCAATCAGTATAGCTGGTAGCTAACAGTAAACATTTTTATACTATGTTGTTAACAATTAGCATGGCTAGTAGCTAACAGATAGCTTACTTGGTAGCAAAAATGTAACTGCACTAGATTGCCAACAGAGCATATAATGTATTGCTAGCATTTAGTCTGATTGGTAGCAAGAAGTAAGCATGCTAGATAGCTTATGCTAACTATAATAGATTGCTAACAGTGAGTATGCCATATTGCTAACAATAAGTTGTGATGCTAGATAGCAGTAAATATATTTACTTGCTAATAGATTGCAAACAGTTAGCATACATGCTCGGTGTTGATACCTACATTAAACAGCTAACATTAAGTATTCTAGATCGCTAATGGTAACTTTACTCTGTTGCTAACAGTGAGCACAGCTGGTAGCAATCAGTAGCTAAACTCGACTGTTTAAGCTAAAATAAATGTAGTCAAATTAAAAGACTTTAAAATACTTCTTTATGGATTAGCACCACAACACATTAAAGATCTGCTGCTGTTGCCAGAGCAACCTCCCAGACCTCTGAGCTCTTCTGGTTCTGGTTCTGCTCTGCTTTCCCAGAACCAGAACCCAAAGTGGAGAAGCAGCAGTCAGCTTCTATGCTCCACAAATCTGGAGCAAACTTCCAGAAAACTGAAAAACAGCTGAAACACTGAGCTCATTTAAACCAAGGCTGAAATGTCACATGAACTAGTCTGTGGTTTTTAACCTGACATCGTTGACTTTAATGACTTTTGCTCATTTGTTGTTCTATTACAAGTAACATTTTGCATCTTTTTGGCCTTCTTGGTGTTCCATACCCAAGTAGCAGGGTTGTTAAAGTGGGAATGTGTCACATTTAAAACCACAAATCCTTGTTAGCTTACACAGATCTATGCAATGAGTTTCACTGCAGACTGGAGACAAAAACACAGACACAGAAATGCAGCTTTTGAGCTGAACCTCCACTAAATACCATGCTAATATAGCGCTTTAGCATTAGCTTCCACTAAATACCATGCTACTGTAGCGCTTTAGCATTAGCTTCCACTAAATACCATGCTAATATAGCGCTTTAGCATTAGCTTCCACTAAATACCGTGTTACTATATCTCTATAGTGCTAGCGTCAAATAAGCACTGTATTGATTTAGCGTTTTAGTGTTAGCAGAATTAATATTTATGAATAGAGTTAGCGTAGCTACATTTTTAGCTGGTGGCGCCAACTGCTGGTGATTATGGAGCAATATCAGATAAATATCAGCTGTTTATTCTGTCCCTCCAGTAGTTCATCAGTTTTATAAACAGAAATAATCGGCATTTTAAAGTCGAGTTTTGATGAATTTACTCAACAGAAAGTCACAAAGTTTCTATATTTTCTGTAATTACAGACAGAAACAACAGCAGCGCCTGGAAACAAGAAGTTTCTGGAAGTTTGTGTTTTAGTGGTTTGGTGTCCAGAGTTAGCAGCTCCTCTTCTTCTTCTTCTTCTTCTTAAAAAAGAAATCACAGAAAACAGAGCAGTGATTATGAAACCAGAACCAGTGGCTCTACAGAACCAACTTAAACCCTGCAAAGCTTCGGCTTCATTTTCTGCTCCCCTGCACAGCAAAGCGGCGCCTCCTGCCAACAAACCAACGGGAAGCCGGGCGACGGCGGCCCGGACCGATCCAGAACGCCGTCAACAACCAAACTGTTCGCTTCCACCAATGTTTAGTGGAGGAAGAACCAGGAAGAGAAAACGCAGCTGCACATGCAAGAGGCCACAGATCGACCAGGGAAACTGCAGAAACGTTTCCATCAGATTTACTGACGAAAGAACCGACTCTTCAGATCACACTCATCTTTCTCTTCCTGTCCTTCCTCCATCAAAGGAAGGACAAAACGGCCCCCCGCCGACACGCCGCGTATTCAGCCATCGTTAACGAGCAAAGACCCGAGCAGCGACCGACCCGAGACGAAGGAACAGCCAACTTCAACACAAAGGTTGAGATATTAAAGAAAAGCTTCAAATCTAAAACCAAACAGCAGCAAAAGCAGCAAACAGAGAGATGAGAGGCGTCCAGACACAACGCTGCCCGAAATACACGAGTTAAAGAACCGACCGCGGAAAACTGGATCAACAGAGTAAAAATAAAATATAAACTACATGTAAAACTCTGAGAAAAAAACTGACTTCAATAACTGTAAGATGTGAAAAAAATGAAAATAGTTGTAAATGTTGACTATTTCTGACTTCTAAATAACTAAAATGTAATAAAATGTAACAATCGCTACAATTAGAAGCTATAAAAACTGTAAAATCTGTTTAAAAAAAATAAAAGAACGTTAAAATACTTTAAAAGTACCGAATGACAAAAACATTAAAACAATAAAATCTATAAATAAAACTTTAAATCACAAGAAGAGAAAAATAAAAACATTCGATACAAAAGTTTAAGTTTAAATAATAGGTAAAAAATTAAATATAAATAACTGTAAGATCTGTGAATGCTTTTCAATATTGAGCGTAAAAACTTTAATTTTAACTAAAACATTTAAAAAATAAAACTTCAAAAACTTTTAAAAGATTTTAAAAAGCATAAAAGCTAAACACAAATCTGTAAAAATATCTCATCTTAAAAATGAAACTAAAGCTGTAAAACATAAAAAATACTATTAATACTTCTCAATGATAGCCATAAAAATGAACAAATTAACAAAAAATAATGTAAAGAGAAACTTCTTCAATAACTTTTAAAACTGTTTCAGAAACTTTAAAGCTAAAAACTGTAAAAAATATAAAAGTTAGATGCAGAAACTGTAAATATTTTGACTTTAAAAGAAAAATAATTTGTGTTTAACTTGTGAAACTTGAAATTAACTGCAAAAAACAACAAACAAAACTATAATGAAACGTTTGTAAACATCCGGTGTTATTTATAGACAACCTGTAGGTCATAATTCACCAAACGCCTTAAAACCAGAGAACCATCATCATCATCATCATCACTCTGTCCATACGGAAGCCCAGCAGGGACATCCTCTAATCCCACAAATCAAAGAAAACATCAGCATTTTTATTCACCAAAAACCAGCATCACTTACTGAGGACGGCAAGCCGGGAGGGACCTTCCGCACTTTTTTTGTGTGGACGTCTGCAAGAGAAACAAAACGGCAAAATGTAAATTTAGGAGGCGATTCCACTTCCTGTCAACAGGAGCGCCGCTCAGAAAGACGCTACAGAGGAAAAACAGGCAGGATGTAGAGAGAGCAGCACAAAACAGGCAGAAAATACAGAGATCAGCACAAAAACAGGCGGAAAATACAGAGAGCAGCACAAAACAGGCAGAAAATACAGAGAGCAGCACAAAAACAGGCAGAAAATACAGAGAGCAGCACAAAAACAGGCGGAAAATACAGAGAGCAGCACAAAAACAGGCGGAAAATACAGAGAGCAGCACAAAACAGGCGGAAAATACAGAGAGCAGCACAAAAACAGGCGGAAAATACAGAGAGCAGCACAAAACAGGCGGAAAATACAGAGAGCAGCACAAAACAGGCGGAAAATACAGAGAGCAGCACAAAACAGGCGGAAAATACAGAGAGCAGCACAAAACAGGCGGAAAATACAGAGAGCAGCACAAAACAGGCAGAAAATACAGAGAGCAGCACAAAAACAGGCAGAAAATACGGAGAGCAGCACAAAAACAGGCAGAAAATACAGAGAGCAGCACAAAAACAGGCGGAAAATACAGAGAGCAGCACAAAAACAGGCGGAAAATACAGAGAGCAGCACAAAACAGGCGGAAAATACAGAGAGCAGCACAAAAACAGGCGGAAAATACAGAGAGCAGCACAAAACAGGCGGAAAATACAGAGAGCAGCACAAAAACAGGCAGAAAATACAGAGAGCAGCAGAAAATACAGAGAGCAGCACAAAAACAGGCAGAAAATACGGAGAGCAGCACAAAAACAGCCCAGCTACTGGAATATTTATATTAGTGTTCAGGGTTTCTCTCAAGGAGACGCTCCTATTAATTCAGAAGGTGAGGCTATGATGGGAAAATTAGCTGTGTTTTCTACTGGAATGTGTGTGTGTGTGTGTGTGTGTGTGTGTGTGTGTGGGTGTCGTCTGAAGGCTGAAAGCCCCCAAGGTTTTCGTTATGTCCTGTTTTTAAAGCGATCGGACCAAACGCGGTTCGTCTCTGTTTCAGCCAGATGTTCGCCGCTCACTGATTGGCCGTAGAAATTTAAATCCAGGACGGCAAAATATTTTAACAACAACCAGGATGACACATTTCAACAAAAAATATGGTGTTTTATATTCAGCATTCAGTGTAAAAAAGAAAAAGAAAAACACAATTTAAGCTGCACTATTATTAACTATTAATTAACGTGTAATTAACATTTTATTCAATTACAAATGAACATTGACTATACTGTTAGCAAATTAAATAAAATTAAGCAATTTTATGTGCAATTATTATGCCTTGATGTGGAGATTATTAATGAATTTGCAAAAAAAGACAAGAATATAAAATAATTTAACTTTATGAAATTATATAAAAACAGATGTTAAATAATGAAAATAAGAACATCCTAACAATATGAATATTGGAATTAGTTCTGTATTTAACATTAAATAAAATAAAAAAAGCTGCTTTTATCATTTTGAAGCCAGTTAATCATATAGATTTAATTTAAAACGAAGCTTCATGTAATTAGTTCTGTGTTGATTTATAAAATAAAACTGATTACAAAAGTACTGACCTAATGAAGCCACTGCCATTCATTTATTTTATAAATTGCTGAATTTTTAACATAATTTTGAGATTTCTGACTGAAAAACATTTTATGCCTCCATTAATCAACATGTTGCATTAATGTTAATGTGTCTTTAAAGATGAGAATAAAAAAACACAAACGTCTCATCAATCAGAAACCTCAGGTCCCAAACTGGGGCTGAGAACCTCATGTTGGAAACCTCTGTTATGTTTAAAGAAAAATCTTTTGCTGTAGAAAAAGTTTTAAACGAGCCTCTGTTGTGCTCACCCATGGCGTCCATGTGCAGCGCTCTCCTGCGCGGGTTGGACCCGTAGTGCTGGTAGTACTGACCCGCCGGCTTGGTGGGCGACGCCGCGCTGGGGCTGCCCATCGCCAGCTCGCCGCCCAGAACCGTCTGTAGGGGGCAGGAGAGGCGGGCGACCGGAAACACAGCAGAACCAGAGAAACACTCATTAGCACCGTTATGCTAATGATGTTAGCATTATTTAGCACTAGATAATTAAAAATTATAGCATTGGCTAAATAATTATAAATAATAAAAGGAAAAATCTGCTCAAAATGAAATAAATTTCAGATCTGTAAGTGAAACCCTTCACTGAACCTCCAGACCAACAAACTAAAACGAGGCTGGAACTCAACCTGTTAATAACATACGTTACATTCAAATGACACAGTAAATTTCACAGATTTTTGGCACTCTTGGCTTTCCATACACAAGCACAATGAGTCAGATGTGTTTATTATCAGATATAAACTCTCAACACAACAACTGATTGTTTACGTGGATATATGAGCTCACAGCATTCAGATCGGTGCCACAAACATATTAATTCAATATTTTCTTCTGAATTAATAAAACAAGAATTTCCACTTTATGAAGTTTTTATTCAGAACAAACAAACATTCTGCATCC
This sequence comes from Poeciliopsis retropinna, assembly GCA_010277075.1. Classification (NCBI taxonomy): domain Eukaryota; kingdom Metazoa; phylum Chordata; class Actinopteri; order Cyprinodontiformes; family Poeciliidae; genus Poeciliopsis; species Poeciliopsis retropinna. Next base: position 1,165,471 of record VMRM01000008.1, on the reverse strand, counting down.
GCCTAGTTTTGGCTTATTTATCTAAAGCAGAACAAAAACTTGAACTGGAAGTTTGAATTTATCATTATAAACATTGAAATCACAACTATATCCAAACTTCCCCCCATGTTTTCAGCTGAACGTCTCTTAGCATCACTAGTACCGCCGTGAGAATCATTTCAAGGCCTTTAAATGGCCCCTGAGCCACATTTTGGAAACCATTCTTAACATTTTCTTTGTTCTTCCAGACTTTGGCAAAGCTAATTTTTTATCAAACCACCACAAAGTCATTTTGTATCTCATTAATGCCTATTGATGCATATTTTACACACACTAATAAGTTCACTGGAAGCTCTTCCATTGATTGATTGATTGATTGATTGAAACCTCTTTCAAAATTTTTTAAGAAAGCTCAATCTGTGTCTTTGATTTCACTTCTGTTTCTTCAGAGTCAAAACAAAAGTTATGGACAGAAAAATGTTCTCACTGACTTGGAACTAATCTTCAAATTAAATGACAAATGGGTTTGCTATACTTTGCAGGAAAGGCAAGTAGCGTTTAAAACCTCACATTTACATTTATCAACATAAATAATATTGTAGGATATCATGACCAGCACTGTAAAATGTTAGTTTTTATCATTTAACAGCATAAAAATAACAATATTTCTATGTTTCCAGTACGGCTGTAAATCTGATGCACAAACTCCAGCCGCTAGCAACGGAAACATTCTGATTTCTGATTCAAAAATCGATCCGACTGGATGCTAAAAAAGACTATTGTTGTGTTCAAGTTGTGCTAAAAGAAGTTAGCCTGTAAGTGAAGCTTTGATAGCCTAAACTAGCATCTTAATGCTAAGCAGGTAGCAGCTAATGCTAATGTCAGCCTCCACATTTCTAAAGAAGCTCCATGAATGATCAGGACTTCCTGAAACTCTGGAAAAGGTTTAACAGCATCATTTATTCAATAATTTATTAATTCTTATTTTGTCAATAAACTGCAAAAACACAAAATCTGACCAAATATTTTTATTTTAGGTTCTAATGCAAATATCTTAATACACGTAAAATAAGAAAAAACAAACTTGTTAGTAATTTGAGCTTCTTTTCAGGAAATAATTTCTTAAAATTGACCTAAAAAATAAAATAAAAAAGTGTTATTTCAAATACTTGATCAGATTTGCAGTATACATAATTTTTTCCAGTCAATTTTGATTAATTGATTAATTACAGACCTTGAAATAAACTGGATTAAATATTTAAACTGAGTAAAAAGTTATTTGAGAACAAACTGCAGGTTAAATCTCCATTCTAGCTCCGAACTCCTGGTATAATTTCAGGTCTGTGTGAATATCTGGACCGGATCAGAAACAAACCGAAATAAACCCGGACCGATCCTACCTGGAACCAGCAGAACCATGACGTTCACCTCCCGACTCAAACCGATCCGACTCTGAGCCGCGGCTCTGTTTACGCCTCACAGCGCTGCCTCTCTGTCCCCCACACACACACACACACACACACACATTGTCCCGCTAATTAAGTTCAGTGATTTCTGCAGCAACAAGTGGCATCTGGGCCGATTCAGGCAGAGAGAGGGGTTTCTTTTTTTATTCAAAGTGGCGCAGAAAGTTTGTTGGAGGTGAAAAAGAAGCCGCCTCTCCCTCCGCCCGTAAATAGACTCCTCTGACATGTTTTTTTCCCAGCTCCTCGTTAAGTAATTAGCGTGTGGTGTGTTTTAGGCGGAGGAGTGTGTTTAGACTCCGGGCGCGGAGGAGGGAGGGTGTTTTCTCTTTCTCTCTCCTCCTGATCTGAATTCTCATCAGCGAACCTGTTCCGTCTGAAAACAAAAAAGTTAGCGCAGACTTTTCTCATGCTAAGCAGGGCCTAAGTAGGCCAATTACAGGGCTGCCCTCGGCCCCGGGGCCCTAAAACAAAAGGGCCCTTGTCTTAAATAAAGTCAGCCAGACACAAAGGCGCACAGTCAGGCAGTGTTCCCGCCGCCCCGGTGGGGCTCGGTGCGGCCCGCCATCGGGGCTAAAAGGAGGTTCCCACTAAAACAAAAAGGGTCTCAGTGATTGTGCTCGCCTTTCTCTCCTTTCTCCTACAGAAAAACCCGAGCGTCAAGCCAGGTCTCCACGGCAACTAGACGGGGTCGCCGAGGCAGGAGGACGCCCGTCTGGCCCGACTGCATCTCGTTACCTGGGCTGCATGCTTCTCAGCAAATTAAATCGGACATAAACGTTGCAGTAGCAGTTTAGTAAACTGCATGGAGAAGCACGGTGGAGGCTGCACCATGATGTGGGGAAGTCCAGAACAATTCTGGTGGAAAATCAGTGACTCAGAGGTCATCTTCGCTCATTAAAGGCTTCAAAATGGGAAAGACAGGAACACACTGCAAAAACACAACTATTACAGTGTATTTTCTATTTCTGCAAAATAAAAGTAACTTTTCAGCAAAACATAGAAGCTTGTTTTAAATCAGTGAGCCTTTAATATCGATTCTCAAAAGTACCAAATCCTTTTATAACAGACATTTCACCATGTTAGCAGTGAAATAATCCGTCAGTTGAACCAACATTTTTAAAATCAATTTGTAGGACATTTTGGCTGAAATAAACTTAAATCTTTGCTGAAAAGTTTTCAAGTTTTTTCTTTCAAATGTACTAAATATTTGCACCAGAAACATCCAAGAAACAACAATCATCTCCTGTCCTACCATCACAAACATAAAAAGGCGTTCTGCTACAAGCTAACAATGTTTTTGTTTTGAAAACGTTTTTAACTCTTTATTTATAAGGAAACTAAATGTCGGGCTGAAATGCTGAAATTGGTTCATGTTTGTTAGCATCCTGTAATTATTTTATGCGCTTAGCGATTTAGTATTAGCTTCTGCTATTTCAAATAATGAATTTAGCAGTTTAGCAATAGCTTCAGCTTCGTATTTTATGTTTTCAGCAGATTAGCTTCTGTTCATTTTAAATAAATGTAGCAGTGTAGCATGAGCTTCAGTTCAGTAGTTTATGTTTAGTTTCTGTGATTTATTCTGTGTTTAGCGGTTTAGCATTAGCAAAGCTAATATTCTTGTTTAACAAATTAGTGTTTAGTGAACCTAACTTTAGCTGTGCTCGCCACTGACAACAAGGCTGCTGATTTTAGCACAAACAAATTCTCCATGTCAAAAATGGCGGCCATTTTGAAAAGTGTCCAACAGCAAAAGATCAAGAAAATATGTAGGCGCATTCAGCGAATTGGTGACGTTAGATGTTTTTCCATGAAAAATTAAATATTGAATACTTTTGTTGTGTATCAATGCGAATAATTGTAATTTAATGTAAGGTGTTACTTTTTGTGTGTTACAGTTTTACAGTGTCCAGACACTTCCCGGTGTTTCCTGGAGCGACTGTTAGCTGCTAGCTAACCTAGCGCTACACACTGTTAGCGGAATAAAAGTATTTCTCCATTTTTCACGTTTTTATCAAAGTTTTTCTGAATTAAAATCCTTTATTGACCAGACAACCTCCACAGCTTCTTCGTCTCGGCTGGTTTTCTCCGTGCAGCAGCAGCAGCCTCCGGGTCCGACTCCCTCAGGAGTGTGTGTGTGTGTGTGTGTGTGTGTGCGTGTGCGTCAGCTGGCGTACAGGTGCGCTGCTGCCTCGCCAGCACTTCCTGGTAATTAATGACTTCTTCCTGCCTCGTGCCTCCCTCCTTCCTCGCGTCTCTCACGCTGGAAATTGATGACACGTGAGCGCCGTGAGCGCGAGGGCGGGGAGGCGGTCGCCGCGGTAACGCTGCTTGTGTCGGACTCAGGCAGCCATCCATCATGGAGGCTTCGTTTTGCGTTTATTTTTGTGCGTCAAGCGATCCGGTGGCGTATCTGTCCGATTGGTTGTGTGTGCGGCGCGTCTCCGCCGTGCGTCTCCGCCTCGCTCTCTGGTGATCCGTCTTGGTTATTATGGTCTGTATGAGCAGCTGGGACCCAGTCGGCAACGGCAACGGGTTTCAGTGGCAACGGAACGACGGATGGGAAGCTCAACAAGCTGAGGCGGGTTTATTAAGATGTCCAGTTATTTCTAACAAGAAGATTTGATTTGATTGGTTCTGGCTGAGGCTGGTTGGCCAATCAGAGAGCTCGGATTCAACAGGATCACTTCCTGTTGGTCCAGAAGGTCAAATACAAACAGTTAAACCAAAATCAATAACCATGTGTTGCTCACGTTTTGTTTTGAGCGGCAGCAACTGAAAATGCAACAAATGTTGCACCTTTGACCTCCAACCTCAGGTGAGAGACGCTGTGAGGTCTAAGTTGGACTATAAAGGTTAAAAATGGCTTCCTGTCAGTCCTACAGTGGGACTCAATGACTGGATCTGGGAAGGAAACATGAACAGAAAAACCCGGTTCCATCTGGATCTGGGTTCAGTTCTGGTCAATCATGTCCAACAACATCTGAACGTTTCAGTCTGTTTCCCAAACCGTCGTAGATTCGTCCCATAAAGTCAACAACTAAACCAAAAGCGAAGCAAACGCTTCAGAGCAGGACTGACTTCAACAAGACGTCTTCCTCTGTCTGCCATCGGCTTCACACGCTAACAGCCAATCACACGCAGCCAGCAGTTCAAAGCATTTCTCCTTAATTAGCGCTCAACGCTTGGCTTGACAAATAAATAGTGATCATTTAAGAACACTTAGAGAGGAATCAGACAGCACATTACACCTCGCAGTATCTGGCAGCATCCTAAATGCAATTAAAAGGATGGAAAGCATGAGGTGGGGGAATTCAAGATGAAGGGAGGAGGAAATATTAAGGACAGGAGGGAGAAAACAATTAGCCGAGTGTTTGGTGAGATGGAAAGGTAGGACAGAAAAATACAAACCGTGATAAATGACAGGAGAGAAAGGAAAACCAAAACAAGACAGGATCATGAAAAAGCAGCTAAAGAGGCGCAGAAAAACAAATATAAAAAAACCCAGTTAAAAATCAGAAGCCAAAACGGATCAAGATAAATAAATAAATGATAACTGAGCAGTTTGTTAGCAGTTCACTGTTAGCTTACAAACATCTTTTTAAACTTTCAAGTGTTTTAGCATTAGCTTCCAGAAATTTTTTAATATGTCTAACGCTTTAGTGTTAGCTTTTAAAATGCATTTAGCAATTTAGCATTAGCTTCAACTAAGCATTTTATGTTTTCAGTACATTAGAGTGGCTTCCTAAAATGTTTCATGTGTTTAGCAGTTTAGCATTAGCTTCTGCTTTTATGTGTTTAGCAATTTGGTGTTAGCTTCTGTTAATTTTTTCAATAATTGTAGCAGTGTACCGTTAGCTTAGTATTTTATGTTTTAAGTGGTTAGATTCTTTTAATCTTTTTTCATGTTTTTAACAGTTTAGTGTTAGCTTGTCCTACTCTTTCAAATAAATTTTGCAGTTTAGCATTAGCTTAAGCTAAGTAATTTATGATTTCAGTAAATTTGCTTTAGCTTCTCTTTTTAAATAATGGTAGCAGCAATAGCTTCAGGTAAGTATTTTGTGTTTAATGTTATAGTTTTTGATGTGTTAGCAATTTATGGGTGAAATGATCGACACGTTTTTCAGATTTTTATTCTTAAAAATATTTCGTTTTTTCTTCTTGACTTCAATAAATATGTTAAAAGTGAGGAAAAAGTTGAAAGGGTGTGAATACTTTTTGAAGATAACCGGAGTGAGACGTCGTCCTTTAATAAAAATAATTTTAAAACGTTCCCGGGTCGTCCCTTAATCTGTCACAGATAAGAATCCGGAGGAAGAGGAAAATATCCGCTGACTCTTCGTCGTCTGATGGAGGCTGGATGTGCGGTGTGTGTGTGTGCGATCTGCGGTGTGTGTGTCAGCTCTGCAGTGTGGATGTGACAGCTCAGCTCTGTTCGGTGTCTGTTACCAGCTGTTGGCGCGCGGTGTGTGTGTAACGTGTGACAGCGCAGCGTTTGATGTTCGACACATCAGAGAGAGGAGAGGGTTAAAGCGGCTGACAGAGGAGCTCCCCGCGTCGCCTCGTGATGCCTGACAGAAACTTCTGGAACAAACCCAGCCGCCTCACGCACAAAGCAACCAGAGCCGCTGACCTTAAACCGGCTTTACCTCAACTTCACCAGGTACTGGCCTAAATAAAACCTGTCTCACAGCAGGAAGCAGACCAGAGATCTCAAAAAGCAGCTCAACGCATCCCAATCTAAACAAATTCAAGAATAGCTATCGATTCAATTGGGGACATGAATCACAATATTTGTTACAGTTTCAGATGACTTCTCTTTAAATTGTCATGTTTCCATCAAGCAAATATATTTTCGTTATTCCAATTTGCATAATTTAATTGGAAAAGCAGCTGGTGTCGAACCAACTGAACCCTTTGAGCACCCAGTTCCCCTCCTGGCCTGTGGGGGCGCTGCACCACAAACCACTGACGGAAACAACAAAAAACTCCAAAGACACTGAGAGCAACTTCCTTTGTCACTAGATGGAAACAAGATGGAGGCGTCAGATTTCATTGGTTGAAGGAGTTCTCCAGCTAGCGCTAGGCTAACGCTAGAATTTTGGCTGTATTTACCCAGAATGCCCTGCGCTGTAAACCACTTCCTGCCTTTTTAGTGGTCTCCAGTCTGCTTGACATTCATATATACATTCAAACCAAACCAGAGCTCACTTCATCCGAATCCAGACCGATTTTTGGAGGACCAGAGGTCAAAGGTCGATTAGCATTCACATGAAACGAACCAGACTTTGTAGGCAGACGGACCGGAGTTGGATTAAAGCGATCTGTCTATAAACCTCCGTTTACAGGTTGAAGTGAACTCTGATTTAGTTTGAATGGATATGGAAACACCAGGGGGCCACAGAGCAGGGCATTCTGGGTAAATACAACTAAACAAACCTGTTAGCCTAGCATTAGCAGGAGAAATGGCTTGAGAAATCCTCCAATTGCTAAAATCTGGAAACTGAAGTTTCCATGGTGTGAAGAAGGAAGTTGCTCTGAGTGACCTCAGATGTTTCAGTGGTTCTTGGTGCAGCGCCCCCACAGGCCAGGAGGGGAACAGGTTGGTTTGACTCAGAGCAGAGGAAGAACCACAGCAGCTGGAGACGCACTTTTGTCCCAAATCAAACCGATTCTTCCAGACTGTCAGGCAGGGAAACCTTCACTGAGTGGATCAAGATCTTTTCTGCAGACCAAAGTTTTCCAGACCGAGTCCAACTGTTCAGACAAACTCAGCTCTTCCATTTTGGTTTCATCTTTAATAAATGATGATTTTTATGAGAGCCGTAGATATGAAGGGCTGTGCTTCCTTTTCACCCCGACCGTATCTCTAACAGCTTAATAATTGCACATAACATGGAAACAGTAAACAATCCTCTGGGTGGTCCGGATCCCAAAACACACACGCACCCCCACACACGCACACACACACTGTCAGCTGTCACAGCTCAGGCGTCGACACACACAGGCCTGCGCGCGCTCGTCTGCATTAAGGTGCGTTAGTGATTGATGGCAAAAACAAAATAAAGCCGAGTCGATCTGTGCGGTCGGCAGATGAGACTAAATGACGGCTGAGAGTCTCTGGAGAGCGCGAGCAGCTGGATCTGCGTGTTGAGCGTTCGGACCTGGAGAGCAGCTGGAGAGAAAAACGCTCTGATTTATGAATCAAAACTTTGGTTTTACTGACACAAATAAACTCCTATTACTGTCTAATAACATCCATACACAACAGTAGTAATGCTGGTGCACATACTGTGTTGAAACAGCAGTTATTACTTTATTAAAGCAGAGATAAATATACGGAGCTAAATTGGGGCCATAAAGTTTGTTACCCAAAAAAATCATTTAAATCTGAAAAAAGCTGGTTGTTGATCATGTGACTCATGAAAAGCCAAAAAAAAAAAAGTTTCATTATAGTTTTGTGAAATAAACTGAAACCAATGCGACCAAAAAAAGCCTCATCCAAGAGTTTTTCAATATGAAGGTTTTTCCATTCAGCAAATTTATTTTCAAAAATATTTAATAGGACACAGCTACTGTAATTAATATTTTTTGCACTTTTTTCTCCCCAATGTTTGCAGCTTGTCTTCCAGAAGTTAAAGCTAATTATTCTCTTTTTCCATACTTGTGTTTTTTCATACTTTACATTCTTTTAAAACAGGAAACTAACAATAAGCTGAAATAACTTCTTTTCAGGTTTTCTACTCCCCTACATTAGAAACAATGTTTCAAACTTCTAATAATTTTATTAAAAAATCAGATTTTTTGCTGTGAATAAACATGACAGAGAAATCAAAGCATTTAAACATTTAAATGTGATTATAGGAGTGAAAATCGGCATGTTTGGAGCTGAGCAGCAGCTTTGTGATGAAGTTCTGTTCGAGAGCCATTACTGCGCAGTCTCTCGACCCGACAGATTAGATCTGGGGTCAAAGGTCAGCATGTGTGAAGAGCCTCTGGAGTGTTTAAAGGGCCATTTCAGCTCATGGAGGACTGAGCGAGGAAGCTGCTGCTGCACCTGCGGAGGTTTGAGCAGGTGATGAAAACTGGGCCTGCTGCAGCTTATTGACGCTGTTTGCACCCCGTAATTCAAGTCCATCTACATACATTTCCCTCATGCGTGTTTGCATAATGTCTGAGGCAGACGCATATTGATGCAAACGCCTGCTTTTATGTCCCTGAACTTTAAGTGCGCATGTTGGCATCTCAAGACTTAAAAATGAAGCTTCAGCAGCTTTTAACATTTTATGTCTTGTAGCATTAGAAGCAAGCTTCGGCCTAGTCAAAGTCACATGACTACGCTCCTTCAGGTAGCAGCCATAAGCGGCGCGCGTGAGTGGGACGTACGACCCAGGATGGTGCTTCCACCGCCGCTTTACGGCGCCACATCACCACTGAAATCAACATGTTCTCTAAGACAAAATGTTACCAAGTATTTTTAATATAGTTTCTAGTTTAATGCAGTTGAAAAAAGACTAAATGTTATGACTTTACAAGTCTTCATCGATAAATATTAACAACAGCTTATTGTGCAAAGGAGGCTAAAAGATTAAGTTTGCAAATGTTTCTGTGCAGAATGAAGGAAAGTGATTAAAAACCGTCATCCAGGTTTGATGGCTACATAATAATAATATAATAATTATTAATAATATTATGTAATTAATTAATAATCAAAAGCAACTCTAACAGGCAGGTTTTTCGTCTAGATTTAAAGAAACTCAGAGTTTATTGTCTCCGACTCTGTAACCGTCTTCAGTGATTCTGGAGGTTCAAACCCAGATTTCCGTCTGATCTCTAGTTTCCATCTGTAATAACTGAAGCTGTGCGTCGACTCTAGATTATTTCTCTTCAGATTAAAAGATAATAACATTACAATGTTTATATTTGACTGTAACTATTGAGGTAAAACAAGGTCCTTGTAATTCAGGAACAAAAATGTTGAGAAAACAAAACTGAAAGAAAAAGTTAAATAATAACATTTTCTTATTACTGGAAATGGCATGTAAATATATTTTTATATTACACAGTAAAGACAAAGGCTTTTAAATGACTTGCCGTATATTTCTACGTGATCTTCTATTATCTGGTAATTTTTAAAAAATGTTTGTTTGGAAATGTAACATTTCTGGTGGATTACAGAGACAGAAATTTAAATAAACTCCATCCTACAGATGAACTGGTGAATCCATAGAAACGTGAGAGTGAATGAGGATGCCAGTGTATCAGGCGTCTTTGGGGGTAAAGTTCAAAGTTCAAAGCGTCCATAAAACCTGCCTCCAATCAGGAATCAGAAAAACAAACTGCTGATATAAACACGGATCAGTGAAAACCTCTCCGCCCCGCGCTGCGTTTTATTTTACTCCTGCTCTCTCTCAATCTTTCACTAACAGCCAAGGATGTTGGACCTCAGCCCAGCATGTAAATTAATCCAACAATTTCCATCAGGAGCCATTCAGACTCCGGAGCGGGATAATTTGACAGCAGCCCAGTCGGAAAATGGCCAGAGACGCAGCGATGTTTGATTCATTTAATATTTCTACTCTCTTTGGGTCGATGTCGTCTCAGACAAAAGCCGCAGCTGGAAGGAAGAGGCGGCAGGAAACGGCAGATCAGGACGGAAACGTTACGACAAACACAAACGTTCAGGTTGCTTCCTGTTAGGCTCCCACAATAAATCAATAACAATATCGATACCGATTGATGATACACCCGATTCAATATTCAATATATAGAACATTCACTGAAATCCAATCCAGAACCGCAAGGCATTCTGGGAAATGTAGCTTCCCAGCTAAGCTAAAATGGTGGAACCAACGAACTCATTCGCCTTGTGGTTGCCTAGCAACAGCCTGCTGGGTACCAGGCAGTCACAACCTGGGCCTGGGTTTGGTCAGAGTGAACTCTGGTTCAGTTCGAATGCAAATGTGAACACCAAGCGACCTGGAGACCACATCAAAAGCAGGAAACGGACCACAGCGCAGGGCATTCTGGGTAAATAAAACCAAAACAAACACATTAGCTTAGCGCTAGCAGGAGGAATGGCTTGAATCCTGCAGCCGCTAAAATCTGAAGCCTCCATCTTGTGTCCATTTGGTGAAGGAGGAAGCTGCTCTCAGTGTCTGTGTGTGTCGTTTCATTCAGTGGTTCTTGGTGCAGCGCCCCCACAGGCCAGGAGGGGAACAGGTTGGTTTGAAACTAGAGTGAAAATGGAATAAATGTTGCAATTTCCAAATCAAACCGAGTCGACCAGCCAATCGGGAGGGAAACCTTTAAATGGTTCTTTTGCAAAACAGACAGGATATTAGAGGCGATAAATCTGACGGTGCTAACATCTATCACATCTCTGCAGTTAACAGTAATGTTTCCATCTGAGCAACTATGTGTTCATATTTAGCGACTTTTCAGGCAATAACAAAATGGCTGAACTATAAAATGAAGATCAGCCAGAAAACTACAAACTCAAATTACTCACCAAAACTTTAGCATAAATGTCTAAAATGACTTTCCGTTCCAGAGGTTTTCCAATACCAACGACTCTCCTGACTTTAAAGGGAACTTTGTTTGAATTTATTGATCATTTTGACTGAGAGGAAACTTTATCTCACCAAACAATCCAAGTTATTTACTGAAACCGGTGTCAGATGCAACACCAACAGGCGTCCGTAAGTGTTTTACTGAGCAGATCTAATTTTCCACAATTATCCTCCAGCTTTCATCTCGTCTGAAACTCAAACCTTTTTGATCTGCAGAAGATCTGATGAATTCATTTCACTTATTCATGAATAATCCGCAGCACCTTGTAGCATAGCATTTTCGCCATGTGTGAATCATGGCGCTTTGATAAGCCTTAATTATTATATGTTGGTGACAAAAATAAACAGAAATCCACAACATCAGACCGCACATCTCCAACAGCTTGCACTGGAAGAAATCTGATGCATTTTCTAAACTGGTCATCAAAGTAGAGCCAACACTTGAAGACTCTTTCTGTTTAATATTCCAGCAGCAGAATCAAAACGCAGCATCTGTACGTCTTAATTATCAGCAGCACTTTAGCATGAATGCATATGCTCCACCAGAAATGAGCAGAAAACCAGAGCAGATTCAAAACAAAGCTTTCACCAAAGTCCTAATAACACCTGCTGCTATGATCTGCAAAATATCATCCTTGCATTTAAAATTAATTACAGTTAGTTTGTAAAGTTGGAAATAAGTGGCCAAGTTATTCGCCTCTGTGAGAAACATAAAAATATTCCTCACAGATGTTGTTTATGAGGATGATGGACACATTAATCAATGCTTTTCTGTATTTTAAATTTGAATAATCGCACATGAATACATGCTGAGATGATGGAGTTAGGAGATCAAAACTTTTCCAGAAAAAAGAAATATACAGATAAACAGAATTTTTATTCATTTTTGTCCATCGATTCTAATATCTGAACAAACTGCATGAAATGTTTTAATTGGACGTATTGGAATGAAATGATAATTTAATACATTTGGACTCTTTGTAGGACTAAAACAAACTGATTACATGTTATTGAATTTTCTTTGGGATCAATACAGTATTTTTGAATTTGAATTGAATTCAGGAGCAGAATCCTGTTATAACAAAGTCATAACAAAATGAATAACTCATTAAATCCAGAACGTTTCTAAAAAACAAGAAACTTTATCATGACACTGAGATAAACTTGTTAAAATGAGATTTCTTTATATATTATGAATATATGTAATTATTTTCCGCTTCATATAATGAACTGGATGAAACTTTAAATTGGATTTATTTATTTGGAACCAAGTAGAAATAATGAGGTTAGCATTTGACTGTATGGAGAGAATATTTTTACTTTAGCAGATTCAAACAGTAATAGAAACAAATTTATTTTAAAGTAAACATGATAAAAATGCTTTGAACGGCTGTCAAAGAAATAATTTTTGTTTATTGGGAAAAGATTAACTGAAGTGAAATCCAAGTTGTTTCGAATTAAATCATGACTGGAATAAATTTGGTGATAATTCTTCACTCTAAAGTAAATCAACTCCAGTAAATGTGGATTTTTTTAGCACTTTTACATTTTTTCCAGCAGGTTTAATGAAGAAGTGGTCTTGAGAAGCTGCAGTGTGACTTTGCGGTGGTTTGTTGCCATTCAGGATGTTAAAGTGATGAACAGTCAGATTGCTCTTCAGTTTTTGCTCCAGTTGAGACGTTTTCACCCACAGCGAAGCGGCAACAGAGGCCGCCTTCTCGCCCGCTGAGCGCCGATAAAAGACACATTTAAAGTCTCACTGACCTGATGGCAGTGTGGGTTGGACTCCCTGCCGTACGGGTAAGAACTCCTCTCCGATTTACCTACATGAGAAAGAGACAACGCAGTTTATAGTCATTCATTTCACACTTTATTTCATTTCTCTCTGCTGTGTCGAAAGAGGTGAAACTCATGGTACAAATCATATTTTTATTGCAACTTATTTTATACCTAAATGTGCTTTAATACGCACAGTGGAAACCGCCTCAATGGTTCAGCCAATCAGCATCAAGGAAAACAAATGGCACCACTGGATTGGCTGGTTTGAAATGCTACCTAGTAGCACGTCAACTAGCATTTAGCTGAATTATCTCAGCCTCCGAAACTGTATTTTCTTGTAAATATTTTAGATCTATAATGAGATCTGCAAGTAGACGGATTTTCTGCAAATTGTTGGAAGAAAAATGTTGAAATATTGAACCACAAATAGGTGAGAGTTTACAGTACATCCTCAACAAACCTAACGCTACAGAGCACGATTCTATGAAATGGACTTTAAGGGTTTACAGTTTACAGCAATGAAGGAAGAAATTTACCAAACTTTACGATTATCTTCCTGGAACCTGCAGAGTACTTTTCTAGAACTTCTAGATTAATTTCAGAAACGTTCTGGTTACATTATTAGCTAACCTGGAGCCGAACTTTAAAGAACAAACACAACACTTGCTGAAACTTACAGGGACTCTTTGTAAATATAGATACTATTTCTCATAAATTAACTCTTAATTGCCTTTATGAGCTTAAGAATCTTCCTTCTGAATTTTACAGGATTTACAGGAACTAAAGTTACGTTCCTTGAACTTCCCGGCAGTGTGTGTGTTAACGGTTTGTTTTCCCGGCGACATGAGAACAGCATACAGTAATCCTGCTCCACCAGCTTTCAGAAGTTGTTACAGTCAAAGCCAGTTCTGATCACAGCGTTCATGTTTTCTGATCTCACAGCAAAATTAAAAACACACATCTGCGCTGATCCACACAAAAAGCAAGAACCAAATGCTTCCTTTTGGGTTTGCACCAAACATTGACGCCATTTTGGACCCTGTGAACTCATCTCCTCTGGTATAACTGATGACTATAAAACACATCTTTTTATTTATAATGCCATTGTTTTTCCTTCTCTGAGCCTCACTGGACAAACATTTGCCTTCAGAGACTCATTAACGCGCCTGCTAAGCAACCGTCACAAACCAAATCCAGAAAACCCTCGAAGAATACGCACAACTGAGACGTGGTTATGTTTCCTTCACTCCACTTAAGAGCTTCAGCTTTTCCACTAGAGGTTTCACATTCCTCAAAACCTCAGCTGACAAGAGGAGCGAGAGACGCAGCAACAATGAATCAAATTCATTATGGGTGTCCTTAAAGGGCCGGCTGCGGTAAAATCTATTGATAAAAACCATTAAAATAGTAATAAATAGTCGCCTCTGCAGTCAATGAGAAGTTAGCACTGAACATCATTAGCTGGTAATTTGGCAGAATATGTATGAAAACTATGGAAGAAGAAAAACTAATTTAATAGAAAGTCAGAATTTAAGGTTTTGTTTTCTCTAAACGTTGAAACCTGCTTTCATTTGATCGATAAAATATTTAAACATTCGACGGTGATGGAGGAAAACGGCCCAGAAAGGAAACGCAGAGATCCCTCACAGGTGACAAACAATCGGATTTAAATCGTTTTGGTCGTCTTGTTCTATCCGACCAGAACCGGATCCCAGCGGGACTGAAGACGACTTCACTCCTGGAAAACATCCAGTGTTTGGGTTGGGTTTCTGTTTTACAGTACTACACTGCAAAAACAGAAACTCTTACCAAGTATTTTTAGTGCAAATATAATAGCATACTTGAAATAGGACAAAACTGACTTAAAATAATAATTTTAGCAAGATATAAGAGCTTGTTTTAATGAATTAATATTGATTTAAAAATGTTCTGGTCCCTGTGGATTAATATTTCATTTATAATGAAACATTTTTCCCATCAGTTTCAACCCCAGTTGGGGGCCGAATAGAGTCACTCCGAGGGCAACAAATGGCCCCCGAGCCGCACTTTGGAAACTCTGATTTCTCTTTTCCATCATCTCAGTTTAATTCAAGTCTTTTTTGCAGGGATGATGCATAAAAACATAATTACATGGAGAAACAACCCTTGCAGAGGATGTGCTGCGTTCAGCTGATCCCCGTTTCATCGCTGCGCCCAACATCTTTGGTGTGATTAAAATCAGACGTCCAGAGCCTCTAGCAGCAGGCCAGAGCTTGATGAGCGCGTGACGAGAGGAACTTTTATTTTTAAACCCCAAACCGAACCAACGCGTCGCTGTGAAAAAGGTGTCTGATGAATTCAGAAAACGCACCGGCTGCCGTTGTGTGTAGACAACAAAGCTAATTTCCTCTGCGGCTCCTGAACAGGCTTCCCCTCCTCTCTGAGCTGCGGGACCGCTTCGATTACTATTTTTACCACGCAGACCTTCTTTTTTGGATAAAAAAAAACCTTAAATCTGCAGCCAGTCTAAATATCAAACCGCAGTTAGTGTGTAATTACGTTCTGCTGTCGGTGCGGATGAAATGGATGAAGCGTGTTGCAGGGCTGGAATCAGGCGTGTATAGACCAGCGCTGAATGCATGCCAACATGGTAGTCGATGCAGAAGAGGTTGATAATTACAGGCGTATAGAATAGGAATGTGGTCGACCGTGTGTGTGTGTGTGTGTGTGTGTGTGAGTGAGTGTGTGTGTCCAATACACAGGCCTCGGATTCAGCTACAACCGATGCCAGCTGGACCGGTTTGGCACGTACACAAAGACACCCCCACACACACAAAGTACAGGAAATTACCGCCACAGATGTGCGCTTTCCCTCTCACACACATGTAAATATGTAGAATACACTACGTATTTATATTTATACCTTACTGGAGCTCCTCCATTCACACACACACACACACACACACACACACACCATGACAGGCAGCAACGCTGGAGAACGTTTACCAAAAAAACCCGGAGCCAACAGTCCCCAACGGTCGTGTCCAAAAAAATTCACCAAAGCAGCAAAAATGTAAAAAATATTATTTAATTGAAATAGATCATGTCAGAGTGATATATATCTATATTTAACATATATAGATATTTCTATATATATGTATAAATATACATGCAACCAAAGCATTGTTTCATTAAAATAAACCAAAGCAGCTAAAAATGTTTTTAAAAATCTATTTCATTCAAATAGATTTTTACATTTTTAAAATCATATATACACACAACTAAAGCTTTGGTTCATTGAACCAACACCATTAAAAGCGTAAAGATATCTACATTTAATTGTAATAAATCATGTTAGATTAAAAAAATCTGTATTTCTGCTACTTGAAAAAGAGATTTTATTGTAAATGTTGCTAATTTAAAAAAAATAAATGCAACAAAAAATAAAAAAATAAGTGAAGTTACCACCTGACTGTAAAGACAATAAAAACCATTTTAAAACACGTCTAAACTGGTGTTTAAGTGGGAGTGGAGGCCTGGGTCCAGTCGCCGGGCTGTGGGGGTTCTGGCAGCAGCTTCATCCCGTCTGGCACCGCCGCCTTAAATAAAAATACCCCATCGCCAGGCAGCGAGCAGCGCCGCGTTTATGTAAAAATACCTGGAGTACACATGTGCAGGCGGCGAAAACACCCCTGGGGAAACCGCATCCATAAACACGTCGTCTAAAGCAGCAGAGATACTGCAGACCCGAACCGGTTGGGATTCTTCAAGCTCTATCAAAATATGTTCATGTTTTTTTATTGTTTTTACTTCATTTGGGAAGATTTTCTGTTTTCTTTGTGGTCCTGGAAGCAGAGACAGAAACGAGAGTCGAGCAGCGAATCTGTCAGCGCAGCTCACTGCTGCAGCAGGAAATCATCTTTACACTTTTATTTCTTCCCATTTCACTCCAATCATCTGTCACCATGAAATAAGGCCATTATTTCTAAACATTTAAAATATTTTTACATGAAAACAAAATAAAATCCTCAGTTAAACAGAAAATCTACTGAATCTACAAAAGGAGCTTTTAAATGTTATCAAAACATTTTTAAATCAAGATTTTTTCTAACCACGGCTCTTTATTTTCGCCGTCCATCGTCTCCTCGGGCCGAGCACACAAACAAAAATGCTCGGTATTTTAATTTGGCTGCTGAAGAAAGACGGGCATTAAGAAGCGGAGAGGGGGCAGGAACCGAACGGTCAGCCAGAAACCCCCCGTCATCTGGACCGGGAGCATGTTTCTGAAAAATATACGTGTTTTTTACCTTCAGAGGAAAATTATTACCTCAAAAACAAATTACTTCATGGAGAGAAATCAGCAAAAAAAAAAATCTATACAGAGCATATCTTAATTGAATGGTTTTAAAGTGGAATATTAGTTTTCAGAGAGCCACTGAAAAAATAACAGATACTGAATAACCTTAATTATTACTCTGTAAATTAGTTTCCTTTTCTCGGGAGATCCAAATATTTCTGTCTGGAGAAATGGAAAACCAGATTTAAAAAAAGATTTAAATGAAAATGTTTTGATTAATTCTCCTCTATGGACACAACTGGAGCCATGTTGACATTAACGGGCAATTTTCTTATTTAAGTTGCAGATTTACTCAAATGAGTTCAGATTTCCCAGAGCAGATACTGGGGTCAAAGGTTACCACAACAACTTCCTGTCAGAGTTTTTACAGATTAAAGAATTTCAAATTAAAGGTCACAGAAAACATAAGTAGCCTTCCTCATCTGTATCACTGCCCCTCCCCCACCTGTTGCTGGAAGCCACACCAGTTCTGCATTACAGAAAAAACTGGTTTCATTTTTCTAGTCAAACTTGTTATGTTTGCTTCTCTGTTAACAGAATAATAATAAAATAAAATAATATTTAAAATATTCTCCAGTGTAGAAACCTGAAAACTGAAATCATATTTAATGTAACGTGTCTTTTCTCACGTTAAATTTGACATGAAAACCAAAAACAGTAAATGTCACAAATTACTACAACCAATAATTAAAATGCCACTTTATTTCAGCAGCAGCTTGAAAAATGATGAGTTTTAAACAAAAGCAGTTTGATGACGTTAAACATTTTGTTTTATTGAATCTCAAACTGAATCAGGGTTAAAACTAAAACGATTAAGAATTATTCAGATTGATTCAGATGAAGGAAGTGGTTTTGTTTGGACTTTTCCTTTAGCGCGGTTCGTTTTCACATTGCACTTCATGTAAGTGAACTAAACCACGAACTGGACCCAGAAAGAAAACAAACTAATTCTTTTCCACACTAGAAGAAACTTTGTTATAATTTTGGAACGACTCCTTTTTGCCGGGACAGACAACATGCTGCCATGTTGGGCAGAAAATGGCGGATCAGGTTTGATTTCAGCACAATCAGCAGCACTGCAGCGTTAGCAACACTTCAGTCAACAAGAATCTACTCTGAGGGCAGAAACAGATTTAAAACATATAGAAATCAATTCTCACAGTCTACATGAAGCTTTCTTTAGGAAACAGAAATCATAAACATGAAGGTCAGTGAGAAATCACCACAAACTGGATCATAAATTTACTCAAAACTCTGAGGATGTGCCCATCAACGCCTGCAATCATTCTGGTCTTTAAGGATGAATCCAATTTCAATCATAGATTCAATGTGACGTCCTTTAAAATAACAAAAAGAGTGACATTGTTAATTTAAAATATCTTACAAGTTGTATAAAACTGTGAGCATTAAACAATACAAACATTACAGTTCAGTGATTTCCGTTAATAGAAATGTTTGACCTGAGCGACTTTGGGGAATTTAAGAGAAAGCCTCAAAATCCCAAACGGAAAACATTAGCCTTCATAAATTCTCCAAAGCCAAACTTTAAAGATCGGCATTTCCCTGCTAACCCCGAGTGACGTTCTCCCCAGACAGGCGGCCCAAAGAGGCTCGGTGACGGGTGACTAAGAGACGAAGCGGCCCAGTCGGCCAGCGAGAGGCCGCAGACACCCGACCGGGAGGAGGGGCTTTTCTCAAGCCTCTCTGCTATATAAAGCCCATAGAGAAGTCGGTGAGCCAGGAGGACCAAATCCCTGCTAATCCACAGCGCAGAGAGACAGAGGAAACACAAATCAGCTCCATTACAAGCCGAGCGCTAACAGGAAGCAGGAAGCTCAGCTGGGCTATTAGATATCATGACACCGCTTCCTAACACACCAAATTAACTCTGGATTTGGTCAAGTTTGGATGCTTTTCCAAATTCCAGCAATATAATGTCACATTAAAACTGGTGCAGATTTATGTCAGACTGACATGAGGAGATCCTGCTCACATGCAGCTGGAAAAACGTTTTCTAATTCCAGCCAAGGTTGTTATTGTTAACTAAAACTGATAAAACAACAGAAACCGAAATGGAGAAAACATTTTTAACTGAAATAAATAAAAACCGGAATCAACAAACTGGAACTGCAGACACATTGCAACGTGAGATCCTCAGAAAGCTGCTAGCTAACAATGACTAGCGCAGGTTTTAGCAGTCAAACTGTCAATATGAGGCGCTAAATCTGAAATGGATGCATGACAAAACATTTTAACTAAAGTTACAGTGAGGGAGAGGGAAGTAGCTCAGTTATGCTAGCTTGACTTTGACAATCAAATTAACCACATTTTAAATAAAAAAGCTGAAACCAAATATGTTCCAAATAGTAAATTATCTTGAAACATAAACTATAAAGTACGCAACAAAAAACAAGAGAATCACAATCAGAAATGGAAACACTTCCAAATTTAACATACTTTGCAATATAATGTCTAAGATTACAGGATTTAAAAACCTCAACTTGAGCTGAAGACACAGACTGCTGATGAGTTTAACAACAGCTGGTTTTCTTTTTCTGCCTGAAATTATGCCAAGTTTAAAAGGTCAGTGAAATTATTTAACATTTCCTTTGCAGTGTTTTAATTATCTGGTCCATTGGCAGGTGCTAAACTGACTAAAGGTCAGCAGGAACACAAAGCCGAGCGAGGAGACGGTGGATTTCTGTAGATCCAACAGCAGAAACCTTTAAAACCCGACAGGTCCGACAGCCAGCAGAACCGCCTTCACTCCTTCTACATGCATTGTAATAAAACAGCTACATGTGGGTCTGATGACGATCTGTTGGATTTAATTTGACCTGAACATGAACGCTCCTTATCTTTTTGTTTTCCATTAAAACATTGTTTTAATTTAATTTCACTGATTGGGCCAACAGAGAGCATCTGGATCCCTCATGGCGAATCCTTACAACGTGTCACTGGTCTGCATTCAATGATGAGTTAGTTAAAGGCATACATATGTGAAGCTATAAATACCAGTAACTCTCAGGACTGCATGTGTTTCTCTATGGGCTCAAAAAGCAACACAGGAACAACAAACCATAAATCCAAAGGTTTTGTTTTTTAATCAATTTCTGAACTTGTGCATTTTGTTCCAGGTTTTGGCACTTTGGTCACAAAAGCAAAATTATTCTGCTATTTTGATTTTTCCTTCTAAAATACAATTTAATTTGAAAGTTTCATATTTCTATCTAACATCGTTCTGCAGTTATTGCATTTTGTGACTGTAGGGGGCGCCGTTTTTTACATGACAAATACAGATAATTGACATTACGTACAATAATATCTGAAATTCTGCTAAATATTAGTTGGATGAGGATAAAATGTTGGCAGGTTTTGTGCCCATATATGGAGCAAATGTTCCATATATGGTGGTTCCAGTGACAATCTGAGCGATGGCTGCTGCCAGAATGCAGCAGCATGAAAACTAAAGTAGGAAATAAAATTCAGATTTCTACTCATTCAGTTTTGATGATAAAAACAGAAGAAAAAAATCACATTTTTTGTTGTATTTAAAATGTAAAATATAATTACTTTTTTTAATTACTGGTTTTCGAAATAAAAAGTAAAACCATGCAGACGGTTGGGACTGAATTTTTACAGATAAAAGTTAATTTGAAGCACAAGTTTTCCACATTTTAGTAACAATAAACACAAACTTTCAGTCTTTGTTTCTTGATGTTTCTGGAGGGTAATTAAGCCTTCATGAAGTATCTCCTGTTTTTCATTTGTTAAGTTTTCACAGTAATGCCGAAAGCTCTTAACTCTGACCAGCTGTATTGTTTCAGAAGTTTCTGGATTCACTTAAATTGTTTGGTTTAATTTGAATCCTGCCTTGATTTGAATGTTTTTGTGTTTTCCTGATGCAGGTGTTTTTCCAGCCAAACCTGCCATATTCTTCTGCCTTTCTCCTCTGCGGTGATTGACTGCGTCCGTCACGTTTGCCAGCGATCGGCTTCTGGATCGCTTTCAGATTTGTCAGATGCCAAAGGAAGAAAACAACAAGATTGTTGTTCAAGTAGTAAAAGCCTGAGCTCCATTTTCCCCCTGAGTTTAGATGAATCATTAAGCCTTTTCTCTGTGTGAGAGGAAACACTCGGAAGAAATGATATTCTTTGACACCCATATAATGAGTCCATTTTAATAAAATATATGACTAATAGTGCAGTTTGATGAGGATGGCAGGGATGAGAGGAGAAGGGTTAAACTTCCTCCTGATGCAGAGCGTTGGGGGAGGGTTAGACCGAGGCGACATGAATCATTCTGAGCGATTCAAGCGTTTCCATGACACCAACGGGCACCGGTCCAGAAGTTTCCACAAAGTCTGAGAGGTAGCCCCACACACACACACACACACACACACACACACGCACACCATCGACCGCATTTCAATACGGCGGCCATGTCGTCCCGCGTTTTTACGGGAGATCACCGTTAATTTAACGGAAGATGGTCGATGAGTAACCGACTTCCTGGTGACACGCCCGCCGCCGCCATCACCCCCCACTGCAATCCCAGCAGGCACCGATTCCTTGGCACCGGAGCGACTGAATACATCAAACAACAGATGAATGTATACGAGCACGGAGAAACAACTTGAGAGACGTGGCATCCATCTCACATCTGTCGCCTTCTACCTTCAGCAAAGCGTCACGTTCAGATCCTTCCATCATCTGCTGCAACTCATCCCTCAACACAAATATTTAAGTTCACAGGTCAAATTCTGCTCTGTTCTCTGACCTCAGGTTGTTTCCTTCTACCTTCAAACACATTATTTAAAAATAACATACTTTACTAAACATGAAATGTTTTAATGTGTTCAGTGAACCGGTGTCTGTCTGAAGGTAACAATAATGTGGATTCTGTTCTAACTGCTGCTTAATCCTGGACATTTTCTGTATTTAATACCAATTTAATGTCTAGTTTGTAAAAATCCTTGTTTAGTGAGATCTGACCTGTTTATGATCATTTCCTGCCTTTAATCCTGGCTGCGTTTCATTAAACCTCCATCGTTAATGAAGTGGATTCTGCTTTAACTTACTGAAACATTTGATTTACATCCCTGATATAAAACCTGAATAAAGCCAGCAGTAGTTTATCATCAGTTTCTATCAGTGAAGCTGATTCATTGTGAGTTTCTGGAATCCCACTTGCTTTGTGTGATTGATTATCACTAATAAATCCACTGAATTTCACCATTTTGCAGATTTTACAACAATAAAATGATCAAACTAAACTGTGCACAGCATCTTTAACAGCTTTGACTCATTTATGAATTTGTGAGCCTAATATGAGTAAATAAATATTAGAACAAAGTCTGTTTTTGTTGAAGGTCTAAAATACAAAATGTTCCCGTTTGTTGCATTTTGGTTTAAAAGGTGTTTTTCTTTTATCTCTGTGTTTAATATTGAGCAGAGCAGAAAACATTAAACTGCTGTTTGTTCAGTGTTTACAGTTATTTCTGTTTTCAGAGTAAATCTCTGATCTTCCTTCGTTTCAGTCGTTTTCTGGTTTTTCTGCATTATTGCACATTTTATAACAATATATTGGTTACAATCTTTATTTTTTACTGTTTTAATATGAAATTTTTCTAAGATAGATAGAAAAATAGTATTTGTCAAACTCCGAATCCACCAGATATCCTCTCTGTTTAACACTGATAGTTTAAAATGTCACTTTTTAAAAAAAACATTACAGTCACATTAAATAAATGTGATTTTCTGCTGTATTTTCTCCTTCAGGCTTCATAAAGTTGTTCAACCTGTGAAAGTTGGTAAAACGTTTCCGTCATTCAGCAGGTGTGAAGTCATTTTTCACACAGTTTATCTGCATCCCTAAATCCAATAAATTCAGTTTTACAGTACTGTAGCTGCTCCTTTTATTGTGAATTATGTATTTATATGAATAAAACACAGCAGTTAATGCTTTCAGATATTTTTGCTTTATTTTCTCCACCTTTTTAAACTGCGTTGATGTTTTAACCTGCAACGATTTAAATGTCCATTAATCTGTTTGCTGTTTATTTGGACTCGTTTTCATCCTCAGTCTTATTGTTTTATTATCAGCAGTTAGTCAGATTATACAGACCTGCCCACCAAACAAAGAACCAAACAACTAACTGTTTATTCAGCTAGAAAATATCAAAACTGTGTTCAAATGTTTGTCATTTATCACAAAATAAATCATATAAAATGAACAGATGTATGAGTGTAAATGAATGTTGAATGTTTGTTAGGAGTTTTATTTTATTCTTTAGTTTCACACAGACTGATTTTTGTAGTTTTACTGGACAAATTTAAACCCAGAGAAAAACAAAAAGATCTAAACTAGAAATGAAATGTCAGTGTTTCAATAGATGCGTGTGAATGGAGGTCAGAGGGACAGACACGCCGTAGGAACACTGACTGCTCTGTTTAAAGACACATGGACGACTTTAAAAGGAAAAATAAACTACCAGAACAGATTTTGCTCATTTCCATCACCGAAGACGAAGCTAAACAAAAACCAAAAGAAAAGTGCAGATGAAACGTTGAGATGAAAGTTGATGAATTCGCAGCGTGTTGAGAACCAACCAGAGTTCTTTGTTTGTCGGGACGCCGCGGACAGAATGAAAATTAAGCTTCTGGCACCAAAATTTGCTCCTAGTTGATGTGAATGCCCCCCCCCCCCCCCCCCCCGATTTACCAAATAACCTTCATTATCTAAAGCTGCCCCCCTCCTCCACCTCCTCCACCTCCTCCATCCTGGCATCAGCCCACAAACAACAAGGAGGCGACAAACCGGGGCCGTGCCTCAGAGCCGTCCGCGCAGCAGGACCTCCGCACAACGCCGCAAACGCTCCGATGCTGCGTTTGCGGCGTCAGAAACATTAATGTGAAATAATAATAGCAGAGAAAGTCAGTGAGAAATCAACGTGAATTTATTTATTTGTTGGAATGGAGTTGAAGACGTTCCCCCTCCACGAAGCTTCTGTTCAGCGAAAGCCGGCGACTGGCGGCGAACCGTGCGTCACGGTGTGTTTCTGTGTGTCGGCTCAGACTGAATGCGGCAGCCACTGCAGATTTTTGTTGGCGTGCTGACAATGCTGCGCCGGTGCCAAGCCCCGACGGCGGAAACGACTAAAAGACGCATAAGGCTGGCATTAGAGCCCAAACCTCCCTCCCTCTGCACCCTCCTCCCAACGCATCCCTCCTTCTTCTTCTTCTTTCTTCTTCTCTTTTCTCGCTTCGTGGCTCGGCGTTTACTTTGGTCGAGGTCAGACTCGACTTGGCGAGTTATGACACCCGTAAATTTGTCAATCTGTCTTTACTTCGATCTGATCTGAGGAGCAGAAAACAGGGCAACCAAAATAAAATCATGTTTTTAAAACATGGAGTTGATATAATTAGTTTTCGCCGTCGAACATCACAGAAAATTCACGTTTTCAGGCTTCGATCTGAGGAGCAGAAAACAAAAATGATTTAAAATGTTTTTAAAAACGGAGATGATGTAAATCCATCAGATCACAAAGTTTAAGGAGAGCTGATGGAAAATTCACGTTTTCAGTTTCTGATCTGAGGGCAAAAAAACTATAATAATAAACTTTTCATAAAAATGTTTTAATTTGTTTTTCGCCTCGTTTTCAGTCTAACATCAAACAAAATTCACGTTTCCAGTCTTGTGAAACTTTAAAACGTTTAGAGATGTAATTAGTTTCTCCTTGTTTTCAGTTCAGCATCAGAAAATGTAGATTTTCGTTGTTTTTAGCAGAAAACAGTAAAAGAATTATTATAAAATGTTTGCTGTTATTCCACCAAACACGTTTCAGTCTTGGAAGACAAAGTACTGCAAATCTAAAAAAAAACATTTTAAAAATGTTGAGTGTTTATAATTAGTTTTTTGTCTTTTATATCCAGTTTAACATCATTGAACATTTCAGTGTTTAATCTGATCTGAGGAGCAGAAATGGCATAAAAACTGTTTTTTGAACATGGATTTGATGCAGTTTGTTTTTCGCCTCTCGTTTCCAGTCGAGCATTTTCAGCTGTCCCTGGGTTTATAATTTTGCCACCATATCTGCCGTCTTTGTCTGGAGGATTTCGGGCAGCACTTCCTCAAATACCTTGGACAAAAAAAGCATCTGGAGTTACATCCACGAGGCACCGAGCCCATATTCCTCCTAAAACCTAAAACAAATGAAGAAAACACCCTAATTATGCTCCAAAGACAATAAAACAAAGCAAAATGGGAGGAAAAAATCCCTGTAAAACATTCAGGATTACCTACGAGTCAAAGCCTGATTCTGTGTTTGGAGTCCATTATTGATGGAACAATGTTTAGCTGCGCGGTAAACAAAGCGCGCTCCAGTTGTAGCTGTAAATTGTGTTATTGTTCAGCAGACAGATGACGGCTGCTAATGTTGAACTGAGAGGATCTTAGAGGTGGATTTAACACGTTTCCTCTGGTTTCGGGTCGAGACGGCAGATAAAGGAAGAGGTAGCTTCCAGAGAAAAGGTGTGAAATTCGGAATTAGCAGCACAATATGGAAGTATTAAAGTGCGGCACAAAGAGCAGAGAGAGCTGCGCGGCGGAGTGCTGCTTCCCCGACGCTACGGAGGAATAAAGACGCCGCATTTATGCTGGCAGAGCCGGGAAGGCCAAGAAACAAACCCAACATGGAAACTGGAATGGTTCCTGAGTTCGGCGCCGACAGACGGCCAAGAAAACTGCTGCCACATAACGAGGACACAGATATGTTTACAGAGAGAAAACGTGATTTATGATCAATACTTGATTTTTCTATACTAGAATGCACTGATTGATTTTACAATCATCTCTGAAAAATAAGGCTTTTTATTTATTTATTTGCTGTTTTTCCAAAACCAAAATTCTTTGGGAATCAAGATGGAGTCTTTAAGATCTAAAGCAAAAATCTAAATAAGGCCTAAATTATTCTGTTGTGATTTTTAAAGGTGGTAAATTTGGTTCAAATCATTTATTCTGACTAGTCAGACAGAATCTCTGGAAGGAGATGAAGATTAGGGTGATGGCAAAGTGTTCATCCAACCAAAAAACAAAACCTGGAGAAAAAACTGTTTGATTATAATAATCAATATTTTCTGACATTTTGCCCTGAAATTTGGGTTATTTGGCCTGTGATAAGAAACAATAAGTCATTTATAAACGTTACTAAAGAGTTTAAATGTTTTTGCTTAAAGATTAACAGTTAGCACCTTTCTAAATGTTTAGTTTGCTGTTAAATATTAGCTTTAAGCTAGAATAAAGTTGTACAACAAAAAGTCATAATATTTATAGAAAAACGTAATAAAACAGCAACAAGAAGGCGCAGCAATCAGAAAGTAAAATCATAATATCAGGAGAGCAAAGCAGTAGTTTTATAAGTCCATCAATATAAATAAGAGAAAATTGAAATGATAAATATTGAGCATTTTGGTGGCAATTTTATGAAAATAAAGTATTTAAATCTTTAAACACATCAGCATCATATGATCAGAAACGATTGGAACATTCTTTGTGTTTCAAACAAAACTAGACAGGAAGAAGTTTATATTTTAATGTCATTTTATGATATTTCATCTTTATTCTCTGAATGTTGTGACTTTATTCTAATAATTTAAACATCTCTTTGTCCCTCACACGTCGCTGTAAAACGGTTTCCGTTTCTCCAAAGTGACGTCGTGTTTTCTCCGCCTCCCTGTAGATGGAGGCAGAGGAATGACCCTGCAGGGTCAGGCGCTGTCACACTGAAGAGGTCAAAGGTGAAAGGATCCTGCGGTTCAGCATCACTTTTTGATTTCTGTCACTACGCTGGCTGGTTGAGTCTCCTCCTTTATGCTTTCCTGACCCATAAAGGTTTTTTTGTTCCTAATTTTTCTAAATTATGACGAGTTTAAAGGCAGCAGAAAAAAATGTATTTGCTTGAAAATGTTTAAAATAAAAAGTTAAACGTTATTAAAATTCAGCTAGTTGATTTCTAACAATTATAAACTTTTTTATGAAACATATTCGCCCACTTCAATGTTTTTATTTATTCACAACCTTTTGTCACAACTAATAAAACTTTTACAGCCATATTTATCTGAGAGTTTTGAGCATTAAAGCTGCAGAATGTAACTTATATTTGTTTTTTTTACATATTTGTTAAAACTGTCCAGATAATCTGTGAACAGATCGAGCTCCCTGAGATTAACCAATCAGAGCCAGGAGGAGGGGCTTAGCGCTGTCAATCACCCTCATGAACGTGCTGGAGAAACAACTCACCGTTATAGAAAAACTGTTTATCAGCCATCATTGGTGGCTATGCTAACTAGCCTTAGCATTCATGACAGCTAGCTAATCAGTTTATCGCTCAACCCAACGCTGACCTATTGACCCTTTCCATGTGACATCACGCTATTCAGGATGTCGCCCAGGCCGCCATGACAGATATAGAGCAGAGCAGCCAAACATTTTCAAGTTAGAGTAGAAATACTTCAACATATCTTTACTCAAGTAAAAAGTATCTGTCCAAGACAAGAAAGAGTAAAAACGTATTTGGTAAAAAGTTACTGAGTAACCGATCAAATTATCAATCATTTCATATTTTAAAATTACATCATCAGACAGACCAAAATATACAAAAATGACAATAATTCATATAAATAACAAAAAATAAAATCAGAGAATTTTAAACTTCTGAAACTTTAACAGAAACTTTAAGTGTTTCTGCGTCTGGTGAATTTTGTGTTTGTTTTTCATTCAGTTGGTAGAAAATACAGAAATTTTACTTAAGTAAAAGTAAAAAGTACTGCATAGTAAAAATACGCAAATACATTTTTAAAAAGTTACTCAAGTAAATGCAACACTGTAAAAACAAAAACGTCTAATTAAGGTAAACTTCTGGCCTCTACAGCTGCCTGTATCTTACCGTAAATTTGAAACATTTTTTACAGTGCAGTTGCTACTCCAACTCGGATGTCAAAACTTCTCAAATAAACAGACGTCTGTAACGTAACAGTTTTACTTAGTTAAAAATGGTCACAGGTTGCTGCGCGGAAAATAAAAGCATTTTATTTTCTAAGTTTTGACAAGTAAAGTTTTGGCAGCAATGGCTTACGCTTACAGACAAATTATCTCCATTTAAACAGGTTGAATAAACTGGAAAAAACAACTGGGAAAACAGTTTTTTTAGGCTGCGTCATGTTGCCTTTCGGTTCTGTTTCAGTGATTTCTTTTATAAGAGCTGGGGAAATAATAATAATAAAAAAAGCAGCTTTATTTTGGTTTGTTTCACTTTAAATCAACAAAACCTTCATTTTAAAACGTTTTTTTGCCTTTTTCTCCAGTTGCAAGGTTTAGCTGCTTTCCCACAGCAGAGTATCAGTTTGGTAAAACTTTAGTTGAGTTTCTAGCTGTGCGCCGTCTGCAGAGGAGAACGTCTCACCGTCGGTGACAGAGCGTAATTCCCTGTATTTAGACGAAGCGCCTGAACACCTGGACGCCTCCAGTACGCGGGCTAACCTATAGCTGGAGCCGAGGGGGCCGCGTCCCGCCGCCGATGTCGCCGCGCGGCTTCAGTTCAGCCACCTGGCAGCTCGGTAATGACACATCAGCTCCCACACACGGCGCCGGAGCCGGTGATCAGCGCGGCGCCGGCGCAGCGGGGCAGACCCCACCTGACATTACACGGCGAGGGCGGAAAAAGCTGGACAGAGCGACGGCTCAGAAAGAAAATAAAAAATGACTGCACCTGTAACGGACGGGTAAACACGTTTTGTTGGGAGGTAATTCTCCATGGAAACCAGCAGGAGTCACAGGTTCAGGAAACTAAACGGCTAACGAAACGTTATGAAAATGTTTGATACTTTTTAATGATTGTTATAAATATCAGGACTTTTTACGAAGGGACTATATGCAGTAAGTCGAGTTTTTATTGTCTATTGAACTTTCAGAAATGATTCAGCAAAGTGAAAATAACACCAAAAAACAACTTGAAACCGCTCTGCTTCCCCGCTTTACCCCCCTCCACACGCTCCTCCTGTTGCCGTGGCAACCGGCTGATGCCGCTCCGCTAGCCAACAGAATCGGGACGGAGGAAAACAAAACAAAAATTTTTCCCCACAAAGGAACAGAACATGCAGTCCGCTCCGGTTTTATGTTTGCAGGCGCGACGCCGGCGGTTATGTTCTGCAACGGCGAAAATGACATTTTAAAATAAACAACCAAAAACCGCGAATCAAAGATTCTCGTTAATGACGAGCGGATGGACATTTTTAACCACGTTTATTCGTTTAAAACTGGAGGGAAGAAACGACTGGAGTTGATTAGAAAACAGGATCAGCAGCAGAGCAAAACATTTATTGTTGCTGTTTTAGTTCATTTAAAGTTCAAATCAAATCGTTTTACTGAAATGTTTTGTTGGTTTTTTCTTAATGTTTTTGCACTTAAAATACTGAAAGTAAAATTTCTTGTTTTTGTGCATAAACTTGGACAATCATTTTCTGTTTTACAATTCTAAACAATCCAAAAAGTATAATATTACCATCCAGCTGGTGTGTTTCGGAAAATACATGGATAAAGAAATAATTTAGCATTTTAATTTTGATATTCTATTGAGAATAAGCTCCTTAAATTACATTTTTTAGACCAAAAATGGAAAAATGAGAATAGAAGTTATTCTTTTTATTCAAAACAGCCTAAAAAGTAAATAATATTAACATCTAACTGGTGTGTTTAGGAAAATAAATGGAAAAAATAAATTATTTAGCATTTTAATTTTCATATTTTCTGATTGTTTTAAACCAAGATGTGACTGAGATTTTCTAAAAAGTGAGATTAACAATGCCTGTGTTTATCTCGGCTACAGTTGCGATCTTTCTCCTGACCTTTTCTCAGTCTGTTTTCTGCCGGTCGCCACCTTTCCCAGTCCCACCTGCTGATAACTCGTTGATTTGTTTCACACTCTGGAAACGATCCATCGCCAAGCCGCACATGCACAAACCGCTAAAAGACGAGAAAAAAAAGGGAAATTTGGAATAAGAAGTGATTGTATTAGGTGATGCACGGCGGCGGTATCACACTGCTTTGTTAGAGCGGCTGGGATCCGGGCCGGTTTTAGCAGCACCAGCATGCTTCTCCCAGCTCTTTTTCAGCTCCCTTCCCATTCACAGCGTGCCAGCAGGGGTCGTGACCTCTGCTTTCTCCTGGCTAAGTCGTGGAAACACGAGAAAAAGAAAAGAGAAGCGACTAATTTACCCTCGTCTGCTGCCATAGGAACCAACAGCAGAGTTACGCAAAGAAACTAAAGAAACTGGATTTTTCGCCCTCAGCTGCTTTGGTTTGAGTTTTTCATTCCTAAATTTGGTGAAATAATTTTGTTGCTAATTCACTTCATCAGTTTTATTGGTACTATTTTACTCTACAACTTTTTTTCCACACATTTAATTAAATACTTTTGGTGCAAATGAGGGGGAAAAAAGACAAATAGAGAAAATTTTGAGGTTTTATTAATTTAATAAACCCCAATTAACGCTCCTAAAAAAATTGCGATAATTAATTTTCACCCGAAAAGATTATCACTTCCAAAGATCAACATAATTTCATCTGAAATGTACTTTTCACTGCCTAATATTTGCCAAACCAAAAAACCACCAAAAAGTTTGTGCCCCATTTTAAAAGAGGTGAAATAAAGGGAACATCCTGCAGGGGGCAGCAATGCACCAAGTTCTAAAATAAAACCAGTAGAAGAAGATGGCTGCCTCGCTATCTGGCGAAGTACTATCGTTTTCAGAAAAGCTACGTCGTTTACAACTTCTGAATTAGCGTTAGCGTCATTAGCGGCTAAGCTAAGCTACAATGTCAGCAACAACTTTATGAAATGATAGAACTGAATCTGCCTCCTGAAAAACAGTTACATTTTATTAACTTCAGTACATTTTGGAGTCTTTGACCCACTGAAGATTTTTTTTTCTTGTGAATTAATAGTAGTGACATTAGCAACTGAGCTAAGCTAGCAAGCTAATCGAAAGCTAAAAAGTATTGTTTTAGATGTTTAAGTTCTTCTTCTGCACATGCAAATCGCTTTGGGGTTGTAAATTATTTACACAAAACTATGAGCACAAAAAAATTTAAAAGATGATGTGAGCAAAAAACTAAAACTTGTAAATAAGCATAACTTTTTTATTATCTGTGATTAGACCCGTCACTAAGAATTATACTTTATCTAAGAACCATAACGGGTGAGTTGTAATAATATACTCAAGGATTTCAAAATGATAAAGTTATAGCTAAGTGTGTTAAACCTTAAATTCAGTTTATGTATATTTAAATTACCAAAATAACTTTTCTTTAGTGGATTGGGCACCAAAATGTTTTCAGCCCAGGGCCCCCATCCTCGTAAATCCAGCCCTGCCTATTATTTTACATTGAAAATTGTAAAATTATAGTTTTTTCAGATTTTTTAGGGGGGATGTTGCCATTTATTTTGGTGGAACCACCTGAGGAATCAGTCCAGAAAAACTGAAATCAGGATCTCCTCCTGACAGCCAATCAGATTCGTCTCAGCAGTGGATCAACACCAGCAAACCTCACGTTTACCGCGCGTGTGTGTCAGAGTGTGTGTTAAGTGAACGTCAGCTTCATGATCCCTCATCCCACAGCCGAAAGCATCATCATCCAACACACACACACACACACACTCGCACGCACACACACAAACACACACAAACACACAGAGAGCGAGTCAGCAAGGAGCAAGCTAGCGCTTAAAGCAAAACTGGGCTTCCATGGTCATCCATTATCACTGACAAGCTAAATGTACCATGCTACGCCATATGGTACAGAGACGGAGCGAGCCAGAGAGGAGGGCGAACGAGGCTACCGTCAGGGGGAGAGAGAGAGCGAGGAAGAGGAGAGAGGATGTAGAGCGTTACGACTGAGGTGTGAGTTCTTAATCTACATTCTGCTTTCTGCTTTATGTAAGTAACAACCTGAAAACACTCAGATGTTCCTGAGGCTGCAGCAAATCCAGACTTAAAGAAACAATCCTGCAATCAGATTCATTATTATTACTGCAAAACGCTGCAAAAAATAAATAATAAAAAAAAGGTCACAATATCTAAGGTAGCTGGACGATAAACTGTCCCAGAACTTATTACAATAAAGGATAATATTTCCAGTTAAAATAACGCATGAACTTCTTTCCAAAGGTCAATAAACTTTAAATTATAATAAATATTTTAACACTGGAACTGGGAGACATTTTAAATATCCAAAATAAATAAACAAAACAACAAATAAAATAAATCATAAAGTCTCTGCAAACAAAATTGTCCTTCAAAAGAAGAAGCTAGTTGAGACCAAAACATCCAACTGAAGACTGTTATCATCCAGAAAACAAAAAATATAAATACTGCAAATAAAAACGATTGAGCGTCTTTTAATTTATCATATGAATCATTGATTTATTGTGATAGGTCCATATCTGAGTTTGTTTTAACTCAATAAATCCTTAATATTGATGAAAAACTGATATTCCAGTTCCTCTGGTCGACTGTTTCACCTAAAACAAGTGAAATTATTATTTTTTCATTAATATTAAGAAAAGTTTCTGAAAAGTTTCCTATAAGTTAGAAACAAGACAAAATCTGAAAAGGCCACAACTAAAGAAGTTCAGATCATTTCTGCAGTGAAACACGGTGGTGGCAGAGTGGTGATGTGGGGCTGTAACAGTCAGTGAGTCAGTCAGCTCAAGCTTAATCTGATTATGCAACAGAGTCATAACAAATAAATCCAGATGTTGATGATTAAAGTAATGGTTTGGAGTGGCCTAGTCAAAGCCTGAATGTAAATTAGCTTCACATGCAGCAGCCCAGCTGGAGTGATTACAACTCAGTAATGAATAAGGATAAAACCAGAACCTCTAACCCTGGTTCTGGTTCTGTTGCCGTGGTAACCAGAACGCTTGTGACCGATAAAACCTGGCAACCGTTTACAAATAAACACCGATCCAGATTATGGTTTTATGTCTCAGGAAAGATGAAATATGACAAAAACAAACCTGATTGTTTCTAGGTGAGATAGTTTCTGCTTGGTTTACTGCTGAGTAGGAGAAAATAAAATAAAATAAAACTGCAACATTTATGGTGATTCCAGTTTTTAAAAATGATTTTCTTTAGGCCTGCTGGTATTTTCAGACCTGATCGAAATCCAGTAAAAACCGTCTCAGATTGTATGAGGAGCTCTTTATATCTGCCATTATTTTAAAAATGTTGCCAATAAAAACTTCATGAGCTCAACACATGCAGGTATTTTTGAGTTTCTGGGTGAAATTGTATCTTTAATTTCTCCACATTTTGACAGTAAAACCAGTGAAATTCCTTCAGTGTCGACTGAAAACCAGAAATTTGTTCCTCAGCCAATCAGAGAAGCAAAAGCTGCAACATTTAACAAACACACTTTCAGCTGTACAACGTGACAGCAGTTACAATGAAACCAAAAAATGCCTTTTCGCCTCCTGCTTGGTGTCAGCGCGTGCGCGCACACACACACACACACACACACACACACACACACACACAGAGATGGTGAGTCTGTTACCTAAAAGCTTACCACAGGAAACATCTGTTCACACAATATAAACATGTTCAGTTTAGACGAAACCGCAAAGAGAACACCTCGACCCGCCTGCTGCCAACGCTTCACCTTAGACTCTGTTAATAAAAGCTTTCATGTTTTCTTAAAGTAAAAACTTTTGTATTTCTTCATGTTTTCTCTTATAAAAGTTTCCACATTTTATTTATGTTTGAAGAAAGCTTTGATGTTTATCTGATTTCACGCAGCCGCTGCTGATGCAGGTGCAGAAAAACACCAGAGCAACGTTTCCTCATTATTCACCAACTATTCACTTTATGAAGGAAACAAAGAGCATTTTAAACTTTTCTTCTAGCCTGTTGCTAAATTATCACTCTGCCATGTTTTACCGTATAAACCCACAGAAACCTTATTTTACCTCTTTTTCCTGACATAATTCATGTTCATTTACTTCCTAAAATATTTAAAGAGAAAACTGAAAATGATTCTTGATTTAAATGAAATCTATGTATTTGTGTTTATTAAAGCTTTTTTGAAATGGCAGAAAAATTTCTGCCATTTCAAGTTTTTATGTTTTCCTGTAGAAACATTGTTCAAATATTAAACAGCTGACAGAAAGTCTGACTGAAATCAGTTTTATTTAATCCCAGTTTATGTTTCTGAGTGTGATGCCTTTTTAACATTTTTATTTTTACTTTTAATCGTTGTCATGTTTGTATTTTTATCAGCAGTCATGATTTATGCATCAAAACGTAGATATTTCTGTCTAGATTCATGCAGTGCTGCAGGATTCAGTTTTCTGTTAAATCAGCTCAGAGCGAAGAGAAATTATCCCAAACTCCCAATCCTGTTATAATCCCACTGATAAAATATGTAACTATGTTTCCATCAGAGGATTGTTTTTGATAGACTGTGTAGTTTTTACTCCAGGATTATTTATAGCATAAATTATATCTGATGATTATTTTAGGTTCTTTTGTCTTCAAAGTTTAATCGTTTATTATTATTATTATTTTTATCATCAGGATAGAAAGTCTAAGAGGCCAAAAACAAGTTTCAAACACAATATTTATCCATTTACGTCCAAACATCTCCTGAACGAAGGAGACCTTTAAGTTCCTGCATCTTTGAAAACCTGAATTTATGAAAACAAAAAAAACATTTTTGTTCCTCTGATTTCATATGAATGAATTTATCGCTGATATTCATCAGAAGTTACATAATCCAGTGAAAACATGATGCTGATTTTAGATCATAAAACAAAAATGAGATTTAACGTTTCATTCTTTAAAACAAATCTGCTTTTCTTAAATGCAACTTTTCTTTATTAAAACAAAATTAATCCAGTGGTAAAAATCCAGAATGTAATGTTTTTTTTTAATAAATGTTGGTTGTTTTTTTATAATATGCAGAAAAGAAAAGAGCCCAGAAAGAGAGAGAGAAAGCGCCAGCTTCACAACAAAGACGGAGGCTGTGCCATGCTGCTGCAGAGGGGGCAGTGCCACGTTGGCAAAGCCCAGGGGGCAACCGCTATCTGCTGCCAACACTTCACACACACACACACACCCCCACACACACACACACACACACACAGCTCCAGAGAGAGAGAACAGATCTGCTTTATGTGGCCTCATGTTCGCCACTCCATTAATATAAAAAGTGGATCCAATCAGAAGCTCTGCAGGCTGAAACCCTGAACCAACAACATAAATATTAGTATCATTACAGGTTCTCCAGGTTCTGGTTCCGGCCCGTCTGGCTGCTCTCTGACCAGCCGCTGCGGCAGGGTGATGCTGCCCCCCTCTGTTCCAGACCCGTACCGGTCCGGACCGGACCGGAGCGACGGAACCGCGACCCGGAGGACGGATCCGGATGAGCAGATTCTGGATGAAATCGTTTCATCTGCTCATCAGATTCTCAGGCCAGGAAAATCTGGACTTTTTCCCACCACTGCAGCTCTCTGTGGGTTTCAGAGTGCAGTGATGTCAGCACGCACACGGCGGCCATCTTGTCTGACGTTTTACCGGTTCTGTTGGTTTGGACTTTGAATCCAGGTAAACTCGACAACGTACAACAGCAAAATAAAAAGACTACATTTCATCCAAAACACAAATTTTTAAATTAATTTCAGAAATTTTGAGATGAAACTAAGAAATTTCCTAGAATAGAACAAGAGAATTTCTAACTTGAAAAGTCAAAAATTTGCTCGAAAAAAACTCAAAAACTTTCCTAAATTTTCATCTTTTGGAAATCTTCCAAGTTTGAAAAGCAAAAAATCTGAAAATTTCCAACTTAATCTCAATGTTTGATTTTTTTTTTTCTTGGAAATTTTGTAGCAAATTTCTGAGTTTTTTTTATTTTTTATTTTGAGTACATTTTTAACTTTTCAAACTCAGAAATTTTTTTGTATTTTCTAGAAAAAAGTAATTTAGTATTTTTATGGAAATTGCCATCAAAATGCCCGAGTACAATAAAATATGAATCTCAGTTTTGGGTTTTGTTTTTTACAAAAGTTGTTTTTACAAGAATAAATCAAAATCAAATTTTATTAGTATTAGTTTGTTCAACATGTTTCAGCAACAACATAGTTCAAAGGACTTAAAATCATAAAAATATCATAAAAACACTGAAACAAAAAAACATTATGTTTTATCAATCTATCAAACTAATCAATACAGATCAAATA
The DNA here is from genome assembly GCA_010277075.1 of Poeciliopsis retropinna. Classification (NCBI taxonomy): domain Eukaryota; kingdom Metazoa; phylum Chordata; class Actinopteri; order Cyprinodontiformes; family Poeciliidae; genus Poeciliopsis; species Poeciliopsis retropinna. The sequence goes on along the minus strand of VMRM01000008.1, from coordinate 1,129,048 downwards.
CTTTGATTAATGTTCCAATTATGAGTCAAAAGCAGCTTTAAGGTTTTCAGCCTTGATATGACAATAAAGTTGGAATAAAGTAAAAATAAATCCTTAATATCAGAATATTAAATCTGATCAAACCATTGAAATCAATAAGCTGAACTTAATCTTATTCAGTGTATTTTATTGATCTTTTTTATTATGCTTGTATTTTACAGGATTGTAGCATATATATAAAAATATTGTGGCATTTATGAAGCATAAATCATAATAAGTCAGAAATGTTTTGAACTTAAAAAGCTTTTCATAGTTTTATTATCTATTATTAAACTGAAGTGATGAGATCATAAACATATTATATCAAAATAACAATTCTTATAAAATATAAATAATCATCACTATTAATATCAACCCAGATGAAAAAAAGTTTGAGAAATGCACAAAAAAATGTTACAAATTAATTTTACATTTTTGGAAGAATTCTATTTTTTTTAAACAATGTAACTACAATAATAATAATAATAATTCCAATATTTGCAACAATGTTGCAAAAATTAGATTATTGTAGTTACATTGTTACAAACACAGCAATTCTGTAGCATTACATCACAATGTTTTTCTTTCTTACAGTTTGTCTTCCTGTCTGTGCTGCAGCGTAACTTTCTGCGTCTCTCCGTTTCCTCGTCTCTTTGCCATCTGCCTTCCTCCACCTCCATTTTCCTCACCCCCCACCCCCTCCACCCCTCCCCTCCCGCTCATCTCACTAAAAACTTGGCAGAGATCCCCGCCGCGGTTTTTATTTTTTTACCCTCCACTTCTCGTTTGGGGGATTGCGAATGAATGCGATCCAATCTAGACCTCAGCTAAGAGACATGAATTTTCATTAATTACAACCTTGTCAGCAAAAGCATTATGGGAGCTGAATATGAAAATGCTAATGAGGGGAGCTCATTTGCATATTTTTCTTTGTTGGAATGTCATTAATTATTACGTTTTATGATGATGAATGCAGCTGTCGATGGCTAGCCCTCCATGCCTAATTAGCAATCTGAAAATCCTCCGATCAAAAAAATGGATACAAATCCCAAAACTTTACTTTTTATGCGGAACCCCTGCATCTCCTGGTGAACCCGTCACTGCTGATTTCACTCAGATTTACTTTTTGTTTCCCTTTTACTTTCAACACATCTCTTGTTTTTTACCCTAAATTATCTGTAGATTTGTTTCTTATTGATCATCTAGTTGATTGTAATTTAACCCTAAACCAGAATGGCTCCTTCAATTTCAGGTCTGTTTCACTCAATTAATTAAAGTTAACTATTTGCATCCCACAGTGAACTTTATGGCAACCTCATCAAACTTCATAATAACTTCATGCTGTTTTATGATTTTCTCCAACAGTTGTCATTTAAAAGCCACTAAACTCCATTAGTCTCAACATTTCCACTCTAATCTTGAATTTCTGGCTCTCCAGATCTTCTGGGTTTAACAACAATTGATTATTAAACTAAGAATTTAAAAGTTTTAGCCCGTTGTTGGTTTGCAATCACATCTTCTCTGAGAAAATTAGCTTTGAGCTGTTAGCAAGCCCAAAACTGATATTTAAAACAAATGTACTGCATGTGTTGGGCTAGCAACTTAGATGTAATGTTTTAGCTTATTAAGATGTTAATCATTTCTTAACATAGTAAGTTAGCTTTGGCCTTTTAGTCTTGCTCATTAGCTGTAGCTAGTTGAACAACTTTTAAAAAGCCAGATAGCTTCAAAATATTAGCCTAGCAGTTACAACCAACATCAAGTTTATATTTAAAACTAAACAACTTAATGTAACTATACTGCATTTGTTGGGCTAGCTCCTTCAATGTACAGCTTTAGCTTACTCTGGTCGTAGTCATGTTTTACGTTAGCTACTAGCTTAGAATATTATAAACTACATTAAAAATACTAATAACAGTTTTAAAAGATAGATTTAGGCAGCAGTAATATATCTGTTAGGCTAGCCAATAAGTCTGTTAGCTACATGACTTAAGCTAGTACATGTTAGCATAACCCTTTAGCCATCATGTGCTAGTTTACTCATTAAGCTGTAATCTATAGATATAGTTCATTTTTTTATAATCTGTTATGTTTAAAGTGTTAGCTTAGCCTGGTAAATAAAAACCTGCTAGCCTAGCCAAGTAGCTACGAATCACACATCAACCCCATTATCCATAGTAATCAGAGAGAATGTTAGCTAATTTTAGACAAGCTAGTGAATCGCTAACAGCTTAGCCAGTTAGCTTTCATTAAGTTTATGAAGATGTTTTATAACTGTAGCATCAACTCTTTAATTATAAAACAAACTAATGGATCACACATTTATAGGCTGCTGTTTAATCAAAGACAACTGGGTGTTTTTCTAGGAAATTCAGCCATCTTGATGCTTGTACAATTAGCCATGTGTGGCTAACGCTAGTAGCAAACTTTCAACAACTTTGTTCACCACTGTCCCTGCCAAGTCCAAACTCTGATTCTGTTGTTTCTTCCACTTCTGGTTTTCTATTGTTTGAAAAAAATAAACATATCCCCCTTTCTAAAACCTGGTAGCGGACACCCCCCAACACACACACACACACACACACACACACACCCACACACACCCACAGCGACACACACCCAAAGCTTAATGAATGCCAGGCTTAATTAGAACACTGTGATGTCAGAGGCATTAATTATCAGTTGGCTTCGTTTCAAATAAACGACTCTTTTTCCCGTCTTTCGCTCCTAATCTGTCTCTCCATCTTAGTTTCTACCAGCATCTGCTTTTCTTTCTGTCACATTTAATCCACATTGTGACCCAGACCTGATCATCTACCAAAAACAAAAGTTTATTCTACATTTTTACAGCTTTAGAATGACATTTATCTGGAACCAGAATAATAAAATACACCTGAAATATCTGAACTTCTGCTGCATCATCATCATCATCATCACTGCTGTCTTTACGTCACTGAATCAAAACAATGAGCTGCAACTGTGAAAAAGTTCAATAAAACCTCAAATAAAGTTAAAATATTTTCACTATTGTTTAATTGTTTTCTTTTTACAAACCAAGTATTTATGAGACAATGTGCAGGTTCAGATTATAATATAAGGAGCTGGATTAAAGAACATGAAGCTGTAATATATAATCTGCAGGCAACATTAACAAATCTGGATTTCTGTCTGTAAAATTATCCCTAAATGATTTTTTCTATCCAGTAAACATTCAGCTGTCAGTTTGAGTTTTTGTCAGTGCAATGATAGTTTAAAGAACTAAATTAAATTTAAAAATTGCTCTAAAACTGGCTTAAAAATAAAATGTATACATTTAAAATCAATTTAATAATCTAAATGTAACATTTGAATATATTTAAATATAAATATTGCTATTAATACAATTATATTCTAATTTAATGTATAATTTAATTAGTAAGTATAATGATGTAAAGCACTTTGAAAGGCCTTGCTGCTGAAATGTGCTATACAAATAAAATTTGATTGATTGATTGAATCATTTTACTTAAATAAAATTTTTCTTTAATTTGGGAACATTTATTCAGAAGAGATAATGATATAACAGTGACGTCATCACTATAACAGTGATGTCATCACCATTATAGTCATCAGTATTACTTTTCCCAACATTTCCTACAACCTTCAAACATTTAGACCAGGAACTGGACATTAATCTGTTTCCTGGGGTAAAAATAAGACACGACACATTCATTTTCATCAAAAGAGGAAAGACAGGAGAACATGGCAAAAGCATCTGCATTAGTTAGGAAAATGATCTAAACTTGTTTTTTTTTCCTCATTTTTTATCGTTAAACCAAAGATTTTATATTTCAGGTCAGTTAAAATCAATAAAATGATTCATATTTGATAAAAGCCACAAAACTGAGAAAGAATCTGTCAGATTTATTTATTCATCCAGAAGGTTTGACTACAGTCAGACAAATTAAACAACAATAAAGGACAAAACGTGACCAACGAACATCAAAATAAAATCCATCATGTTCTCAGATTATTATTTAGAAATAACTTTGGTGATTCTAGCAAACCTAAAACATGAGAAGTTTTATCTGATTTAACTTCATAAAGCGATAAAAAATGATATAAGTTCTGGTTTATATCCAAATGCTAACATGCTAACATATTCTGTGTTATTACTTCATTCTGGAAATATCGCAGCTTTATTCTCATCATATGAAGTTTATCATGATAACTTTATTTTCATATTACGATTTTATTCTTGTAATTAAAACAATTTTTTTCTCACTCTCGCCCAAACATTTTTACAACTTAAAGCTTTTATTTTGAAAATCTGATACAAAGGTGACAGTGAATCTGCAGTGTGTTGGAATCCGTCTCTATCTGACAGGAACATAAATAAAGCCATGCATTCATGCGTCTCTAAATGAACCCATGAATGGCTCTGTATGAGTCACTAAATGAATCACTGGTTCCCAGTTCTGGTTCCCAGTTTGCTCAGATTCCCAGTTCGTCTCTCAGATGACAGAATCCGGTTCATCTCTGGCCTCTGGGTGTCACAGTTACAACTGAGGAGCTCTTTCTCTCTCCCTCGTTCACAATAAACACACTGCTTAATGCTGCACATCTCTATCACTCTCACCTCACACACACACACACACACACACACACACACACACACACACACACACACACACACACACACACACACACACAGTAGCGTGGCTGGCCAGATGGGACTCTTCCACATGACCAAGCCGATCAATCAACACTGAAGGGCCCAGGTGCTACTACGCACCATTTCACAGTCTGTCACATCCACACACACACACACACACACGCACACACACACACACACACACACACACACTGCTGTACATACACATAACAGCAGAGCCGTGAAGAGATGGGAAGATAAAGGACACACACACACACAGAGAGAGAGAAGCATGAAGAAAACACACACAGAGCAACATGAGTGACCTGAGCTCGGTCTCTGAGGGACTCATCTGGACGGATGACAGGATGGAGAGAACGGAGGGAGAGAGAGAGAGGAGAGAGAGAGAGGAGAGAGAGAGAGAGGAGAGAGAGAGAGAGAGAGCGGAGAGAGAGAGGAGAGAGAGCAAAGAGAGAGAGCGGAGAGAGAGAGAATGGAGCGAGATAGCGGAGGTAGAGGACAGAGAGAGAGAGGAGAGAGAGAGAGGAGAGAGAGAGCAAGGAGAGAGAGCGGAGAGAGAGGAGAGATAGAGGAGAGATAGAAAGCAGAGAGAGAGAGAGGAGAGAGAGAACAGAGAGAGAATGGAGAGATGGAGGAACAAATGGAGGAAGAGATGGATGCATATTAACTTGACATGAGAATAAAATTGTGACATTATTGGAATAAAGTTGTGATAATATCAGAAGAACAACAAGAATAAAGTGAAAATATCACCAGAATTATTGTAATAATGATAAAAAAAATCATAATATCCTCGTAGTAAAGTCGTAATATTTCCAGAATAAAGTCATAACAATCTTAGAATAAATTGTAACCTGCCTTTACAAGAAAATAAGTCATAAACTGAAGAAAATGAGTAAAAACATAAACGTGCTGCAGCAGCAGCTGCTGTGAGATTAAACCAACTGTAACATAACTGTTTCCACAAACTCATATTAACTTAAATACAATGAAACGGGTCAGATGACCAACACTGGACAAAAACATTAAAATGTTAAAATAAACCATATTTCAATCCACCTTCACTAATTCTCAGCAGCAGCATCAGAACTGCAGACTTTCCTAACATCCTGCAAAAGAAAAGGATTCATTTCTAAAATAAAGAGAAATTCATCAATAAATTCAAACTTTTCTCTCTAATTTCTGTTTTTTTCTGCTTTTCTCTTCACAAAACGAACATTTCTATTGAATCATCAGAGCAGGTGTAATCCGGTTTGCGTCCAGTAAACTCATCAGAGCAAAACTTTCTGGGAACAGAAGGTGAAACTGTTAAAAGTCGTCTCTGTTTCCGCCTCTCGTCTCGACGAGAGCCGTTATTACCGTGTCAGATCTAATTACAGCAGATCATTTACACGTGATGCACGGCCCCTTCCTAACAATAATACGCTAAATACTCCACAGCGGCTCACAAAGCGCGCCCTGTTAATGCAGGCAAGTCAATGCGGCGCTAATCAATTTATGACATCCACTGAAAACACAGAACAGAGAGACGGAGGCAACCGGAGAAACATCCAGGAAGGAAAACTCTGTCTTCTTTAAATTCAGTTTACAATGCAGCTTTAAAAGAATGTCACATTTACTAAGAATTCTATGGGTTTTTTAATTGGAATAAAAAAAACTTTTGGTATTGCTGTAGTCCCATATCTTATATATTTTTTTGTAAATAATAATAAAAACCCATTTTATTGTCAGAAAATGGTTCATCTTTCCTTCCAGTCAGGTAAACATTTGTTGATTTTTATGAGAAAATGGATGCTGGTCTAAACATAGCTATTACGGAGAGCAAAGAGTGCCAACTTAATGTAAAAAAATAACATATGACATACTTATTTCAATGAGACATTAGCTTATTAAAACTGGAAATAAACAGAAATAATGTATTAATTACTATTAATAAAGATATTTCTGCACAGAGTCATAGCAAACTTGAAAGAAGTTAATTTGACTTCCTGTTTGAAGCAGCCAATCAGACGACAGGGTCTCATCTAATCCTGCCCACTGAGTTGAATGAGTGAAGCTGAATAGAAACACACAAAATTAAAAAATATCATGTTTAAAACAAAAAAACAGTTAGTGGTAGGAAGATGGTGTTTTTTAACAACTTATCGCATAACCAAACTTATTTTAATTAAGTTTCTTATTTATTGGATACACCACAATTGGGACATTAGTGCAATATCAAAACGTTTTGCGTCCGTTTGCTCATGTTTTTGGTTCAGGTTATTTCTTGTCTTTGTTTAAACATTCAGAGCAGAAGCAGCTGAAAGCAGCACATTGGGACAGCGTGGAGCCAAAGGGGAAAACCCAGGCGCGACACCCTGCCGCAGTGATGAGCTCCTGGGGTGGAGAAGGACACCGAGAGGAGGAGACGGAGATAAGAAGAGGACAGAAACACTCGACGTTAACGACTCAAAACACAAGAAATGGAGGAAAGTGACGGATCAGGTTGGAAATGAAGAAAAGATGGAAGAGAAAAACAAACGTTTCAGAGTGAGAGCGATAAAAGAGAGGCAGATAAATGTAGTTCTAAATAAAGTGTCCAGATGTGACCTCCTCAGAGGGGGTCCGGCCTCATGGCTCAACACTCATTAATAAGGTCGCACAGAGGTCAGACAGACGGCGTTTCAGCACCAACAGCAGGAGGGGCGCCACATCGTCAGGTACATACGCAGCTTCTCCTTTTGTTTCCTGCTTCGCTTTCTACTTTAAAATATGAAACAACAGTCTGAACAAATCAGAACGTGGGTTTCAATCAGCCTCCAGCCAGCCAAAGAAACAAAGCTGGAATTACGGAGCATCATTGATGACAAACGGTGCAACGCTCTGATTGGTGGACAAACAAATCAGATTTATGAAACCAAACTAGCAGCTTTTCAGACTAAAGCTAACAGAAAAACTAACAGGCTTTAGGGATGACTCAAAAGTCCACCTTAAATCTGCAGAGTCAAGCCAGCAGCTTACTGACTCAAACTAACAGTGTCTGAGAGCTAAGCTAACAGCTACCATGACCTTAAACAGTAGCTCATCATGCTAAAAACTATTAGAAACCAAGCTAACATCCACTTAGAAATGGGCTAACGACTACTGAGAGCGCTCAGTACGCGCTAACAATAAGCATTCGTTGTTAAAGCAGCCAACAGTTAAACACATGCTAACAGCTACTCAGAATAATTTAACAGCTAACACCTACTGGGAGCTAAGCTATAAACGATTCAGAATCATGCTAACAGCTGATCAGAATCAAGCTAATAGTTTATTAGTTTAAAAAATGCAGAAAAACAAGTTGAGCAAACATTTGATATATTTAACCATTATTTTGTGAGCTGAAACCACTGAACCTGTTTTGTTTTGTGACATGAGGTTGTGATTCTGGCGTTAAACACCCTAAAGTATAAGAAATGCCAACCATTACACTGAAAACCCCCAGAGTTAAACCACAGAGACGTCACCGCTGACTCAATGACCTGCGAGCCCGAACAGAAACATCACCTCACTCACACACATCCTCTCATTGCTAGATCACCCAACGTGTGTGTGTGGCTGCAGATTAATCTAGTGGGGTCGCTCAGATGACACTAATCCCTCCGCTGATTATCTAGAGCATAACATCACTCTAATCTGCACGGGGGGTCGGTTTAAAGACGACACACAAGGTTACAAAGGAGGGAGGGGGGCAGAAAGACAGCTTCACACTTAACATGTTCAGGTTGGGTTTATTTAACTCTGAACTGTGGCTTCCTTTTAGGGTTTACTCTGCGTATAATCCAAACAGACAACTGTCATTTACAACTAAATGACAGGGATTATCAAAGGCAATAGTTCAAGCACGGAAATAACTCCAGAGTGATGTTCACAATAGCCGATAAAACTGCAAAATCCCTCGGTTTAGTTTTACCAGAGAGCTTTCAGGGCTGTGGAACAAATCATTCATTTTATCCGCCGCAAAGTTCACCAAACGATAAACTGCGAATGAGGTCAGAAACGTGTGAAATTAAAAATCAAAAACATAAAGTGACCCCAGTGGACTTGGGGATAATTTGTTTAGCTTTCTTAGTATTTATAGTGATTTTTAGCTAGTTTACAGTGGTTCTTTACAATTAGCATGCTACAAACAACATGTCTGTTAAGCCAGGGCTCCAAATCCAGGTTATGTGGTAGCAAAATAATAACTAACTTTTTTCTTTTATGTGAACAGTGTTTATGTTGACCCACTTCTCTCCGCCTGTGACTCTCAAGTCGCTCATCTCGTTCATGTGAGGCGCTAAAAATAAACCCAACAAGCTAGCAAAATGAGAAAAAACAAAGTTTTTTTTACAAAAGCGAAGGAGACAGAAGAGACAAAACCAGGAGGTTACCATGGCAACCAGAGAGCGTTAGACGGCAGAGTGGACGATTCTCCTGTTGCATTGCTAGCATGATGCTACAGGATGATGCTAATAAGGTTGATATTCACTATGGGTTAGTATTTATGTATCGTTTTATCTTAAAAGCCGATCTGTGGAAATATTGTCTCATTTTGAACCTTTCCATTGGGAATCACTGCATTAAGCGGGCTAGCAATGAGCGCTAAGCGCTAACATTTTCTACATATATAGTAGTTTCCATAGCAACAGGAAGTGGTTTTACCATTATTTAGTGATCTGGTTGTGTGAACCCAAAGAAGGTGAAAATGTTTCTGCGTGCTGCATTTCGCCGGCTGTCTCCGTCTCTTAGCGTTAGCATCATAAAGTAAATTTGCGGCTCTGCGGCTGCAGATGAAGAATCTGATATTTCCCTTTCTGAGTCCCAACCGTAATCACAACGCTGTCACAACACATCCAGCTCACAATGGATCACTCCTGCTGCTCCACCAGCAGCTTTGACTGGATTAGGATTAAAGTTCACAAAATAAACTAAAGAAAATATCATCTAATGTTCCCTTTGTTTAGCTAATTTACTTACAAACATTTAAATATTCACCAATTTATAGCCACAAAGGCAATTAAATATGTATGAATTACCCCAAGACTAGGTTGTTTATAATAACCACTTTAATTTATCATGATTATGAAAGCAGATATTGGTACTTTGGCAGCGTTTGCAGGCTCCACGTCTCAGTGGAGAATAAAATGAGAATAAAACACAAAGTGGAACAACAGCAGGAGATGACATGGAGCTCTGAGTCACCTCAACCAAACTGTTCTTCCACTAAACTTTCCATCAAAGTGCCTAGATACAGCAGAACTTAACAGAAATAAATCCTCAAAATGTGACTCCTTTGTGGATCTATGTTTGGTTTCACTTTGGTATTGAAAGTAATTATTTATAGATAACACAATTAATAACAATATTTATCAATTCAATATTTAATAAAATTCCAAATAAGCATGTGAATTTTTTTCTGCAACACTTTTTTCTTCCACTAAATTTTCCATCAGAACATGTAGCTGCAACAGCATTTAACAGAAATAAATACTCAAAATGTGACTAATTAATCTATATGTGGATTTCAATTTCTCACTTAAATTCCTTAAATTATTTTACTTCAGTAAAAGTACCTCAATTAGTTATAGAAAACATAGTAAACAAAAATAATTAATTCAATAATTAATCAATTTCTTTTAAATTAACTAAAATACAAACTCCCCTCACCCCCAACATATCTTTTCCTTCCACTAAACTTTTCATTAAAAAAACTTAGATACATCAGCATTTAACCCAAATAAATGCTAAAATATGTGACTCTGTGTATCGACTATATATATGATCTAATGCATCAACCGAATAGTGGATACTTTTTGTTTTTAAATAAAAAATGTTTGTTTGTTTGTTGTGAATGAAACAGATGAAACGTTTCAGAAAGCAGAAAGGCAGCAGGTAGAGTTTTGGGCAGAGAGCGTCTTCCATTTTTGATGCATCCAGTCAAAGGTAATTAGGCTCTGCTGTGTGTGTGAGGCAGATTATCTGTGTCAGTGGCCATTTGCTCACAACTGGCGCCAGAGGCAGAGAGCATCATGGGTAAACGAGCAGACGCCGGCTGGCGTTTCTCCACTCGCAGACACAAACAGCCAAAACAAAGCAGCCGATCCGCGCCTGACGGAGGACAAACCGAGAGACGCAGGAAGTTAGCCAACCTGTTAGCCTGGAGTTTGAGTACGGAGGCGAGAGGCTGTCATGTGACGCCATGAACTGCGATCCGTCGGCGTAACTCTGCAGAAAGAACAGGAAGTTAGCTGAACGGGACGTTAGCTGAACGGGACGTTAGCCGAACGGGACGTTAGCCGAACGGGACGTTAGCCGAACGGGACGGTAGCTTATCGGGAGTATTTAGCTCCAAGCTAACAATTTTATTAAACTACATGTTTAGTTTCCAAACTAAATGTTTATGTACAGACAAAATATTTAGTTAGCAACGTAAATATTTAGTTTGAAGCTAACTAATTAATAAGCCAACTAATCACCCAGCTTCAAACTAAATATTCGGTTTGAAGCCATATTTACTATATATTTATTTTCAAAGTATGACATTTATAAATTAATAACAGTCAAAATATAACATTTAAAAATGGATCCCTGATTTTTCTGTTGTGAAATGATCCAAAATATTCCTGTTCATTTTTGACAGTGTAACTTTACAAACACACCTGAACATTTCCACATGAAAACAGTTAATTTGTTATGAAAAGCAAATCAAATGCTTCTGATTAAAAGTATTTCTGATTGCTAATAAAACTAGAAGAAAAGCAACAAAACAAACCTTAGAGGAGCGACTTCCACTCGCCCATGAAGCTGCATTTGTTCTTTCCTCCATACCTGCATGGAAACGAGACAAACATTAGCTCAAAATACAGTAAAGGAAATCATTTAAATTCATAGTAAATACAGAAACCATCAGGTTTGGGAAGCTGCAACTGGAATTGAAGTCTGGAAAATCGGAAACTTTGATGGTCCAGATATTCCCATCCATCCAGCCTCAGTATATCTGATATTATTCATCTATCATATCTACAAACCGTCCTATTATTGCCGGCTGCGTGTGTTCAGTTACCATGGAAACGCCATGGACGCTCTCGTTTTTACGTCCAGATGTTTTATTAAACATCTGGACCTGCAGCAGAACCGACTCTAACATCAACCCAAACGTCTCCAGCCCGGCTGCAGAAACGTTCTCACAAAACAAAACAGAAGTTTGACAAGTTTTTAAGACGTCAGGAGAGAACGAGCAGCAATTATAAAAAAGCATCGCTGGGTAATGAAAAGTGAGGATTGGGGGATGGATGAGAGGAAAATGAGAGAGAAGTCCAAGTTAGAGTTAAAGGATGGGAGGAGGAGGAGAGAAGGAGGCGTCCATGTGTCCTGCACCTGATAAGGCGTCCAATTGAGGGCTATAAATTACACTAGAGACCCACAAACAGGGAGGCACAGTCCGAAAACCACACACACACACACACACACTCTGCAGGTTATCTATCATCAGTTAATGAACTTAGACTGACAGACAGCCCCATGTCTCTCACAATGATCCTATTAAGATCTGTCTGACACAAAACAGACTCCTATTAATACAGTTAGCCCATGTGTGCATGTGTGGGGATCAGAGTGGACAAAAACACCACTGTGTCCAAAAACTACCACTCACACACCCAACCTGTTGTCTGAAAATCAGCATGTTATATGAATTCATTTCATAAAGTAGCTTAAATTGAAGTCATGTTTTTCTATGGAAAAATATTAACTTTTAATAAAATATTCAGTTCTAAAATAAATCAGTTCTTCTTACATTCAACAAGTCGGTTCTGCAGCCTGAGCTGTTTGTGTCATAAGGTACCATTATGTATGGAAGACTGAAGCAGCCAAAATTAGGGAATATTTACATAAACTAATCAGTTATCAGTGGTGGGCGAAGCTAACTAAAAGGTTACCTGTGCTAATCCTACAGCAAAAATAATAAAACAGTTCTGCTAATGCTAAAGCAATAGACCAATATAATATCTAGCAGAAGCTAATGCTAAAGCCCTAATCATAAACATCAGTTCCTCCACTGCTAAAGTGCTATAAAAACATGGTATTTAGTGGTAGCTAATACCAAGCTATTTATCATTAGCATTAGCAACAGAAATGCCAAATTGCTATACCAACACAATATTTAGTGGAAGCTAATGCTAATCCGCTAATAATTAACATTATTTCTACCATTATTAACATATTTACCATAATCTAAAGCTAAAGGGCTAAATTCAGCCATGTTGATATCCATGTTCTAGACCATTAGATATTGTGTTTATGTTAATTTTGTTCCTAAATAAAGTTATTACAGGAGAGGAAACAGAACCGCCGCGTAAACAGTCTCCACTTCACAATAAGAGCATGAATATAAACGGTTACCTGCTTGAAGAATTACAAAAACCAAAACTTCAACATAGACTGTGAACTGAAAGTTTGAGCTTTTGAATTTAAGTTAAATGCAGTAAACATTTTCATCCATCTGCACTTTTATATACATATTTTCTTTAGTAGCAGCCCAAAAAAAGTGATGATCGCACAAAAAAGAAATTCAAACTGATTGATTAAAACCAATAGGAATGTTTGTAAAAACAGTTTTAGACACTAAAACCTCAAATGAACCTGAATTATTGTGGATCATTAATGATCCAAACCCGTTTTACGGGTTCCCGTTTTATTATTTGACATTTTTCTGGACTCATGAATCCAAGATGTGTCAGTTTGACCCACTAACCCAGAGAATCAAACCTTCCAACCTGCCGGGTCCAAACGGTGTCAGTGGGTTGAAAAGCCGCAGCTGGGGAACGTGACGTAAACATGGTGACGTTTGTAATAAAAGGTTTCTGACTGACAGAAATGAGGCCAGCGAAGACGACCAGCAACGCTGCACCTGTTTGGAGCTCCGTAGGAACAATTCAGTTTGTTTAATTTAATCCTGAACCTCCAGATCATCACATCACCTCAACACAAACCACAGAACTAAACCCATCAGTCTGCAAAAACAAAGAAATGAAACTGGAGCAAAATGAAGTTCACAAGTTTAAGTTTTAACTATTTTTTATGTTGCTTCCATTTTCTTTTGAATATTTGTCACTTTAGTCAAAACATGTTTGTAAAGTTAAAACTTAACAGCAGTAATTTGGTCATTTAGCCTAAGAGTCATATTCTCACATGAATTATTAATTTAAACTAAATATTTATTTGGCAATCTAAACATTTAGCTCCAAACTAATTTAACCAGCAAGCTAAATAACATCATTATTTACTTTAACTATATAACTTCAGACAAAAAGCTGATTTTACAAAGTAAAAGAGTTTAGCTCAGAGCTAAATGTTTAGCTGCTTACTTAGTTTGATGATAAACATTTAGATAAACTTTAGTTATTTAGCTAGCAAACTCAAGCTAAATATTTAGCTTTCTAAGTAATAATTTAGTTTACAAATTAAATACTGAGTTTGAAATCTAAATATTCACCTTTAATCTATTCAGTAAGGAAAAGAAACAAATATTTTGTGGACAGACCAAATAAAAGTAAATATTGACTTTACAAAGTTCAAGCTAAATATTTAGCTTAGCTGAGTTAAATGTTTAATGTTGAGCTAAATAGTTAGCTTAGTTTAACTAAATGCTTAGTATATTCAGCTTAGTAATAAACTAATAGCTAATAGGGAATTAAGGGAAATATTTACTTTATTCCCCAAATATTTATCATCCTAATTAAATATTTAAAATAAAACTTCCAATCTTGGTAAACATACATGACTTTGGCTTTTAACAGATATGGATTATTTTTCTCTCTTAGTAAACATTTTCATCTATAAACAGTATTTTGTTTTTATTTGTGTCGTTTTGGCAAATATTTAAACTGGTTTGATTTTCTGAAATGAGACAAAGAATAAAACATGTCCTGAATGTTTGCAGGAGATTCTCACAGCTCAAACTGCAGGAACTTTAAGGGGTTAAAATTTTAGAGCAGGAAAATAAATAAAAATAAAAAGCAACAAAGAAATGAGAAAAGAATCTGATGGACGTTAAAACCAGACGGAGAAACAAACATTTAATTCAGCCGTCTTATTGAAGGCGGAGGAGGAAAAGCTTCTTGTACCTTTACTGAACTACAATCATGTTTAATCCAGAACACACACACACACACACACACCCACACACACACACACACACACACACACACTGAAATAAGACAGTAAGAATTAAGACTCAGATTACATCTCTATTAAAGCTGCTTAAAATGTCTAAAACCCACAATCCCTGAGTGTGAGTGGCTGAGCAAGCAGGAAGTGATGTCATCATCCAGTACAGGAAGTCCGTCTCCTTTAGTTTTATTTCCTCTTTTCATTCATCTTCCCTTCTCTTTATGCTTCACTTAAATTACTAAAAATTTGTTGATAAAAGAAAGAAAAATTAAAATCAAAAATAGATTTAAAAATAAAACTTTAATTAGCTCCACACTAAACTATCTTTTTACTTTGGAGCTAAATATTTTATTTACAAACAGAATATTAAGCCCCAAAATAAATAAAGCATTTAGCTTTAAACTAACTAGCTATCAAGCTAAAACATAGATATTTAATGTATAAACTAAATGTTCTTTTAGAAAACTAAATGTTTAACCAGGTTCAATATTTAGTTTAATTATTTACAGCATTTTTAATTTGGTAATATTTAGTTTGTAAACTAATATTGAATGAATATCTGTAAAAAATATGACTTTAAAAAATAAACCCTCATGTTTTCCTGTTATGACAACCTAAATAACCCAAATTATTGCTGTTAATTTTTACAATTTCACAAACCGCACCCCATAGATTATGGACACTAATCCTCCTCCGTACAAATTTTATTGCTCTCCTAATGTCGCTTCTTTTAGTGTTGCTTGTGTCTTTGCCTCCAAACATTTTCTCCAAGAGACAAACTGTGATTTCAGCCAAACGGACCAGAACCACGCCCAGATTCCCGAGCCGCGCCTCGAACAGCTGGAGGAACGAAAACAGAATGTTTTCCTCCCCCAGCCCTCCGTATCCAGCAGGACGACACCGAAAACGGAAATCCGATTTCCAGCCTTAAGGTGGAGCTCGACGGTTTCATTCATGGTCCTGTGCTGAAACACCTCGCCCGGCGTTTCCTGTCATTAAGCAGCAGAGCCGTTCTATAATTAGAACATCTGGACTCTAATAGGTTTCTGCAGCGGCATCCTCAGCAAACCACCGCACTGCGTGGCACACAGACACTAAAACGGAGCACGCTTCATGTTTCAGGCCCTTTTTCTCTGCCGTTTTGTTCATAGAGGAACATTAAAGCGGGAAAACAAACAACAGCTTGGAGAGCTAATGGCACGTTGAATGAAGAGGGAGAATAGTTTGTGTAGACAGAGAGAGAGGGAAAACATTAGCAAGTTCAAACATGGCTTTCTTGAATGCACTGTTTTTAAAAGCCTACAGATGCCTTTCCAAAAAAAGAGATTAATATTGATAATAAGAAGGCCGATCCTTTTTGTTTCGTGTTTTTCTTCTTCGTCGCTGTGATGGAGGAAGAATAAGCGGAGCGGCAATTCCTTTGACAACCCCCCCCACGCCGGCCCATGTGAAGCCCAGCCAACTGTGGCTTAGATCTCTGCACACCATCACAACCAGGAGAACAAAAGCAAAAAAAAAACAAACTATAACAAAGATCTGGGAGTGAACTGGTCACAAGTTAGAAAGTTAGCTCAACTTTTCTGAAGCCCAAACTGGGATGGAGGCAAAATTAATGACTGAAAAAAAGAAATAAATCAGATTATTGAGAGATGAAAACTGCTTCAGACACACTTCATACATCCACCACTAAGCCAGTCCATCAATACAGCCTAAAATGAGTCAAATTTCTGTCATTTTTTCATAGAGCTAGCTTACCCCTACAGCGCTAGCAGGGCTAGCTCAGGCTAATAGCCTCCAACTTGTTTTTTGCCCAAATATTTCAACAAAATAGGTAGTTTGTAAATACTTAAGTACATTTAGGGATTTTTTACTTTTTTTAAGCAATCTAAGTTCTTAAGACAGAACTAGCTTAGCATAGTTCAAACAAACAATTTTTCTAGGAAGCTCTGTGTTTAGAACAGAACTAGATATGAAGTAGTTTAGCCTAGCTAAACAGGTGCAGCCATTTCATTAAGCAACTAAAAAACTAAATAAAAAAATGAAGCTGAAAGATAAACATTTAGGATTCATAAATGAAAACACTCATCTTTACATTTCATTACGTCAGCAGAAAACAAAAAAATATAAAGTTAGTGAATCTATATGGGACTTCAAGCTCTAAAAGTTTGTTATGCCAACAAATATTAACATACGAGGCTTTTTGATGAATAATTACAGCAAGCTGCAAAAATTAACTACTTTGTGTACTAGTTCAACAATCAATCAATTTGTTCAACTATCGAACCGGATTAAAGCTATAATATTAGCAGGAATAGCTCAGGCTAAAGGCCTCTGACTATTGTTTAAATGTCAAATATTTAAATAAATATGGATAGTTCATAAATATGTTTTTATTATTGGTAGCTTGTAAATATTTATATAACTATGGAATTTTTTTGACCGTTTTTTAGCAAACTGTTAACAAAACTAGGTTACGTTAGCTCCGTTTAGCCTAGCTTAACTGAGCAACAAGTTCCGCCATTTCATCAACTTTCAAACGGTTTTAAAACTCTAAATCTGAATAATTCACATCTTAGACTCATAAATAAATGCATATCGATACAACTGAATCTTAATATTGAATTATGTGTTGTTATTTTGTGCTAAAACAAAGCTAACTCTGAGTTCAGTAAAGCTAGCCAGCTAGCTGGACTCACAGTTCCAGAAGTTTCCTGAGCGCCGCTGCGGCCTAACGGAGAGTCAGGCTCCAGACAGCCGGTAACCTGAAACACCTGCAGCCGCTCCAATCCACCCAATAACTGCCCAGTTACAGAAAATCTGCTCACATTGAAGCAACAACACTTATTTTAATCAGAGGTCCATAAATTACACAAAAAGTAAAACAAAAATTAGTAAAAAAAAAATAAAAAAAACTCAAGTAAGAAAGAATGTAATTTTTAAAAGGTGACTCAAGTACAGAGCAACTGATCAAAACATCACTTAATAATTAAAACTTACATCACCAGATGAATCAAACGTAAAGTTATGAAAATTTGGGGTGTTTTATGAAGCAAAGTGAAAATAATTCATGTCAATAACAATTGCAGGCAAAAGGAAAAATATAAACTTTAACCAGATTGCAGACGGGCATCTGGTGGATTTGTGGTTAAAACAGGTTTGTTGTTCAATCAATTTACTCCCAGTGGGCAGAGGAGCAATTTTACTCAAGTAAGAGTCGTGACCTATGAAAATAAAAGTAAAAGGTACTAGTACTAGTTTGGAGAATTAAAATATAGATAATATCTGGAAGCATTTTGACCAGCAGTAAAATCAAACTTCCTTCCATCTGATTGTAGCATTTAAACATCCGTCTTTTATCTGCTTGATTCCTTATTTCCATTCAGTTTCACCTGGATTTCCAGACTTAATGAACAGAACCAGAGCCCAGCAGAAAGGCAGACATGTTGGCGTACAATGAAGCAGTGAGACGCTGTGATATTGAAACAGACAAGATTTGTTTTGGATGAGTTTTTGTCAGACAGAGTCTCTGGGTAGATCCGTGTTTGACAATTCAATTAAGCCTCCTTCCTCTCAGCGGAGGTTTTTGTGTTTGGCTTTGTAAAACTCTATCATATAGACACCTGCCAGCTTACAGCTCATGCAATCACAGATATGAGTGAGTTTAATCACACAGGAAGAGGGGAGCCGAGAGCTTTCTGAAAGCTGGAGAAAGTCCAGTGGGCTGGATGAGGAGGAGCCGAGCGGTTTCTCAACAAGTGGAAAGATGGCCGACAGTAAATCAGGAAACAGCGGTGCTGTTAAACATGCTCAGAGAATTGTGCCGGGACATCTGTGTTTAATTAGCAGAGAAAATAAAAAACAGCTTTCGCTTTTTCTCCATTTTCCCCTTTTTAAATCAGCAGTAGCGAAGCAGTTATTCCTGCAGCAGAGAGCCGCTCCAGAAGCAGGTGGATAATTCAGGTTTCTTGGCTCGCGTTTTGGAAAGTCGCCTGCGGAGGAGAAACGCTCAAACTTTCAGATGTTGAAGAATATTTCTTTCAAATTTGCCCTGCTGGAAGAATAATGTGGAAAATTTAAGCTTAATTCATATAAATAAAGATGCAATATGTCCGTTAGCTTAGCCTAGTTTAGGGTAACAACAACTTTACCTTTGAAAATTTTAAATATAAAATACTTTGTTCTAGCATTTACAGATTTTCATTTTGTATTGAAATGAGTCACAGTTTCCATAATTTTACCTGACATTAGCTTAGCGCTTTAACATTTGTACAGCTATCTCTGGCTAATATCCGCTGACTTGTTTAAGTGGTAAATATCTCAATAAATATGGTCGGTTTGTAAAATGAAAACAGGTAGTTTATAAATATTTTAACAACTATGAGCCATTTGGCCCTTTTTTATTTTTTAGCAAACTGTTTAGGACACAACTACATAGGGAGTAGCATAGCTTAGCATAACTAAAGTGAAAATATCCCATAAAATCTAATTAAAGTGTTAGATTCATAAATAAAAACATGCTAACACAGCTTTGTCTTGATATTTGGTGTTTTGGGGAAAATTTGTTGTTTGTTTTTTGCTGCTAACAAAAGCTAATTATTACGTTCATTTAGCTAGCTGGGATTTAAAGCTGTAGGTTTCTTTATTATTATGCTAAACATTTTAATTGTAAATATTTTTTTAAAAGTATACAACTCTCTGATAGCTTCATTGTCTGGATGTTGCAAAGTGCTAATTGGCTTAGCCTTACATTTCCACATATCACCGAGATTAGCTACTTCAAAGGCAAAAAAACTAAAGTTTCTTTACTAGAAACAAACTTTCCCTCATTTTTTCCTCCTCCTTCCTTTCTACTCCAATTTCACTTGGAGAAAAAAAACATTTTTGAAAAGTCAAATATTTCACCTTCTCTTGATTTTTGTTGTTGCCGTTGCTCAAAAAACAAAACAAATTAAACCCAGGAGTGTAGCAATGCTGGCTAAGGTCGTATGTAGCCTAGCTTAGCTGGCCACAAAGAGCTTTGGAAATTTCAAAACTACAATAATAATGAGATTTATTCAACAAGTTTCATTAGAAAACCACAAATCCACTTTCAGTTCTCCACTCTCTGCCTCTGATATGAAGAAACAAAACTATTTTAGCACAATGAAACAAGCTAGGCTAGCTATGGCTAAACGCCTTCAAACAGTGTGTTAGCTAAATAAAAATACTGGTTTGCACTTGAGTTTTTGTCCTTGAATACAATAAATATGTGAAATATACTTAATGTATGAACAAAATTAATAACATAGCAGCATTAGCTCCCCAGAGGGCGCTACACACTGAACCAGGTGAGCCTCTCATTCAGGTTCAAACCTTCAAATGAAGCTAACAGCTAACTCTGCTCTAAACGAGAGGCTTGGAGAAAACAAAAATCCACTGTTTGTGTTGTTTCAGCCGTTTAGGCCCAAAGAAACACCAGTGTTGATCTGCTAGCCTCTCAGCAGACATGAACCTCCAGGCCGGGGATTTACCCACACAGACATGCGTCGCTGCACACCTTGCAGTGGAGCTGCAGTCATCCGTGTTGCATCATTCACGCTCTCTGTGGAGATTACTGGAAACTTGCGCTCAAGTCTGCAGACTTTACCTCCCACTTTGAGCTGATGTATGTAATGCTAACAGCCAAACACGCATCAATTACTCCAGATTAACTCTGGTGGAAATACCAAACATTTCAGTTTTAAAAGCTCCACATTCAGCCTTCATGTTTGTTGCTGTTATTTACATATAAAACGGAGGTTAGCCTCTATTGATTAGGACAAATCTACCAATAATCACCTTATTGTAGCTGCATTTCTTGACGTTTGAGTTTAGATGCCTTCATAAATCAAAATGATGTAAACTGTGATTTTCTGATTTTGTTTTTAATAAATTCCCAAATTTAAACTGTAGCTTTTAGCTTAAAAAGGTCACAGCTGCAGGTTCCACCCAACATCACACCTTTATCTGACTTTATTACCACTAGAAACAACCTTTCCCTCCTTTCTTCCCTTTCTTCTCCTCACCCTCCTCCCTTCGTCTCTCCCTCCCTCTCTACTTCCTTTCTTCTTCGCTTTTATCTCGCGCCTCCCCTCGCTCTTTCATGGCGTCCTGTCGTCAAGTGTAAACATGGCCGAGCGCCAAGCCGGAGGGGTTCGAGTCCTATCAGCTCTTCCTCTGCTCGTGTCCTCCAGTCACACTCTTCCTGCTGATTCCTGCGAGGAAGAGACCAGCTTTTCCGACAGAATCAGAACTCGGCTGCTGGGAAATGTGACAAACATCTTTATGAACCAGATGGGGAAATGAGGAGCAAGGGAGATTTAGAGACCAAAAACGCCAATTTTGAGTTTTGAAAAGAAAATCTTAGGAGTCAAAATCAGCAACAAGCTGCAGGAAACGTTGCTAAAGATAATCAGAAAGTCATGTGGATAAATGTTGGCAAGATTGGTGGGCACCGCTAACTAAAATGCTAGCTGCGCTAACCCTTGCGCTGCTCATACACATTCGTTCTGCTAATGCTAAAGTACTACACCAACATGGAAGCTCATGCTAAAGCACTTATCAATATTATTCTTAGTGGGAGCTAGAGCTATAGCTAGATACTCACATTCACTATACCAACATTGTAATTAGCATAAGCTAAAGCTATTGTGATATGCCAACATTGTAAGCTAATGCTAAAGCAGTGTACCAACACAACATTTAGCAGAAATTAATGCTAAAGCGCTATAATAACAGAAGGCTTAGCAGATGCTAATTGTATTGCACTGTAGCAACATGGTGTTTAAAGTTATAGAGCAACACCAACATTATTAGTAGAGTAAGCTAATGCTAAAGCGTCATATTAGCTGAAAACAATCGAAAACTGCAGAGTTACACTTTCTGTTTTTTTGTCAAAAACGTCTACATTTGTTGATTATATTTGCTTTCAACATCTGAAGGGGGAATAATTGTTTGTCTCATTAGTTGCATATTTTATAGTTCTTGAAGTAAAAACATTAAAGCTGAGGTATGTTTTTAATCTGCAGCTTTATGACCAGGAGATGAGAGAAAGTTGATGCTTTGCGACAGTCGCAGCTAAATTTATGCGTCCTGCTCTCTGCGGTCGGGACGGCGTATAAATAAAAGCTGCAGACTCACAGTCCAACCAGCTGCACCTGCACAGGAAAAGCCCTGCACATCACTTATGAGCCGGCCGGCTTGCAGCGCTGCTGGGGAAGTGAAAATGGGGCTCAGGTGAATTGTGCCGGCGCCGGTCCAAAGTGCTAATAATAGCTGACCACTGAAACCATTTACTGGGGAAATCAGTGGCACTCACAGAGCCGACGCAGCGACCTCAAACCTCCAGCCTGACAGCGGCTGATTTTAAACGTTTTCACCGATTTAGTTACCAAAAACACCAACTGAGTGAAAATATCCAGCATCAGAGTTTATTTAGTTCATATTCAGGTGAACTCAAATTTAAAATTTAATACTCTAAAGGTTTTTTAAACATCACTGATGGTTTAAAATCAGTTGCTGAATTTATGGAATGACTAAAGCTGCAGAAATGTTCAGTTTGCTAAACAAGAATACATTTTAATTTCCTACAAATGAATCAAATGTTAAAGTTTCCAACAAGGAAAGTAATTTTTATTTACAATTTAAAAAATCAATAATTAATTTCCATTTTATGACAGTGTGTTACTGTAAGAAAATAAAATTCTGAGAATAAAGTCATCATTTTAATAGTTTTATAACTTTATTCTTGTTTTCCTTCGACTATTTTGTGCGAGTTTATTCTCCTAAATCCAATTAATCTCATGATGTTGTTTTTTTAGTGCTGCTGTGTCATGCAGAGCTTAATATTAATTTAAAATGACTAAAATAGAAGTAGAGATGCTAAAGATGCTGATAGCGACATGCTAACATGCTAATATCTAGCAGAATAGCATGCTAATCATTAAAATATGTATTGGGCCACAAACAGGGAATAATGTTACTGTATAGTCAAAGTGAAAACATCAGAATATTATTGACAGTTTGATTTATTTCAGTAATTTAACATACAGATCAGCTGATCGATTCATTCTTATGATTTTCTGCTTCCAGACATTTAAAACTTTTAACGTTACAATATTACATGAGACCAATAAAAAATAATTTCTGACACATAAATATTTACTAATATTACTTCTTGTATAACGTTGTTCTGTTGCAGTCGCTCTGATTCGTTTTTATCTTCTGTGTTCAGGTTTTTTATTTTTGGACATTTATTCCCTCTGGTTCTGGATGATGAGCAGCTACATCACTTTTAGCTCTTATTGTTTAACCTTCAGGCGGTTGTTATGTGTCACCGTGGAAACAAGGTGTTACTGCTGGGAGAAGCTAATTAGCATCTTAAGGAAGCTCTGCTAACACCTGACAGAGCTGAGCCAAAGAGCAGAGAGAAGGAGGAAGTTCAAACGTCTCTTCCATTCATCATAATAACAAACACAGGAATGAAGGCGGCAAAAGCAAAGGAGGTGGATTAGCACAGCTAGCTAGCAGCTGATAGCTGATGATGTCATCCAGGATCGTCTCTGCTGCCCGGATACTGAGCTGTTAGCATGTTAGCATGAAACTGTCATGCTGCTACAATCTTCAGTCAGAGGCTTCTCCAGGTTGGCTGCGACACTGACTGCTACAGGAGATCCTTCCTGACCAGAGAGACTCTGAACACACTTCAGCGATTTGATAATTGAATGAAGGAAAACTGGTTGATGGGACGTTCAGGTGGTTTTTACCTGACAAACGTCAGTAAGAGACATTTTGTAATTTATTAAAATGAATATTAGTGGATAATAAACAGAAAATGAGCAGAGACACAGAATCTGGACGAGTATCGGTGATCTGAGGAAAAGTTTGGTTCTGGTTAATTTACAAACGTTTCACAGGCTGAGTGATTATAAGTGAGAGTGAAACTAATGTGTTTGTTTCTCTTTCCCAGTAATTATTTAACAGAGAGGAAGGAACCGTCACTTCCTCTGGTCTTCTCTCCTCTCAGCTCCAGATTAAAAGATAATTAATCTGACGACGTTAAACATTGATTCTGAGCTGAAGTCGTCTGATTCCACATCAACAAAAACTGGAATATGAGGGAGAAAAAAGACATTTATGACCCTTCAAATCAAGAGCTAAATATTTATTTAACCAACTAGAGGAGCTAAAATCAGCCAGAACCTCCATTAAAGCTGGAGCAGATTTTACAACTCAAACAGTTTCATTAAGATGAAGTAACATAGACCTCCACAGAGCATAGGGGGCGCTGTTCGCAAAGTTAGCCAACAATAATTAGCATTATTCAGCCTGTCACAAGACACAATCTGCATATTTAGCTTCAAATTAAATATTTAATTAGCTTTAATATTTATTTTGGAGCTAAATATTTAGCTTGTTAAAAGAAAATATTTAGTTGTTACTAAATTTATACCCAAGTAAATATTTAGTTTATTGCTAAATACTTAAAGAAAACTGTCTGCTTGTAAAAATAAGTATTTGGCCTAAATATTTCGTTCTCTTTCTTCTTCCAATCAGTTGGTTCTCGGTTTAGTTTCCTGTTTGCTTCCAGAAAAGATAATCAGTTAGTATCAATTAAATACTTTCAAATAATATCACATTTAGCTAAACTTGTTAAGGAAATATTTTCATGCATGTTTATGGTTTCCTCCTTATGTTATTATTTATGTTTTAGATCATTTGTGGGTTAAGAAAATCCTTAAACTGCTGCAGGTTCTAATTTAAAATTAGGCCACAGCAAAACATCAAAATGTCAACAAAGCCATCAGAATTTAGGCCATTAGCTCAAAGTGAATCAATATTTAATAATAAAAGGCGACTAGGACGGTAAGCTGTGAGCTATTTGTGGCCTGAGGACTCCCTGCTGTGTCTCTTTTCTCATGACGAGGTTGTTACCAACGGCGACCGTAAACGGCGACCAGGGAGAGGTGCATCATGAGCTGCCACCTGGATGCCACCTCCCTTTCTGGAAACAAGGAGTGAGAAGCCGCTAACAAGTTAGCATGTCTGCATGGGTGCAAAGCTGCAGAGACACACACGTAGCAAACCAACACACACACACACACACACACAGAGAGAGAGAGAGAGTGCAGACATTCTCTCGCTCTCTTAGCACTTGTTGACGAGCGTTTGATGGGATCAGAAGGACGATGCGTTCAGAAACTGTCCGTCTGATTCAGTTTGTGTGTTGAAAAGTAAAAATGTTGGTTTTTGTGGCGTTGAGCTGCTGGAGCTTCAGGATTCAGGTCCTGACAGGCTCAAGAAGAACCGGGGCGAGCCTCCGCCTGTTACACGCTGTTCCTAAACACAGCGCCGCCCTCAGCAGCCCTCAGCCAGGCCAAAGCATTTCTGACATTTTTTCACCCATTTCTGGTTCCGAGTCCCTCCTGAAGGACTGGAAACGAGAGGTTTTTATTCAGACGTTTGCTTTAAATCATCTGATCCTTCAAACTGTCAAACCTTCAGACTGAGTTTCAGCAGCTAAAGATTTTCTCTTACTGAAGTAACTTATTTCTGACTCATGAATCATTCAGGAATTTAAAAATCCTCTCATCACAAACATTATGTCTAAACAAATTACTTCATATCAGGATAAAAACAAACATCGGAGCAGCAGAGGGCAAATTTCTGCTAATCTGCTAACAGCAGAGCTAATTCTTTGTGTTGCTAACTTAGCTTCACCTAATTAGTTTTTACACATAAATTCTAAAATGCTACTTTAATTAGTTATTCCCTAAACCTTCAGAAGGAGAAATCTTTCTAAAAAAACAAACAGATAATTGAGTTGAAGATAACACGAAAACAACGAGCTAATGGCGGCTAGGTGAGCAGATGCTATTGGCTCACCGCGCGTCATGTGACCTTGTTGTTCAACTGAGATGGGAAGCTAAATATAATATTGTGCAGTTTTCCATAGTTTTCAGTGTTAGCACTTAGCATTAGCTAGCCCTGAATAAGTGTTGGCATAGCGCTTTAGCAATAGCTTCCACTAAATATTATTACTCTAGTTGTTCCTCCATTGCCATCAGTGTTTGTTTGTTAGCATAAACCTTCAGGTTTATGTTTTGCAGCTAGCAGCTTTTAGCTTTTAGCTCTCAGACTGTGGCCTTAACAGCAGCTAATGTTCATCTGAAAGTCACCTGACCTAAGAAAAGAACAACACCACGCAGTTCTCTCCAGGAATGTGGTAAATTTATCATATTTATTTAACGACCTGCTCAGCAGGTGGTCGTTATTTTCCCAAAGCGACATCTTGCAGCTTTCATTTAAAACGGGCCACATAATGGGAGAAAAAACAAAACATAAGTTATTTCTGTTGGTAAGTGAGGCTTTATTTCAGAGCAGCAGTTTAAAAGTAACCTGTGAAAAATTACATCGTCTTGGTGTTAAAAAATCTCTCTCACATTCTTCGTTTGTCCTTCCAAACCTCCCACTCACCTCAACCTCGTCAAGGTCTCCCCCCTCCGAACGCCGGACGACAGCGGGAGAAAAACCCGTCAGTAAAACCGACCTGCACACGTTTCTGCATTACAGAGCAATTACAGCTTAATGGCTGCAAAGATTCATTATGAACATTCATCCAACCTTTAAATATTTTAACAGAATACCACTTTAATGAGGAAGCACTTTTCATGTTTCCCACCTGAAAGCCTCATAATGTCTCAGTTCTTCCTTTCTTTCTGGGATCTGCCTCCATTTTCCTTCCTCTGTTTTTAATTCTTTCACATTGATTCTCGTTTAACAGTTTGAAATCATCATGAAAGAGAGCTGCAATTGACAAAAAATGGTCCATATTTATTCACTGTGCATAGAGAGATTTTAAATAAGAACATATTTAATATTTTCATTTGTCTGTGTTAGCTTAGAGCTAACTACACGGGTAACCTACTCAAAGCTAGTTACAGCTAATCATAGCAAATCTGAAGCTACAGCTACTCAATGTTAGCATTGACAGCTAACCAAAGTAAATTTAATGCTAACAGCTACTACTAAAAAATAGCTAATCAGCTAATCAGATTTAGCGTAACGAGTCAAAGTAATGCTAACAGTTACCAAGAGTTAGCTCGACAGCTAGCAAAAATCAAGCTACCATCTACACAAAATTAGCTCAATAACTAGTGACAGCTACCCAAAGGTAAGCAGAACCAACAGCTCTGAATGACAGGCTGGGCTACTCAAATAGCTACTGTGAGTCAGACTAAGAGCTTCTCAATGCCTAGCCAACAGCTAATGTGATCCAAGCTAACTGCTATTCAGAGCTAAGGCAATAGCTATTCACCAGTCAACCTAAGAGATGAACTAGGTCAAACTATCCATAGTTAAATCAACAGCTATAGAAAGTCAAGCTAACAGCTGTACAGAGTTAGCTCAACAGTTAGCAAAAGGTAAGTCAACAGCTATTCTGAGCAAAACAAACAGCAACTCAAAGTCCAGCCAGCAACTAATCAAACTAATGCAATGTTGGTAAAGCTCTGTACAACAATAACTACAGAAAGTCAAGCTAACAGAATCAGAGTCAAGCTAACAGCATGAAGCCAATATTCATTTAAAGCAGTGACCATTAATCTTCAACTGAATACAGTGTTGGTATAGAGCTTTAGCATTAGCTAAATAGATTCTAACTTCCTTTAGCAGCTAGCTGTGCCCCAGTGCTAATGCTAACCTGTATTCATCCACTTTTACTGGATTTCTAAATGTAAGATTTCAGTTTAGTTCACCACAAACCGAATGGCAAACCCACCAACCACCCTGCATTGTTGAAATATTACTTCATGGTCATGTGATGCAATGTTTAGTTATTAGAAAACAGAATTTATAAAACGTTGTAAACACTCTTTGGAGATTGAGGAATGCTTGGTTCGCACAGGAAACGGCCCAATGATTTAAAGGTCGGTGTTTTTAAACAAATAATGTCACCGCAGAGCAGCAAGCAGGCTACGCTGGCTTGGTTTACAATACGTACAAGTGTATTGGCAGAGTCTGTCACACAGACAAGGAATGGTTGGTTAAATTAAACACAGACACACACACACACGCACACACACACCCCCACACACACACACACACACACACACAGGAGATTCAGGGACCAGATGTCAGGAGGGCAGAGTGTGACACTTGACTGAGAACAGGCCTCGCTGGAGTTTGTGTGTATCTCTGTGTGTGCAGCACTCCATAACTGCATTGATTTTCAGAGAGAACCTACAAACACAGGCTGAAACACACACACACACACACCACACACACACACACACACACACACACACACACAGTAAAGTGAAGGCTTCCCCTTTGAAAACCACATAAGACATGTCTGGACACGCAGGCCGGAGAGCCCTGCAGCTCGCTCTAAATGCATTAAAGGACGTCCATGTGTGCGTCTGCGTTTGTGTTGGAGCCACAGCAGCAATCATCCAAACAAAAATGATTTAAGTTACAAACAGGCGGCTCGTTTTCATTAAGTTTCTCTTTTAAGTAAAAATAGTTTTATGGCCTTTCATGGTCCCAGGCAGTTCAGAAACATCATAAATATGATCTGGACCAAGTTAGAAAATTACATAAATCACATCACCAGGGTCACAAACCATAAGATGTTTATTCTTAAATCCCAAAAAGCTGTGCGAAAAATAAGTTCATCTTTGTTTCTTCCACAGGATTAAATATGGAAAAGATGAGCAAGAGTCAAGCTAAGAGTTTAACTAAGAGCTAATCAGTCAACAAAAGATAATTGGACTCATACAAATGGACAAAGACAAGCTAACAGCTAATCGGTCAAGCTAATATCTCGTCAAAGACAGGCTAATGGCTACCAAAAGTCAAGCTAACAACCTATTTGAACGATGCCTACAGCTAATCAGAGTCAACATAAGCTAATTAAAGTTATACAAATGGATAATCAAAAACATGCTAGTAGCTACTAAAAGTCAAACTAAAAGACAAGCTAACAGCAAATCAGTCAAGCTAATAGCTAGTCAAAGACAAGCTAACAGCTAATCTGAGTTTTGCCAACACCTAGCCAGTCTTGCTAAAGCTATGAGGCATAATGCTAACTGCTAAACATCCACACTAACAGCTCATCGGAGTTATGCTTTGACATAACAAGTAGCATAACAGCTAATCACTGAAGCTAACAACTTATAACAGTCAAATTAGCCCATTTGTAATCAGCTGCTGTTCAATTGCTTTTAATTCAATATAATAATAATAATCGTTAATTTTAGCACATTATTAAGATGGAAAGACATCAGACCTTAAAACAACCAACTGGGAAAGTTAAAAATCATCTGGGTTTGTCCCAATTCATTCTGAAATGTGAAGGAGCCATAAAACATTTTATCAAACGTAAACGTATCCAATGGTAACGCTTCACTGAGCCACTAGAGGGCACTCCAGCATCTCAGGGGTAAAAAGTAGAAAATGAAAAACTTCAAAAATGTCACCAGTTTTTTTTTTTGTGGTTTTATTCTCAATATTAGGAAATTAATGATCAACCTTTAGGGGCTTTACAAACAGAAAGTTTGTGATCCAGTGGTTTCCTGCTGGAGGTGCGAGTATGAGTGTGACCACAGAGTGTGCGTGTGTGTGTGTGTGTGTGTGTGTGTGTGGGTGTGTGTGTGTGTGTGTGTGTGTGTGGGTGTGTGTCGGACCTGATTACCAGACTCATTACGCCAACAGAGACCAGAACCTGCTGTTTCACATTTCACATCATTATTATTAAGAGAAAGGCCGTCTGGTGCGCACCGCCAAAACGGCAAACAGGAACCGCATTCATGCAGCGCGCTGCGCCGCTGCAGCCACCACAGAGCCTGCAGGTACATGACCTTTGACCTGCACACTGATGTGAAAAATGCCCGTGACACTGCTAGAGCCAAGAGCAACTTCCTGTTTCTATCCAAGCTAATGCGGCGTGTTAATTAGAAATTAGCGAACAGAATAAAGGCAGACCAATCCGGCGCCGACTTAAATGAAACGTTCCTATTGGACGACTTGCTGTCTGTTATGAACATATTTATGGTCAAATGTGATTTTTACTTCATGAATTTAAGACTTTTTAAGGCTGATAACTTGACATCAAGTCAGGCTGAGGCATCAATGATGTTCAAGAAACACTGCCCCCTGCAGGTGGGAGTTAGCATCACTTAAACCAAATGGTTTCCACCATTTTAGCAGAAAATTTGCACTGAACTCACAAATATGCATTATTGCACAAAAAAACTTCACATTAAAATTCATAAACAAAAACAATTAATTGAAAACATCCTGTTTCCACTTCCTGTTCTTTGCCATTTCTGCCAGTAGCAACATCCAGTTGTTCATCACAACTTGTAAAAAATTGCCATGTTTCCATTAAGCAAATTTATTTTCATAATTCCACTTTAACAATTTTAGTGTTAATAAAACGGCAGCTGGTTTTGTTAGTAATATTCGCTCAGATTAACATTTACTAGAAACAGGAGAATCCAACAGCTAGCTAGCTAAACTCTGAGGAAAACCAATCAGCAGAGCCGTGCTTTAAACTCCCCATGCATCCAGTGACTGCAGCGATAACAGCAGGTCCAGTTTGTTTCTGTCTGACCCATTTATGAACAATCACACATGGGTCCGTGTGAATGTGCAGGCTGCAGCGAGGCGCCGGCCCGCAGAGCCGACGCCGAGCCGGGTCTGAGCGTGGGACGGATCGGAGAACAGTCACTACTTGTTTTATTGCTTCACCGTGAACACCTGCACCGCCGGAGCGGGGGGGGCGGCGAGGTCGAGAGCAGACAAAAGATCTGACACAGAGAGAGAGGTATTGTGGGAATGCCTGGGTGTGTGTGTGCGTGTGTGTGTGTGTGTGTGTGTGTAGGTCTCAGGTTACATTCTCACAGATCTGCTGCAGAAACAGACATTCAGGCACAACGTGAAGCTCCATGTTCAAGACAGATGCAGCAGATCATTTTAGATCCATTTGGTGACATTTTATCAGAAAAACTGATCAAATATTGATGGAATATTGATCCATTTTATTGGACCAGTTGCAGACTGGATGAAAAACAAGAATGTCGACAAATAAAAGTCAGAAAAAGATCAAAGCATCAGCATATAGATTCCAGTTTGTGTCATTTAGGCTGTTTTTCTTTTCCATGGTCCGGTCGACCCGGTTCCACTGGAACCAGAACATCTGCTCCACCTCCAAACCAACCTGTTCCCCTCCTGGCCTGTGGGGGCGCTGCACCAACAACCACTGAAGGAAACGACACAAAAACCTCTGAAGACGCTGAGAGCAACTTCCTGTTTCACCAGATGGAAACAAGAACCGTTTTAAAGAACTGGATTTCTTTGTTTCGACAGGAAACTTTTCACTGAAACAAACAGAAATCACATGTGGGGTTCCCCAAGGCTCAACCCCAGGGCCCTCTTATTCTGTATCTAGATGCTCCAACCAGCTCAGGTTGGAGCATTTAAAGTAAGATCAGCTCCCATCACTATGCAGACGATACGCAGCTCTGTGTTATGATGTCACCGGTGACCTTTGAACCCATCCAATCACTGAACAGATAAATATGTGGATGTGCCAAAACTTTCACCATCGGAACAGAAATAAAACACATTATTATCAAAGAGGAGCAATCTAGAGTCATAGATCTAGAGTCATAGAACCAGAGTTATAGATCTAGAGACATAGATCCAGAGTTATGGATCCAGGGTCATAGATCTAGAATTATAGATCTAGAGTCATATATCTAGAGACATAGATCCAGAGTTATGGATCTAGAATAATAGATCTAGAGTCATAGATCTAGTCATAAATCTAGAGTCATAGATCTAGAGTCATAGAACCAGAGTTATAGATCTAGAAACATAGATCCAGAGTTATAGATCTAGAGACATAGATCCAGAGTTATGGATCTAGAATAATAGATCTAGAGTCATAGATCCAGAGTCATAGATCTAGTGTCATAGATCTAGTCATAAATCTAGAGTCATAGATCTAGAGTCATAGAACCAGAGTTATAGTTCTAGAGTCATAGATCTAGAGTCATAGATCTAGAGTCATAGAACCAGAGTTATAGTTCTAGAGTCATAGATCTAGAGTCATAGATCTAGAGTCGTTTCCTGGTGATCAGGGTGGAATCTGAGTTTGGACCTTCAGAGCCTTCTATGAGCTGGAGAACATTTCCAGGAAACATTAAAGATCTGCTGCTGTTGCCATAGCAACCTTACAAACCTCTCAGGTGTTCTGGTTCTGCTCTCCATCCAGAACCAGAACCAAACCCGGAGAAGCAGCTTTCAGCTTCTACTCACCTCAGATCTGGACCAAACTTCCAGAAAACTGTAAAACAGCCGAAACACTGAGTTCCTTCAGAACCAAACTAAAAACCCAGCAGGTCGGATCTGATCCTGATTAAAAACAACTTTAACAAATGATTCATTCTCCTTATTTTACCTCTTTAACGTCATTTTCTTTGTTCATTGTGGGTTTAGTATTTAAAGGAAATTTAAACATTTGCAGTTCAGATAAAGATCATTTGTCGTCTTCTGATTGTTTGGGGCGTCTGACGCCATCTGCACACCGACTTCCTCTCAGGTTGGACCAAGACCTGAACAAAAACCAAGTTTTTCCAGTGAAGGAAACAAAATGGCTCAAAGGTCAAAATAAATCTGAGCTTCGTTGAAAAGCTGATCCCCATGAGTCAGGATTACATCTTAAAGCCTTTAAACAAATCAATAATTAAAATCCAAAAACAAAACTTTGGGCTGTTTATTATTTACGGCTGCTTTAGATATTAAACCCAGATAATGAAGGACATTAATGCAAATGTTTTTCTGCAGACGTGGATGTCGCCCACTTCCAAATGACGCTTGTTCCCCATAAAGCTCCGGTGTCGTAAATCTTCTGCCTTCCAAGAACAGCAGCAGGGTTGGAACTTCATAAAGCTGCATTATTGGATAATTGGTTCCTCAAATGGCTTCAAGCTGTCAGAGGACGGCAATCCAACAGGCAGCAAGCCGGAAAATGAGAGAGAAGTGGAAACTCTAAACAGCCATCTAATGTCCTCTTTAACATCCTCTTAACCAAAGGCTAAACGCGCCGAGCAGAGACGAGCTTTCAGCCCCGAGTTACTGCAAACACAAACCTGTCACACAAGACAGATAACAACCAGTTCTGAACAGATAAACGCAACTTTTTAAATTAACGTTCTGCAGCTTGGACAGCTTTCAACAACAGCAGATGTCACTCAGAGGCGTTTCAACCGGATAGAGGAGCTTCAGGGGCGAAAGACGACACGGGGTCAAAGGTCAGGCTGACACCAGGTGTGTTAAACGGACCCAAAAGAACCCTTCCAGAACCAACAGACGCCTCAAAGCAGCTAAACCCTTTGCTAAACTGCTAACCTGCTAATGCACTAATAGCATTGCTAACTTGTCATGTAGCACTTTGCTAACTTTTAAAATGCTTAGCGCACTTAGCTCTTCATCAAGTGGTTATTTATTGATAAACTTTCAGCTCAGTTTAATTCTGCACTTCTCTTCATGTTCATGCTTTTATTTTGAAGAGAGTGAAGCAATTTAGCATTTCTGCACCATGAATAGCTAACATTAGTGAGACCAAGTCTTAAACACCTAAAACTACTCATTTTAATATTTCAAACACCAAATATACTTTAATATGCATCAATGCAAACAATATAAACCGTTTTAGCGCAGAGAAGCTAACATCCCCCGACTTCCTCATCTCACATCTTGGTGGTTCAGCGATTCAGAGCCAAGGAAAGTAAACCTGGAGTTCAGACAATCTGGGCTCCACTGCGTTTCACAAAGGCACCAAACTGATGTGCAACAGATCAAACAAATCAGATCAAACAAATGTTTCCAAATGTTCACAAGAAGAAACTGGAAAATTTTATAAGATTTTTAGACAGAATTAAAAGTTTTTGATTCAGTTTTAATACAAAACAGAAAAAAATTAAGATTTTTGACCACGTGCTGCTTCCACTGTACAGGATACACAGGATTTAAATTAACTGATAAAATAAAAAGAATCTTCTTCCATGTTTGAGAAGAAGAGGAAAAAAGAGCAGAACAATGGAGAGATGGAGGAAGAGAGAAATGTTTGGAGTGAGGAGCTCCTGCTTTTCAGTCCTGACAGAGAGGAATGTGAGAGAGGAGATCAATGTGGTATCACACACACACACACACACACACACACACTGCCAGATGTTCATCAGCCAATGAGGAGCCAGCAGCCTGGTCTCCTCAGGTCAACCCGCATGATCCCCACATTCATGTGAATCTGCTCCGTCTCTTTAAATTCTCCTGATCTCTGCGAACCAAACCGAAAACGCTGCATGCTTCGCTATGTTCCTCTGCTCGGGTCTTCAACGCAGAGATTTACTAACAAAATTCCCCCCAGGAGGAAAACTTTTCCATCATCGGAGCTCCATACAGCTGCCATCATTTAAGGGTTACGGTTACTTTGAACAACATAACTTTATCGATTTGACTATTTTTACATGTTCACAGTTACATTTTCCTGATTTATTAATGACGTTTGATCTGCCAGGGCCGGCCCAAACTCTTTCAGGGCCCTGGGCTGGATATAATTTGGTGGCACCACTTCCTGTTCAGACCATCAGCGCCAGATTTGTTTGAGAGAGCCAACAGATTGTTAGTTATCCAATTAGAGATGCATTTACAACAAACCACAGCTCAAACAGTAAAGATTAAACTCGTAGCATAAAGACAGTAACTATGGTAGCAAACTTTCCCCTCCACTGTGAGTCTGCGCCTTACCAGAGGCACCAAATTGCAGCAACTGAAACGTTGACTCTGAACGTGCATG
The DNA here is from genome assembly GCA_010277075.1 of Poeciliopsis retropinna. Classification (NCBI taxonomy): domain Eukaryota; kingdom Metazoa; phylum Chordata; class Actinopteri; order Cyprinodontiformes; family Poeciliidae; genus Poeciliopsis; species Poeciliopsis retropinna. The sequence goes on along the minus strand of VMRM01000008.1, from coordinate 1,094,324 downwards.
ACCGCTGGAAGCAGCTGATGTCGTCCATTTTTCACTTCACACAACAGCCTCCACAGCTGCGCGCACACTGACTTGGCTGCTGTTTTACACCAACATCCCACCTTCCATCCACTCCCGCTGCGTTTCAGCTCCGTTTCCAGTGAAACTGAGTGATGGTCTGATCAACGTCCCATAATCAACAACAGTTTTGATACGACTGTCAGTTTAAATTCCTCTTATATTATTTCTGTTTGCTTCTGAAACTGAGTAAATTAGCTTGATAATGAGAAATTAAAGCCAATGAGTTTAATAGATACAAACTTTAATATTGTTTCTTCTGTTTCTACAACATTTTGTCCTCATAGATCTCAGATTTGTTTCTCATCCTTTAGCTCTTTAATGTTGTCTAGTGTTTTGCTTTTGGGGAACTTTTAGCCTACTTCATGTCGTCAGTCAGGTCCTTTTGATTCAAAACATCCAGCAGTGATCAGTCAGTCGGTGTGGCTGGTAAAGTTGAACCTAAGCTGTGATTAATCAATTAATTCATGATTTAACAAGGAAGAACTTACTGGAATCAACCAGTTTTTTCTCCATTATTAAACAAAATCATCATTTTAAAACCTCTTCCTGTATTTACATTTATCCAGGTGTTTTCTGTTTGATGTTACAGTTTAACAGAGTGATGAATCACAGGACTGCAACAAAGAATCATAAAATTAATTCCTAAAACACACAAAACAAAAATAATGAAAATATGAAGGAAAACGTTCAGATTAGCACAAATTTCAGATCCTGCTAATCTGGGTGAATGTTTACGCATGGAGAGAAAACAGGAGAACGGTGCATTAAATGTGTGGTTCTTATGTTTTTACTCATGCATGTAAAACACACACACACACACACACACACACACACAAGCCCGTCACAAGACCAGATGGCATTAGGGGTGTTCCAGACAATTTACAGACTGTGTGTGTGTGGAGAAGAGGGGGTTGGTAGTGAATTAAATCCACCACACACACACACACACACACACACACAGAGTGAAACTTGGCAGTGCCACTGAAGCTGCAAGCGTTGCCAAAAGCCGAGCCTAAAACAAAAGCCGGGTTGAACCACCGTCCGCCTCGCCGCTCGCTCTGAGCCGGATGGTTCGACCCGCCAACGGTTCCAGCGAGAACCGACGTCTACGACTCGACGTCTCTGCAGAACGAGTCGAATGAGACGAGAGGAAGAAGAGCAGGAAGTGTTGGGATGAGGACGGAGGAGGAAACAGGATGTTTGGGATTCAGACTCCTGAGTTACAAAAGACTTTATTCACTGACTGATGGACTGAACTGAAGCTCACATCTTCCTGATCGGATCCAAATTAAGACGAGTGGAAAACTAAATCCAACAGCAAAGAAACAACAGAGTTTTACTCAAGTTAATCAAGCAGCTTCATTTGCATATTGGGTCTAATACAATTGATGCCAAAACTTTCTCCAGGTGAACAAAAACAAAACTGAAGTTATTATCTTTGGAGGAACAATCGAGTTTCAGTTATTACAGCTGGAAACCAGAGATCAGCCTGAAATCTGGGTTTGGACCTTCAGAACCACATAAAGATGGTTTCAAAGTCGGCCTGAAGAACATTTAAAGGATAAAAAAAAAGTATTTTCCCAATAAGATCCATTAATTTATCTTTAGTTGCATCAATTGCTGCCACAAAGTCTCACAGATCTGACTGAAAATAAAATAGAAATGAGACATTTATGCTCCACTGATCAGGAACAAACTGAAAATCTGAACACTGAGCTCTCTGCTGATCAAACATTCGATAGAAATGCTTCAGATTTCATGTCAGTGGAGAACAGCACAGGTAAAAGACCAATGAGAAACACAAAACAGGCTGGAAACAAAACCATAAAGCATGAACAGTTTTCTGTTCAATAATCCATGTTTTCCCTTTTACTCAGTGAAAGAAAATCTGCAGTGAAACCTTCAGGTTCTGTAAGTTTGTTCCATAAAATGTGAAAATGTCGCTAGCTTAAACGCTGTCGCTAGCTTAAACGCTGTAGCTAGCTTAAACGCTGTAGTTAGCTTAAAGACAAAATGTTGTCTTTGTTGTTTCTCATGTAGAAAAGTCTTCAATAATTCCTTCAATTATATATTTATATAAGAAATGTAAAAACAATGTGACAAATACAGCAGAAATGGCTGAAAAAGACTTTAATTTTCAGTGTTTATTTTGGTTAATTAGCCACAAGCTAACACTAAACGCTGCATAGCTGAAACAAGGCATTAGAGCATTTTAAAGGATCAATTAAAAGTAATTTCATGAGAAGAATTATTTATTTTATTTTTACAATCCAAACAAAAACAAAATTAAATTTTGAATAAAAAAAAAAATCTGAAACATGAAAGCTAACAGTTAGCATTTAGCTTTACATTCTTCCTGCTAAGTCCCAGGTTTAAACGCAGACAGATGATGATTCGTGTTTGAAGTGTGACTTTAGTTCATTTCTGTTGTTTTGTCTTCCTGAGATCACAGAGGAGGAACCGGAACAGGAAGTGAGGAAACTCAGCAGGAAGACGCATCAAACGCTGAAGGTCAGGAGTAAAACTGGACCCCAGCAGAACCACCAAACATCAGAGCAGCACAGGATGTTTGAGTAAAAATACCCCCAAGAGTCACTGCAGGAATCTCAAACTGTCCAATGAAAAATCAAGATTCAGTTTGTTAGAATAATAAAAAATAAGACAAACAAAACAGAATTTTAATCCTGAGACATGAGAGTTCGGCCATGTTGTAACTGCTGACTTTACAGTCAAACTGCCTCCATAAGTCGGACACAAAAATCATCCCTAAAGATGCTGCCCGCTCACAAAGTTTATCGGAAAGTTTAGTGGAAGGAAAAAGTGTGAACACCAAAATAAATACTGTAGGCAAGTTGAAGTTTTTCAAACTCCTGAACAGATTGAAGCTGATGACATCCATGCCACGCCGCATTGATGCAGTTACTCACACAGATATTTTTTCAGTAGGTCCAGATTTCTGTTTGAAATAGATTTTATTGGTTTTATGAATATTATGATCTCTGTAACCAGTCGACTGGGAGGATGAAGAGGTCAGACTGGGATTTTGTGCGGTGAAGCACCTCTCCCAAACCCAAAACAGTTTTGATGCTCCCAAAACAAGTTAGCATGTCACCGTCTTTCACCCGCTAGCATAAACACGGCGCCGCCGCCTCAGAATCAGCCTGTGCCTGTAATTGGAGTGCTGTTTGTTGCCGAGAGGTGTTGAGCGTCGCTGTAATTGCCAGGCAGGCGGGTTTGCCATTCCCTGTCTCTTTATTTTTTAAGGACCAGGTAATTAGCCGCTGGAGCCACCATCACAAGCGAACAGGTGTGGGAACCAGCAGCCGCTAACGCGCGCGCTGCGGCGCCGCCGGCACCTCGCCGACGTCACGGACCGACCGCGGCGGCGGCGAGGAGAGCCGGCGGCTTCACCAAAAGGCTGGGAGCTGAAGATCAGCGCGATGCGTGGAGGTGAGGCTGAGTGCAGCGAGGAAACGAGCAGATTGTGAGGCAGCAGCGACAGAAAAGACGCCTGTGAATGCAGCTAATAGCTCAACAAGAGCCGCCGCCGCCGCCACCGTGGAAACCGGCATGTTTGCCTTCTTCTAATCAGCTCCAAACAACAAAGTACAGGGTGATGTCATTAGGTTTTCAGGTATTTCAGATAATAAATCAGATCTAATGAATGAACTGAAATGAGATTATGGAGCAGAAGAAGAAGAAGTCAGGAAATAAGTTAATCATCTGTGTTTGTCTCCTGAAATCTGTCATGAGGTGCAAAGAGAAAAACCTGCTTCAGAAAAAGTTTTCTAATTACAGGCAGGATGACAAAGAAAGAAAATAAGTGCACCTTCACTGCAGCGGCGGAAAGGCCTCAGCAGTGACCTGAGAAACTTATGAGGCTTCACTGAAACATGGCGACAAACTTCAGATAATTATTAATTATTAGAAAATAATCATCCAACTTGAAAACAAAACTGGATCGGACTCGATGTTCTGCTCTTCACGCGTTTCTTGGTGTGGATTCCTGATTCACCTGAATGAGTAATTTCCACTCTGTGGTTAGTGGAGCTGTTGTCAGGCGGTTGTCACGGCAACAGGTGTGCTTGAACAGTAAAGTCCACAGAGCGAGTGAGGAAGAAGAGCAGAATAGCAGGTTTTTCTCAAGATTGTAATCTTGAGAAAAACCTATTTACAGATTTAAATCGCGCTAGAAAAAATGTTTTACATTTCAAAACATTGGCAATTTTTCAGGCTTTAATTTAAGACGAATTTTATAGAAATCGGACAAGAAATAATGGAGTTACAAGCATTTGACTCAACAGCGCCTCGCTAACGCGGCTAACGCGGCTAACGCGGCTAACAGGCTAGCCGCTAGTTAGCTTTTTGGCTAACCTCTAATCCACATTATTCACGTAAAGGTCCGACTCCAAACCGATGTCGGTAATCCTCTAATCTCCGTGTTCAGCCCCTCGGTCTGTAACCGGAGCTTTAATGAATCCAAAAACAGAAAAACTTACAAAAATCAGCGTAAATGAAACCCGGAAATAAAACAAACAGCCACGAACCGGAACCGGAAGTCCGTCCTGGTCCTATTTTTATAAACTTTTTTTCGTGGGTTTTGGTTTGATTAATTGTGCAACTAATGACAATCTACCCCATAAAATAAACTTCTCATTTAGTAGAACTAATTCTGCTGCTGCTGTTTATTTAATATATAAAACTGAAGAGATTTTGTGTTTTTGTTGCTCCTGCTCCCTTGTGGAAGTTAAATCTGAGAAAAACCTTCATTTTTTCAAGTGATTTATGAGTAAATAGAAACATTTTCCAGTCAGTGTTCAGTTTTTTGATTCTGAAGGTATTAAATTTATCCTGAGTTTAACTGTATATTCCCTCTGCAGGTAAAGCAGTGAAACCTTATAAAACCCAAACATGAGAAACAAAACAGATTTAAAATGTTAAATTTGACTTGATTTTAAATGATTGCTGAGCCTGAAGTGGGAACTAAAGTTAGGAATACAAACAACAGATTTGAAACATTAAATTTGATTTTATAAGTTTGGAGCCTGAAGTGGGAAGTGAGAACAAAGAAACCCATAAAAAAAAACTAAAAACAGGTTTAAAATATTAACTTTGACTTGATTTTGGAGCCTAAAGTGGGAAGCAAAGAGCAGAAAAAAACATAAAAAACAGTTAAAAAATATGAAAAATCTTAAATTTGACTTGATGTTAATTTTAAAGCCCAACTGAAACTAGAACCACAGAAAACATAAAAAAAACAAGTGAAAGACATTTAAAGTGTAAAGTTTGACTTGATTAAAATGGCTGTAGAGCTAAAGCTAGCAGCGCAGCACCTCAGGGCCTCGTCTTGGGGGAAAACATCTGGCGCGCCGACTCGGCGCCGCGCGGCCCGTCGGAGCAGGCGGCCCGCCGCTCTCCTGAGCTTAAGGAAGAAAACCGTCGGCTGCGATCGGCGCTCACAGGCGCTAACCTTGAAATCACTGCCTTTATTAGTAAAGTCATTATTAGCATTAGAAAAGCAAATGGGGCTAATAATATTTGCCATTATAGCTAAAAACGCTTATTAATCCCTAATCCAGGCACAATTAGGAGCATGGCTGGGTGTTTTTGTGAGCCGTTCTGCACTGCCATGCCGGGGAAAACGAGACAATTTAGCAGCGAGCGGCGGCGGGGGGGCGAGGACTGCTCTATTCTGAACGCCGTCAGCCGCGGCGGCGCTGAGTGACGGGCGGAACGGAGCCACATTTCACCGGATAAAGACAGGAGGGCGGCGGCGGGGGCGGCGCGCCGCGTTATCGGCCTCCGAACAAGTGCATCAAATCAAACGGAGAGGGGATGTTATTAAAGCAAACCCCTTTCTGCCCCGCTGCCAACTGTGACTTAATAAGCTATGCCAATTAGGGGAACAAAAATCAGGCGCGCCATCGGGCCGCGTGCGCCCAGATTCCCCTGCTAACGCGTGACGCTCGCTGGCGGGCGACGCGTTCCCGCGTTTGTCTTTAAGGTTTCGATGAGGAAAAGAGAAATGAATGGAGTGAAATCCAGTGAAAGGAGCGGATATTTATAACCATTAATACATTCAGAGCGAATAATACAAACTCCAACGCTGAGACTGACGGAGAAGGAGCTTTGTTGGTGCTGTCAGGGTGGAAGCGCAGCACTTTAATCCGCTTTACTGCAGCACGGCGACCGTCTCTGGCCTCGGTTACCGACTCCAGCAGAGCGTCAGAATGAGCCGCCAACAGTTTTACAACTAAACACACGAAAAGTTTAATCAGAAACAGGAAGCAGTAAAAATAAACTCCACTGTGATGCACAGCGGTGGCAGCATCATGCTGGGGGACAGAGCTTATGGAAGGAAACCTGAGCTGGAGGTTCAACATTTCCTGAACAGGAAGCCAAAGATATTCTGGGATGGATCTAAGAAAAGCTGATTCATGTGGTATAACGGCCTAGTCAAAGTCCAGACCTGAATCCTAAAGAGAATCAGGAGACTGATGTTCTCAGATGTTCATCTGTCTGAGATGAAGATATTTTAGAAGCAGAAACAGGAGAAACCAGTGAGAACCTGCAGAAGAATGAGTCAGAGGCACGCCGCACTAAACAGATTCACATAGAAAACTATGAAGAAGCAACTTCAGCACTCAGGTGGACGGCGGTTCTGATCCGGTCCATCTCCACCAGAACTTTCCCTCGTTTCTTCTCTTCCGTAAACCAGTGGATCGTTTTCTTCCGTTTCCATGGTTTCCGCGCCGCTTGGTTTGACCTCTGACCTCTGCAGCTCTTCCTGACCTGGACTCCAGCAGATCCAGAACATTCTGCCGTTTCCCGGTGAAACCAGGAAGGACGAGAGGCGGCGGTTCTGATGGACGGCTTCATCCAGGACATTACACACACACACACACACACACACACACACACACACACACACACAAACACACGCACACACACCCCCACAGACAAACACACACACACACATAAACACACACACACAAACACACACACCCCCACAGACAAACACACACATAAACACACACACATATAAAGAAACTCTGTCTATCTTTCCAGGGATGATCCCAAAATAAACAACAATGCTGAAATCTCTCAATAATTAAAGCTCCTAATCCACTTCCTGGTTGGCGGTGACCGTGGGCGCCGCCGCCGTGGGCCGCGCCGCTCGCTCGCCCCTCTCTCGCTGTGTTTGGAGGCCTTTGTGCGGCGGTGAGTTTCTGGCCCAGAATGAAGGCGTTAATTCAGAGGGAAGCTGTCATTTGGGAATCCAATCTCATCAGGAAACAAGTCGCTCTTTGTGGTTTATTCATTAGCCTGGGCCTGATTTAGCTTAGCATGTTTTCACCTCCGCTTCACGGCTTTCATTTAAACGCCACGGCAACAATGTGCAGCTTTCCTGACAGAAGTGACAGCAGAGCAATGAATGCTGGGAACGTTGTGGCTAAAACTGGAATGATAAATTAATAGAAAACGTCACAAATTAATTATATTTTCTCCTTTAGTCGAACAAATCGGAGTAGAACACATTTAAGAAACGATTCTTCAATGTTTCTAGAGAAACATTAGAAACGATTTTTAGCTGCAAAAACAGAAAGTGGAGGTTTTTTTAAGTGCAAAAGCCAAAATACTAATAAAGAGCTTCATTTAAAAAAATAGAAAAACTTCCTGCTCTGGACCAGGGAGGAAAAATAGAAATACATATTTTTCAAATTTAAATAAATCTTTGAAAATGCTGCCTTGGACCATTAATAATAAATAATAAGGTGGGAAAATAAGCAAATAAAAACTAAAAAATATTTTTGCAATTTATAAAAAAATGTCTATTTTTAAAAAATAAATTTTAAAAATCCCACTTTGCGTCACATGGACGTGTTAACACCAGGGTGGAAAAACCTCAGATCTGCAGCTGCCCATCGGCCTGGGAAGGGTCAAAGGTCATCTCCAGGCTACCTGGAGTCCATCATTCCCAGAGGAAAACGTCTCAGACTCGTGAGGTCTGAGACGAGTGCTGTTTTCATTATTTTAATGAAATATTGACACTTGCTGTATTCTTACAACCATTTTTCCTTCCACTCAACTTTCCACCACACACACTTGGCTACATTGCCAAGAGTGTTTGTGTCTGCAATTTGTCAATAACCGGTCATTTTCATTGATCTTCTAATTAATTAAATTGGATAATAAATAAAGACATTTCTCAAATTAAGTGAAAATCATAACCAGATTTTCACTTAATTTCGCCTTAATTTCACTCAATTAAGGCGGATTTTTAATTCAGATGTTTCTTCATACGTTTAACTACGGATAAAAAGCCAAAGTCGGGCCTGAAAGGTGTGAAGGACCCCGTTTGTTCTGGGCCCGTCCCAGCCTGTGGCCGCGCCCCGGCGGTTGGGAACCTCAGCCTGGTGGTTGTGGAGCCTACAGGGCTCTAATTAGCTGCATTCAAACAGCAGCCGCTCATCAAAATGCCGAGGCCTGCAGAAAGCCACAGCGGGGGTGGCAGGCCGCGCGCCCGTGTGTGTGTGTGTGTGTGTGTGTGCGTTAGAACCAGGCCGTGATTTGTCCAAGGAGAGCGGTGCACGTGTGTTTGTATGATACAACTATGTGAATCAAAATAAAGGAAGGTTCTGGTTATGAGTTAGCGAACCTCGGGCCCAACAGAACCAGGAGAGAGAGGGCGAGCGAGATGCCAAATCTGTAAATTTGTCGTCTTCCCTCCGATCTGCATTCACAGCAGGGAGCAGAAAACAACAACCAGGCACATCGGCGGTAAACAAAGGCGACACCTCGCCGTCCCTCTGCTTCCCAGCCACGAAACAAAATGGCTTCCGAGCTTCGCCAGCAGAACGACCTGATTGGCTGTTAGAACAGGAAGTGTCGAGTTGGACTGACGGGCAGCACAGGAAGAACTTGATGATTTCTGATCGCAGGCGAATCCAGTTGAACTGGAGTTTAATTTGATGCGTTTATTAACTCTGCAGTCATGAAGGATGTTTCAGATTTAATGCTAACAGTAAAACTGACAAACGTTTCACTGTAAAGCTCGGTGGTGGAGGGGTGATGATACAGGCTGTGTTAATCTGTAACAGATGTTCAACAGGCAAAAACACAGCTAACACCTTAGCTAATGCTAACTCCATTAGCTACAGGCCTCATCTGAACCCATTAGCTTAGCCTCACGCTAACTGATGCTAAACCTCAATCATTTCCCACAACATCTCATGAGTTTAACTTTTCAGTAAAACTTTAAAGATATTTGTTCATCTCTGCTCATCTAGCTGTTAGCTAAATTAGCTAGCGCTAACAATTAGCCAAAGCTATGTTCTTTAGCTGCAGTAGAGTCTGAACAAAGTTTCTAATAAATGAGGGTGGGTGTAAAGGTTTGGATCGAGTTTATAAAGCTTTTGATTTTATTAATGGCTCAAAAATAAATTTACATCTGAGTTAGCTCGTTCCATCAGTCAGCGCTAACATGTGGAAAAACTGTTTTTATAACAGAAACGAGCTTTAAATCTGATCACAGCGCACTTTATCACATGAAGCAAACATGAAATTATTTACAGGTTCTTAAAGGAAAATAAAGTCTGATGAAATAAAATGGGTCAAATTATTTGGCAACTTTTCTCATTCACGTTTCATAAAATATTGATAATTTCAGATCAATATGTCTCAGAATGGAAGCCATTTTGTTCTCCCAGTATCTTCTACCTATATGGGTCCCACAGCAGATCTTAAACTGATTGTTTCCTGCTGTAATTAAATGCAGATTTCTGTATAAATGGTTTACGACCCCAGAGCTTCCCGCTGACGTCACCCAGCGGCGCCTCGTCACACGGACCGCCGCCGTCTGCCGATCGATTTTACACTCAGAGGCAAAAATCAACACAAGACGCTCAATCTTTAAAAATCATCATTTATGATTCAGATCCTCATGTGGAACTGGTTCAAATTTGATCTTTGGGGATTGATCAGAAAGTCGTATTTGGGTCTCATTAGCCTGTTAGCATAAATGCTGACTGGATCCCACCAATGGTCAACAGGAAGCTGGCATAGAGTGGATTTTATAAACCAGCAAACAATTTATCATCAAACTGAGTGAAAATAATCCTAAAAGTTCAGGTTTTTGCATCAACACAGTCTGAACAACGAACCAAACTACGTTTCATGGTTTCTTCTGTCACATTTTCCAGCTTTAGACATTAAAAGCATCTGCACAAACATTCACAACAAGAGCTTAATAAAACCAAACAGCACCATCAAAAACAGCTGAAAGTGAAGCATAAAGTGAGTGAATAAGCTGCAATATAAGACACTAAACTGCATGTTTAACATCCACAGCTTGTTTCTGTGCTTTGAACCCAAACAATGCATGTAATCACCAGAGTTATGAACTCATCTCAGCAACACGCAGCGGCAGGAAAGGACCAGAGCAGCAAAACAGGAAGTCTCCATCAGAAGAGAACATGAGCAACAACTTTATGCATGGCAGCAAAAATTAAAGACCATATAAACAATATTTTGGTCAGAACTTGGACAGGTCTCTGAAAACAAGCTGCAAAGGCAGTTTGAGCAAAAACACAGTCAGTACAAATACTCTAAATCAACCAAGCAGCTTATTCCTCACAGAAAATGAGGCCCGGCGACGCCTACAAGACGCTCCAGTAGAAACAGCCAGCAGGTGTAGGGAAAGAGAGGACTGAGGGAAAGATGAGGAGGAAGGGGTGATGGTGACGTACTTGAGCCGGAGAAATGTCCGCTCCCCAGGGAGGTGGGTCCGTTCTTTCCACTGCTAACAGGAGGGGAAAACATCTACAAGACAAACAGAGAACAGATTACCTCTGAGAGCACTGACGCTGCAAACAGCAAGAAACGTCTCTACAGTTACATCACTGCACTGTGGCATGAAACGCTTCACTCCAAAACATCACAGCTGCAGCTGGACGCAGCACGTCTGCTGCCTTTTATCACATTATCTTCATTTTTTACATAGTTTTGTCTTCATATAATGACTTGGACTGGGTTTGATCATCAGCAGAGACACTTATTATCCTGATTAATGCACGATTAGGGTTCGTTTTATAAACCTTAGTCTTCGTGTCACAGGGATGTTTCATGTCGTCATTAAGCATCGAGTCAAAACGGCTCAGTTAAAGTCCAGGATCAGCTCAAGTCCAATCCAACAACACAAAACTTATAACAAGCAAGTCTAAGGTAGGAGATCTGACAAGTTGTCAAATCTCTATTGGACGGTCCAACACTGACTGCGAGGCCAATCTTACACCAAGAGGGTCAAAGTCTTGAACTAGGCCTTGATTCTGTGGGAATGTGAATCATGAGGACCAGATGATGTTTAAGATGTCAGAGAGTCCAACACATTGGCAACATCTGCATCACAGCCAACATCACGTGTCATAACGAGCTCCTGCAGGCCGTGAAACTGCAGAGCAAGTCCAACATCAAGACGCTGCATGGAGGATCCTCAGTCCAGACCAGCAACACCCAACTCTGTTGGACCCGTCTGAGACCAGAGACTACAACGCCGTCCAGCAGGTACAACACCAACAGCGATTCATCCAGAGTCAAACCATTTAGACCTCGGGTTTGGCTCAATAAGTTACAGTTGAGAAGTTCATGGTAGAGAACAAGAAATAAAGACAAAATGTCCAATCCTCACTAAATAAAGTAGCTTCCAGGTCCAACAAGCATAAAGTTATAAGCAAGTCCAAGGAAAGTCACAGCAGCAGCCGGACAAACCAAACCAAGACCAGCATGTCAGCCTCAGGCCCTAAAACTGAATTTCCACGGCGCAAGACCAAAATCATGATCTTATCTGGACTGAAATGATTAGTCAGCATTAGCTACATCGTGGTATATTCATATCGTCTAGTCCAGCATGAACAGAAACACAGTGAGTGAGTCCGAGACGAGGTACTACAGTTCAACAAGTCAATGACTTTTAAACCCAAATGAATCCGGATGATGTCAAGACCTGGTTAGAAAGACTAAAGAACACAAAGACTCGCATTAGCATTTAGTTCCTGACCCAAAACCTGCCTGGTCACCCAGATGCAAGTCCAGAGTCAAGATGAGCAGCACTGAAGTCGTAGCAAGTCCCAAATCAAGACCAACATCCTGAGAGCCGAACAAAAGGCAGGATCAGTCGAGTCCATCTCAGGACTAATGGATCCAGAGTCAAACCCCAACCGAGTCAGGTTCCGAGTCCAGTCCAACGAGTCCAAAGGCTCGGTGAAACCAAGACTCTCGGTCTGTACAGAGCAACGCCACGACTGATTAATGCAGACACACATCAAGACAGTTGCCTCCAAGTCAAGTCTGTCAAACTGACACCAGAAGAAGTTCCAGGCTACAAGTGTCCTAGTCCAAGTCCAGCAGCAGCGGTACCGCCTCATTTACAGTCAAACCCAAAATGGCGACTTTGGCCAAGTGTGATGGTTACGGAAACCAGGTCCGAAGTTCAACATCAACACTTCCTCATCCAGAGGGAAACCCAAACACCAGGTCCCAGAGTCATCCAGCCAGGTCAAAGGTCAAGGCCAGCAAATCAAAGACATGATGAAGCTAAAAGAGCGACCGGTACATCCAGGACGGCAAACGTCCAGGTACAACAGGAAGTCTGATTTATACAAGTTAGGATCTGTGAGTCAGGAACATGTCGATGCTATAAAGGTTAGGATTCGTCTCACACCTACAGGATTCTTTACTCTGTTAAATCAGGAAAGCCGCCAGCGTTTACCACGAGACGGTCAGCGAGCCACAGAGTTCAGTCAGTTCACTCCGTCTAAACAAGACAGAAAAGGTCAAAGTTGAGATTGTCACGAGTTTGTTGGTCTGAAGCCGGGAAGTTTGGGAACAAACCGTCTGAAACTCAAGGATTTCCACATCGAGGTCGAGTCTGAATGTTTGTCTCGTCTGAAGACTTTAAAGCAAACATGTGAAGCAGGTCGTCCGTCCTGCGACTCTCAGCGAGTCTCAGGTGTTTCAGACTCTGATTCGCCCAGCCACCACAGGAAGACAAAAACACAGGAGGAGTTTAAACTGGTGTTCAGGAGTCACTTTGGTTTATTTTGGAGTGAAGCGATCCACTTCAGACTGAAACGTTGCAGAAAACCACCACAGCTAGTCACCACCTGCTCTAGACACGTACAGCAGAAACACGAGCCGAGTTAAAGCGGCTGGATCCTCGGCCAATCAGGCGCCTGACCCTGACGCAAAACGCCACCATGTTCAGGAGAAACTCCACTGTTTTAGTGGTTTTTCTGGTCGAGATGAAAAAATCCTAATCTGGATTATCAGCGTCTCCATCGATAAACGGCTGTGAGGCGCCATGAAGGCAGAAAATCGCATAAATTAGAGAGAGCAGGCTGGTTTTAGCTGCTGCTGCCCTCCTTTGTTTCAACGCGCTGACGAAGGATGCTGCTCCCAATTCAACAAAAACACAAAAAATAAAAACTACGGCGCCACAAATACTCCAATTCGCATGTTGGATACGAAGTTTCATTAATCTGACGGGTTTCTGCGACGCAGGATGTTGCAGAAACAAGAGGATAAAAGTGGCAGAATTACAGAAATAAAGGCCGATATTTAGATTACAGGGATTTTATTGGGACCTGCTGCAACAAGAAGGTTCAGCTTTTAACTCCTGATAATCAGCATGAAAAAAAACTCATTTGTTTAGGTTTTTAATTAATTAGTCAATTTGTGGTGAATTTGAACAATTTTAAATAATTTCTGGATAATTTTCTACAGTCTATTTTAAAGGTGTAATTTAAAACATTATTTATTAAATCTTTTAAATTGATTTTTATTTCCGATTTGCATCAGGACGTTTGATAATCGGAGCTTTTTCCTGCGAGCTGCGGCGCATTCAGGGTGTTTCAGTTTCTCTTTTCCCTCCTCCTCTAAAGTTGATCCCAGAGGGAGAGAGGCGCAAAAAAAAAAACCTGGCAGGGAGCTGGGGACTGATTTCCTGTCCGTCAAGTTCAAAACACAAGCTGCTCATCACAAACAGAGGAAGAAATTAAATAAAGTTTGCAGAGATAAAATCCTGCTTGGTTTTTTTTTTTTCTTGTCATGCATTTTGCAAATCCAACATCGAGCATTTTTCTATCCTGCTGCAGAAACTAAATAAAAATCAGAATAAATCATCAGGCGACACATGAACAGGGAGAAAGAAAAGGACTTAAAATGAGATATACTACCATGGATGTTGGGAACATTTTCAAATCGCTGTTTGGCATCTACAAGACAACAAAATTACTGATGCAGCATCACAATTGTCTGCGCACACACACACACACACACACACACACACACACACACACACACACACAGGCAAAAATCAAATTCAAACAACAATATATGCACAGAGTTTGTTTCTGTAAGAGCAAGTTACTCCAAACAACAGAAGCATCAGAAGTTAAAGTGAGTTAAAGCAGCAGAGAGTCAGAGACCCGCAGCGGCGCCGCGCCGCGCCGAGCCGCGGCGGCGGAGCGGCGGCCGGGGAGGCGCGTCTCCTTACCGCGCTGAAATCCAGCAGGTCGCTCAGCTCCTTGTCCGTCCCCAACGCGGCCATCCGCTGCTGATGATGGTGCATTTTAGCTAAATCACCTACAAACATGGACACAGCAGACGGACAGAGAGATGGAGAGGAGACAGGAGGGAGAGGAGAGGAAGAGGAAGAGGAAGAGTAGAGGGGTCTGTGCGCACCGGGTCGCTTCTTTCGCTTTTTTTCCTCCACAGCGGAATAAATCCAGAAAAACGAGCGCGGAGCCGCGACCGGCGGGGCTAGTTCGGCTTCATCCTCCGAGCTGCGGCTCGCTTCAGTCCCGGTTCCTGGTTTCTGGCAGCAGGAAATAAAACAAACTGACAGGAAATAAAAAGAAGAGAAGAGGGGAGTGTTTTCGCGTGTTTCCCCCCCTCACTCCGCACTCACTCGCTCTTCTTCTCCAGCCGCAAAAACCCAAAAAAAGAAAAGAAAAGAAGAGAAAAAGCTGAGTGTTTCAGAGGGAGAGTCCAGGCGGGATGCGCGCTGCTCCCAAGCCGGCTGGCAGTGCGCTCCTGTCGGCTGCGGCTGCTGGAGATCCCCGGTGCGCAGGACGGAGCCCCTGCGCGGCGCTGCGCTGCCTGGATGCGCGGCTGGCTGCGTGATAAATGCGGGACTGCGGCCACCTAGCTCACAGCTGCTGCGGCTGCAGGAGCGAGCAAAACTCTGAGCGCACAACTAAAGCTGGAAGAAGCAGAAAATAGACGAGGCGCTTTGATTGACTGGCGGTTTGATGCGGTGATTGGCTGCTTTCATCCGCGATAATTAGCAAACTAACACAGGTGCGTCTCCACGAATCACCCGAACCCAAATTTATTTCATTAATTCCCGTCAGAAAACCCCACGCAGTCCACGCAGGGGGACATGTTTACAGCTCTCCTGTAACATCCAGAAAACAAGAACATGAAGGAGATTTAAAGAGGAAATGGAGAGCAGCTAAAAGGTCACGACTGAACAAACAGCTTGGATGTGTTCAATGGAAAGTTTAGTGGAAGGAGAAAATGTGTGAGAAAAAAAATAGCAAAACAGTGAAAAAACAACAAACCTGTCCAAAAATATTTAATTTATTTAACTGGTTTATTTAGTCACAAAAATTAAATTAAAATAATAAAGTGAAATTATTATTCACCTTATTATTAAAGGAAATAAAAATACTTTATTTCCTTTATTTATTATTTTAATGTTTGTGGCTTATTGAGAATGGAAACCCAAACATGTAACGGCTGAAGAAGCTGGATGGATCTGCTCAGGCAAATATCAGTGGAAAGTTCCGTGGAAGGAAAAAATGCAGAAGAAAAAGGTGCAAAAAAGAAACTTTTCCATAAATAGTTAATTTATTAAAGTGATTTAGTTGTAAGAAATACAAAAATTAAAAAAAATTTAAAAAGGGGGTTTGAGATTGAGCTGGCTGGCCGTATTAGTAGAAAGTTAAGTGGAAGGAAAAACTGGAAGAAAAAAGTGCAGAGAAAACATAATTCCAATAAATATTCATCCACAAATAGTTCATTTATTGGAGTGATTGAGTTACAAAGCAAAAAACACAGGACAAGAAACGGAGCCTCATTTCTGAAGAAGCTCTCAGTTTGTAATGGAGGAATGTTAAGTGGAAGGAAAAACTGTGGTAGAAAAATACAAACAACTAACTGCAGCCTTCAGAGGATTATGATGAGTGTCTGAAGTTCTCATTTTAATCTAAATGTAAATGTTTGCTTTGCTCTAAAACCATTTGATCAGATTATCATCATCCGCCCCCTGGTGGAAGACTGGAGAACTGCATGTTGGCTTCACTCAAACCCAGAACTTTTCCTGCTGTAAATATTCAACTTTTATTAATGTGGCTCAAAACAAATTATAAACATTATTTTTTAGAGCTTTAGAAATTATACAGTAAATTACTTTAAATGTCATTAAAAGTTTCTCTTAAAGCCGTTTTCTTTTTTCTCATTATTTGAACTTTATTCTCAGTTTTCTGATTTTAATGTAGCAATATTAAGACTTTTTTCTTGTACAACTTTATTCTCGTAATATTTAAAATTTATTCCTCGTGGCTTTATTTTCAGTTTTATGACTTTATTCTCGTCCTTTTATTCGCGGGCCTCACTTTGGACACCCCTGATCTGAACCATCCCATAATATCTGCTTCTCCTTCAGGTTTTTCTTCCCATCAACTCTGACCCACAGCATGATGCTGTCACCACCAAGTCACAGCATGAAGCAGGTTTGTTGGTCTGAACGTCTTTAGCAGGAGCTAAAGGGGCTAACTAGCTAGCTGGTAGCCGCATGTGGGTAGTAATAATAATACGTTATACGGAACTACACACATGGTAAAAATAAAGTGCACCACCTTTCAGCAAATATTAGGGATGAGAGAATAAAATCTTAAGATTACAGATTTATCCTTGAAATATTGACTTTATTCACATTATTTCAACTTTATTCTCGTACAAGTTCATTATCAAAATATAACAACTATTTTGTACAAGTTTATAATCAAAACATTAATTTCATTCTCATAATCCTACGGCTTCATTTTGTATTATTAATCTATTCTTATATTATACTATTAACAAATATTAGCAGATAAATAGACCTAGTAAGTATTAAAATTTACTGTTTTCTGAAATATAATCCCATCAAATAAACTATAAATTGATTAATTCTGCAGATTATGTTTATTTCAAACAAAAAATACACAAATTGCAGCTAAAGGTTTAAAAACTGCAGACAGTATTTAAAATGATCATAAAAACCTAAGAGACAAAACTACTGCTGATTTAAATGTTTAATTTGTTGGATTTCCTGCGTTTTTATCAGGTTTATTTTGTATTTTTCTCTGTCTGGGCAGCAGAATAAACTGATATGATCAGTGTGTGAAAGGAGGAAGAACAACAGTTTAGTCTGAGTTTCATCCTTGAGTCGCAGCAGAACGAACAGTTACATCCTGACACCGTATCTCTGTGCGAGCAGATCAAACAACACATAAAAAATAAAGATTCACCTGGCGTGACGTCCAGAACCGGCCCGTTTCAGACGCTCCAAACTTCAACTCTCAGAAAATTGTTTCCAGGCTTATCATATAAAAAAATCTGATACATTTTAACAGAAGTGTCAAAAAGTTTTTCTCTTGTCTTCATATTGTTCAGAAACAGTAAATGTAATTCCTTGTTTGTCGGCTTTAAATTAACTTTTTAAGCCTTAATTATATTTTTGTTTTGATTATTTTTGTCGTCTAAAGGCAGAAAGGTTGAATTTATCCTCTCCTGTTGCTCCTGTTTGTCTCATGTTGTCAACATGTTCGGTTTTCTCTACTTCCTGTTATGTTTCTCTACATCCAGGGGCGTCTCTAGGCCTTAAGGACCAGGGGGGCTTAGCCCACAGGACGTTAGCAAACATAGCCGTAAAGCAGAAAATTGATCAAACAGCAACAAAATGAACAAATTCCACTTTTAAAATAGAAACAACTTCCACTACAAAATAACTAAACAGTTATTGTCACCTTCCTAAAATAATTATCTTTTTTGTTAAAATACAATTTAGGCAAAAAAAAAAAAAAAAAAATCAATCAGAATAAACGAACAATGACCAGCTGAGCTAAAATATGTTTAATTTAATTAATTTCAATCAAATGAATTAAAATACAAAATAAACCTGCTAAAATAAACTTAGGCTAGGATAGTTAATATAATCTATGATTAGAAAAGCTAAAGTTCATTAAATCTACAGAAGATAAATATTAGACAATTAAAGCTAAGCTAAGGTAGAATGAGCTATTTATGATTACATAAACTAAAATACATTTAGATAAGTTGAGACAAACTGTGATTACATTCAGAGATGTTCTTGGTGCTAGCGTTAGCTAACTTGCTAACTACGTTGAGACCTTCTGTACAAGACGTGTTTGTTTATGTTTTGGCAGCATTTTCTGCCTCCAACTTGAAAAAACATTTTTATCAATTTGGGAATAAAAAGTATAGATGATTTAAATGTAAGGAAAAATGTAAAAGCAAGACAAGTCAACTTTATGCAAAGCTAACAAGCTAATTTAAAGGGTGATGAGAAGCTAGGAAAGCTAAATAATCCAGGTCAGGAGAACGTTGAGACATTTCTAAAGCCTCATTTTGTTTTTCCAGACCATCTAGACGGCGCAGGAACCCGGACCTCGCTGATTTGTTTTGAAAAGCATCACAAGCATGACTACAACTGAGACGTAGCTGGAAACTCAGAACGTGTGGTGAAAGTTTTTAGCACCGATTCAGACCAGCTTTCTTCCTGCTCTGAATCAGTACTAATAAAAACACACACATTTAAACACAAAAGCCCTGCGGGAAAGCTGTGCAAGCAAACACACACACACACACACATGCACACATCCCCTCTGTGGTCCAAACAGTGTGTTTTTGCCAAACACCTGTGTAATCGTCCAGCTGTGGGGAATGGTGGGAAGTGAGGAGGAACTAGATACCACACAGCTAACAGCTAACAGCTAACAGTTATTAGCTGCATGTGCATATAAAGGCTTTTGTTGTCAATGTTTGGTTCTCAAATGTGACTTTAATGGATTAAACATTTATTCTGCAGTTATATCAACCAAAAACCACCAAAAGGTGAAATGTCTTGGTGAGGTTTTTTTTTAGCAGAAAACTTAAAAAAAAACTTTAGACAAACAGCCAAATATTAATAAAACAGTGAAGATGCCATTTTAAGAAATCCCTGTTAGCTCCAGATTTAATTTTAAAATAATAAAAACATTTAAACTTGAAACAAACCACAACTAGCTAAGCTTAATTTAAATAGAATACATAATAAACTAAACTTAGAAAGGCTAAGATATATAATATAAACTATGATTAGCCAAACTAAGGTATGCTAAACCTTCAGAAGATATTTATAAGACAAACTATAACTAGCCAAGTTAACGTATGCTTCATGTAAACAGTATGAGCTAATTATGATTAGCTAAACCAAAATACAAATAAATAAATAAGTTGAGACAAGTTATGGCATCCAAGCTAAAATATGCTAAATTTAAATAAAACAAATAAGACAAACTATCATTAGCTTAGCTAGCTTAGGCTCATGCTGAATCTGGAAAAGTTGTATACAATAAGAAAAATGATGACTAGCTTAAGTTAAACAGCCTAAACATCATAATACAAACTACAAGTAGCCAAGCTAAGGTTTGGTTAGCTTAACTAGAATGAGCTATTAATGATTAGCTAAAGTAAACATTTAAGTAAGTTAAGGCAAATTACAAATAGCTAAGCTAATTTTAATTTACATAAAACAAGATGATGCTAACTATGATTAGCTAACTAAGCCAGCTAAGCTAGCTAAGGGAAGCTAAACTAAGATTATCAAAAGAAATTATTAGCTAGGCTAAGCTAAGCTAATACATGACTATAAATTGATGTTTACTTGAAAATGTAAAGGTATGTTTATGTTTTCTTACCTTTATACCAAATTTCTATGATATTAAAAGTATATAAATAATAAACTGTAATTTCAATTTAAACATTTTCTGTGGAAAATGATTTATTGACATAAAAATTATAATTTCTAATTTCTCACTTCACATTATTTAGGCTAACTAGACTATTTTACATTATTTTGTCTTATTTGAGGCTAATGTGTTAGCATGCAGCTAGCTGAACTGCCACCTGATCGCTAGCAGCTAAAACCTCAGAGCTTCTCTCCATGAGGAGTTTAAAGTCGCCCTCTGAGCCTCTCTGGGCGTCTCGGCATTTTTGGTTTTTTCTGACAGCAGAGTCTGAAGCAGCAGATGGTGGAGGGAGGCAGCGGTTTACACAGGTGCCTCCAGTTTGTATTTACTGTAAATGTGTTGGCCAGAAGGTGACGGAGTTTGAAGGAGGGAGCCGAGTTGAAGTTCAGGTCAGTTTCTGTAAAACTCTCCCAACAACGCTCACATTTATGCAGAAACAGAAAACATTAGAGAGAAATACTCATTTTTACACATTTCTGCAGTAAATTTATGATTTATGTTATTAAACTATGTCATTCTTTTTTCATAAATATTTAATTAGGTGTCTGGCAGAACTTGGAAATAGATTCAAGAGCACAATTGTTTTATAATGAGATGCAAATCGTGTGAAAATGAGAAACTTTATTAAAATGAGAAACCTCAGTTAATGAGAGGAGTTTTTTAATCTTGTTACAAAGTTTCTCATTAAAACAAGAAAACTTTCATTTAATGTGAGACGCAAAATATGTTACAATGAGAACTTTCTCATTAAAATGTCTCATTGTCATGAGAAACTGTAAGAAACTCGTTATGACAATATATAAAATGTTTCTCATTAAAACAACATTTCATTAAAGTGAGAAAATAAGAATCATGAGAATCTCATTTAACTACATGAGTTTAATATCCTGTGCAGATGTAAAACTTTTTTAAAAATGTAAAATTACGATTCATTAAAGACGCATAAAGTGGATCAAAATTAAGCAAATTTTCTCTCCGTTTCTTCCAGACGACGTCTAAAAATCAAAAAAGTTGTTTTACCATTTTTCTTATTCATTTGATTCAAATTAAAACGAGATAATTTTAACCATTAATCTGGCACTGAAAGGCTTCCGTACACCATGAACAGGACAGAGCCCCAAAAACTTCCTAAAAATACAAACAACAAAACAAAACGTGTTAATTTTCACCAGCAGCTGATTTATGGATTCAGACAGAGATTCTGCTGATGGAGGAACGTCTGAAAGCCGTCGCCGTGTGTCACCTTGTGTATCGTCGTGTGTTGCCATGTGTGTATCGTCGTGTGTTGTGTGTGTGTCGTCGTGTGTTGTGTGTGTGTCGTCATGTGTGTGTTGTTGCGTGTGTGTGTGTGCGTTTGTTTCTAATACCTTGTGGGGACCATTTTCCTGACACTACGTTGTGGGGACCCACTGCTCCTTGTGGGGACTGAAGCCTGGTCCCCACAAGGGGAATCACTGTTTTTGGGTCAGATTTAGGACTAAGGTGTGAACTGAGTTAGGGTTAGGGTTAGGGTTAAGATAAGGGTAAGGTTTAGGCTGTAGAAATGAATGAGAGTCAATGGAAAGTCCCCGCAAAGACAGACGCGCAAACGTGTGTGTGTCGTCATGTGTGTCGCTGAGGCTTAAAACGACACTGCTGAGTCAGCAAAACAGAAAGCAGGAAGAGAGGCGAACGCCGCTGCAATGCATTCTGGGAGGAAAAGAAGCAGCTGATGCTGAATCCTCCTGAAAGCGGCGTTTGGTTTGGTTTGGTTTGGCCTTTGTGGTTCCTGAGTGAAGTGTGTTTATTTGGAGCTGCGGCGGCTCAGATGCGACATAAAAAGATCAGAACCACTTCAGAGGAAACGCTGAGCTGCAGCCGGGACAAAACGTTACGGCGAAGCGGGTCAGAACCTGGAACAGAATCAGCAGAGATTTACAAGCATAAAGGTTTCATCATTTATGAATTATGGTGCCTGTTTGGCACACAACATCAAACTGATTGAAACATTAACTAATGAAAGTAGATTTACTTACTAAAACCAAAATCTGATGGACGAGAAGAAAAAGTTACAAGGAAATTTTGGTATTTTAAGGATCAAAATGAAAATAATTTATATTAAAAAAATCATTCAAAATCAGTTTATTTCAGTATAAACCAACAAAACTGGCCCCATACTGGGCATCCCTGCCTTACTACATAATCAAAATGGTTTGAATAATATTTAAATTTAGTTTTTCACATTCCTTATGATTTCAATAAATCTTGTTCTGCATGTTAATTGTAATTTTTTACTGTTTTTCATTAACCTGCTAGAAAATTAGCAGCTAAATCAGCAAATTTACCTGGAACATTGATGCTGATTAAAACACATTTTCTGTTTATGAACAATAAAATCTGTAAACCTGAATTTGCGTTAGAGAGCAACGTGAAGGTCGAGGAACCTCCAGGTGAGTCGCAGGTTTCTGCTTTGATGCTCTGAGTTTTCAGGTTTTTTAAGATCCGTTGCTGAGCAGATTTATTTTTAGCTCTTTCCTCTCAGTAAAAACCCAGACTCAGATTTTTGGCCGCCGTGCGGCGGAGCGCCATCTGCCTGTTGATATTTAAACAAAAGGTCAATCATTGTTGGAAATCTTAGCTTCCAACAACTCATCAAAACGTGTTTGTGCTTCTTTATGTGCGAGCTGTAAATGAGCAGATTGAAGAGTAATCTCTTGCTGGTCTTTCTTATTTTTCACTGAAATACTTTTTATTATTGTCAGTTTCATTACAATCAAATTTTATGTGCACAAAATGGTGTTCTTTATTTTAA
The DNA here is from genome assembly GCA_010277075.1 of Poeciliopsis retropinna. NCBI lineage: Eukaryota > Metazoa > Chordata > Actinopteri > Cyprinodontiformes > Poeciliidae > Poeciliopsis > Poeciliopsis retropinna. The sequence goes on along the minus strand of VMRM01000008.1, from coordinate 1,071,398 downwards.
ATAATAATAATGTGGGCAAAGCTTGTAAAATCGCTCAGCAGCTTCAGCTCAGAAATATGAAGCTTAGCGCAGAAACCGGACTGATACAAAGCTAGCTCCACAAATCACTAGCTAGCCAGCAAACAACTTAAATCTATTAGCTCACTAACTCCTCTTACAGTGAAGTAATGTTGTGATAAAGTGAATTTATTTATATAGCACATAAAAACATCAGATGTTGACCCAAGTCCTGCGTAATTCATTTAAATAAAGCAAAATAACAATAATAAAGAAAATATATATTTAAAAGTAAGGTTAAGACAAAAATATAATCTATTGAACTGACAATGCAGCCATCTACCTAACTTGTTATGAAAGCTAACATAAATTAAGCTAGCTAGTATACATTTTGACTTAGTTTGGAAACAAAATGTGAACATACTAAATTTTGAAATTATTGAGCTATGTTGTTAGATAACGGGCTAATCAGAATGTGAGAACAAAAATTATTTGTTAGCAAATACGCAAACTATCCAACTAGTTAAAGAATAGCTAGTTAGCCCGAAAGCTTATATAACTTGCTACTAAGCTATGTTGTTTGTCCTAGCCAGCTAATTAGCAATCCAGCTTTTCCTTACTGCCCTGACAGTTGTGATTGCTAACTAATCACGTTGGTTAGCTAACTTACATTTATTAGCTCACAGTGAACTAATGTTGGAAAGTATTTAGTTAGCAAAGACAGCAAGCAAACATCTTGTGAAAACTAACATAAATGAAGCTAGCTAGTAAAACCCAAACATTTTCATTTAGCTTAGCAACAAGACTTGATGCTGAACCTGAGAAGTTTTGAATATATAAGCTAGCTGGGTGGTCAACATGTTGAAAAGCAAACTTAGTTAGAGGATAAGCTAGTTAGGACAAAAACTCTACAAATAACTTGCTAGTATGCTACATAGTTAGCTAACTGACTGTAGTGATGATCATCTTGTCGTGTTGAGATTAAACTAAATAACAACCAAGTTATCCCTTAAATAATAGATGTGGCTAACTTCATTTTAAATAAAAATGTAAACTGTTTTAATTCAAAGAAAACTTTAAAATGTGTAAAGTTTAGTAAAGTCTTTTAAAGGTGATAATATCATCTGGGCCAGTAGTTCATTGTTTTCCTGTGGCAACATTAAAGTCAGTCCAAGGACGGGAGTGAAAGCAGAGACAGTTCCAGAAGGTTCTACCGCTCAGCATGAGCCCAAACACAACGAAGACACAACATCCATTATGCAACACGTTCAGAAAACATTTGTCGCCTCGGCAACACCAGTTCAGGTCTGACAGATAAAAACTGGGTGACATTTTCACACAAGGCGACACTGAAAATACAGAACCAGACGGTTTTCATTCAAAACAGAGGAAGTTTTGCATTTTATCTGCTGAATTGTGTCGCAGCGTCAGAGAATCATTACAATCCAAACTAAAAGGAGAAATCACCTGAAATGTCTTGGTAAATTTAAGCTAACATTAGACCTGTTCAAGGGTTTATATGAGTCCTAAACGTGCAAAAAACATGAGGACTCTGAAACCATTAGCCTGGATCAGAAATGTTTAGCTTCTGGCTAAAACCATCAGACCACAAACCTCAGTCTGGGTTCAGTTTGAATGTGAACGCCAAGCGGCCCAGAAACTGCTCCAAAAGCAGGAAGTGGACTACAGCGCAGGGTATTCTGGGTAGATACAACCAAAGCTAACATGCTAGCCTAGCGCTAGCAGCAGAAATGGCTCCTGGTCTTTAGCTTAAAGAGAAATCCTCCAGCACTAAAATCTGACGCCTCCATCTTGTTTCCATCTGGCGAAGAAGGAAGTTGCTCTCAGTGTCTTCAGAGGTTTTTGCGTCGTTTCCTTCATTGGTCGTTGGTGCAGCGCCCCCACAGGCCAGGAGGGGAACAGGTTGGTTTGACTCAACTTTAGTCTGGAATCAGTGAGTTTGTCTTAAAGCTGGGCTATCGCATTGCTGAGTGTTTTGTAAATTTGCAGCAACTTGGTGACAGAAAGCTCAACAGCAGCGTCTCCACAGCTAACGGCTAATTGTTACTTTTCAAAGCTCGCCTTAAATAACAAGCTGCTTCGTCCCACATGCACACCGTGAACAGAGCTCCTGCTTTTCATTAACCTTTTCCTTTTATAGGTTCACGTGTGCATTCCTGCTCCGCCGGCCGCGGCACACACACGTCCACACACACCTACTGTACATGAGCGCAGCGCTCTGAGGCACAGGAAAAACATTGTTTCACACCAACTAATGGTTTTAATAATGTGTGTTTGTGCGAGGCGATGTGTGCGAGAGAGGCACACCAAGGCACTTTGCAGAGATTGCTGGCAGCTGCTGGGAAAATACCTACACACACACACACACGCGCGTGCGCGCGGTGGAGCCTTTGAACAACCAGATGTGGCTTTGCAGCAGGTTGTGAGCATCAGCGCACCAAAGACGGGAGAGAGGAGGGCTGGATCCCAGCTAAACCAGTTAATGGAATACAGATTTCCTAAACCTGCTTCAGCCTGAGGGGACACACACACACGCACACACACACACACACACACACACACACCCACACGCACGCACACTCGCTTCTGCTTTCCTTTAGGGTTATGATAAAATGTGACGCTTTTATTACGGGTTTATTTTCATTATTCTCTTCTATCCATCGACACCATAAACATGAAATATAAATAAATCTTTTCCATCAGTTTTCAGACAGATGTGAATTTAAAAACGTTTCCAGCCTGATTTAAAGGAAGGAAGTGAAAACCATATATGGACTCTGGTTTGTTGTAAACAGGAAATTATGTGATTTCAGAAAAACTCCTTTAATTTGAAAACATCTAAAACCCATTAAATATCCACAAAAATATGAATTCCAGAAGTTCTTCTTAAATATCAAATTTCTTTTCAAATTGATGTGTAGAGTATTGATAAAAACTGATTTGATTTGATTGATAAAATAAGTTTTAAACACAGGTAATTTCTGAACTTCTTTTTATGTGGAGCAAAGGGCCACATACTGATGTTTGGCGGGCCGGATTTGGCCTCCGGGCCTCAGGTTTGACACATGTGACCTAAGGGATTCTTACTGGATAAAATAAACAGGATGGTGACCTCAGCTGTTTGTGAGCATAAAGTTAACAAGAAAACACTTTCAGTTTTTTTCTCTTTTTGTGTCAGAACAGTTTTTAGATCAGTTACTCTCATTAAATCATTTAAATAATTTAATTAAAGCTTCATTTTAGAGCCAAACCTGAGAAAACTAACTGTAGATGTACCAGTATGGCAGCCATTTTGTTAGCTTGCAGCTAAACGCTTATGAGTAAAACATGGAAGAATTATGTGGAGAAAAGTGAGACCTGCACAAACGTGTCTGAATGCCAGTGGTGGATACTGCTAACTAAAGAGCTAGCTACGCTAATGCTAACGCTAAAGTGCTATACTTTTAAATGTAGATGAATTCATTTGGTGGGAACAATATATTAACTAACATTTATGTGAATGTGGCAGAATAAATGTTTTCTTTATACAACAAAGTTTAAGAAACAAAAAAGCTGATTTGGATTCAAAATACAAAAGTTTTGTTTTCTTAAAATTTAATTATAAAGACATGAATACTTTGTTCCTTATTTTATATTTTCCTGTGTAAGAAAATTACATTTTTCACGGTGATTATAATTAAAAATCTTTAAAACTCTCCATTTGAATCTACGGGACAAATTTAAATCATTTTTGAATTGGAGTTGTGGGCCGCACAAAATTGGTCCATGGGCCACAAATGGCCCTCGGGCCGCACATTGAACACCCCTCCACTACAGCAACCTCTGACTGAATTGCATCAATTTATAACTTCATTGTTTTGATAAAAAATGAACATATTTCCATTTTCTTCCCCTCCATTTTGACTTATTAGAATCGAACTCGAAGCCGCCGTTCGTAAAACTTTTCGTCTCGTCTGAAAATAAACGGCGCAGGCGATGAATCTCTGTGCGAAGCTCGTTATCGTTTCCTGCCTGGGAGGTGTGAGCCGCAGCACACCTGAGAGGGAAACGTGTCAGGAAAGGTGAGAAGCTCAGAGAGGAAAGAAAGCGGCTCCCTTCGGGCGTGAAAAACCGGAGCTGGAATCCCAAACCGGATCGGATCGGGATCTGCTTTCACCTGATTGTTCAAAAATTCATTCAACCAACCAACAGATTGAACAATTTCTTAAGTGAAATGTTGCTTCAGAGACAATCAGTGAAGTTTTGTTTTCTTTCTACAGAAAATGTATTTTTATTTGGAAGCAATTTCGTTTCACTGGAAGATCTGAGAAAATCTAGAAAAATAAAAATTAAATGACTGACAGAAGTTACAATTAAATATTTTTAGCTAAAATTAGCAATCGTTACCAATTTCAGAAGTCAAAAATGTTTACCTTTGCGAGTTTTCTGTAGAAAATGTATGAAATTTTTCTTGAACATTTACGACTTTTGGAGCTTAAAGATTTTTCATGTTTTTTTATGAAAGATTTTAAAAATTAACTTAAAAATCTTTTTGTTTAATCTAGCAAATTACACGTTTTAGAGCAAATTACAACTCAAAATAATTTCTGTAAACTTTCTGAGAATAATCTAAAAATTTCTACCAAATTTTGACTTTTTTAGGTAACAAATTTTCAACTTTTTTCGAAATTATTTCTGAAAGAAATCTCAAAATTTCAATAAAAATGTCTCACAAACTCATGAGATTTGGAGCTCAGAAATTTCCAAGCTTTCATAGAGATTAATATCTCTTAATTTTCTCAAATTATCAAAATATTTTTTTTATTTTCCAAATTTAGATATTTTTTAACTAAAAGAATTTGAAACTTTTTTTCTAGAAAATTTGTGAGATTCATCTCAAAATTGCAGATTTTTTTTTTTTTTTCCAAATTCTTTGTTTTATTTCAACCTCCATTTTGGCAGCAGAAGCTTTATTTAGCAAGACTTCGTCACTTTGAAAATGCCCTCCCTCTAAATAATGTTTTCTGGTTAAATTCAAACACATCAAATATTTGGCTGCTTTGTCGCTGAATAAAGTGCAACATCTGTGCTGCAGTAACGGATTTGGCCCAGTGGAGGGCGACATAACACCTGGCAGGAGTCAACATAGCTGAAATTAGAACTTTAGCATTAGCTTCTGCTAATTACTATGTTGGTGTAGCACCTTAGCATGAGCGCCTGCTAATCACTATATTGGCGTAGTGCCTTAGCATTAGCTTCTGCTAACGCGTTTAGATGTTTGTAGAATTTAGTTAAAACATTTTCTAATTACAAAGATTAGAAGCTAATTGTGTTTTGTAGCTTAAATGTGTATAATTAAATATTAATAACATAAATCAAAGTTTTCTTGTGAAAGTTGTTGAAAACTTCCGTTTGACGTTAGCCGCTAACGCCGCTAACGCCGCTAACAGGTTAAAATCGAAATATTCAGTTCTTTCCACGGTTTCACTCATCTGACAGTTCAGCTTCTCCAGGGAGCAAATAAACCACAGACAAATTACAGGCTGAGTGTGAGTGTGTGTGTGTGTGTGTGTGTGTGTGTGTGTGTGTGTGTGTATGTGTGTGTGCTCTCTAGCACAGAGGACTGAGCCATCAAAGCGCTGTGGTTCTGCTGCGGTCGGGTTCTGACGTCTGCGCGCCGCTCCAGGTGATGCTGCCATCTTCAACGTTTACGGAGTAAAAACTGAAAACGTTTTCAAATATCAAATATCAGCTGAAATGTCTGATAGTTTGGTGTTTTCGCGGCGATGCCTTCGGTCGCTTCACTGCTTCTCTTCTTTCCTGCAGCTTCATGATGTATTCTGGGAAATCCTCTGGTTTTGGTTTGGAGTCGGCATGTGGAAAAGCTCAGGAACATCTGGAGCCCTGGAAGACCTGCAGCAGGGAGGGGCCACGACACACACACACACCCACACACACGCGCACACACACACTCACTGCGCTGACCACAGGTGGCTGCTTATTTTAGGCCGCTGGTTTCTGCGTTCAGGCTCTGATGAGCTCAAACTGATCACATTTAGCTTTAATAAACACTTGAAAAGTTTCATCTCACTGGAAACTATGAAGAAAACTAATAAAGATGCAGTTAAATAAATGACAGAAGTTACAGTGGAACATTTTTACCAACAACTAAAGAGCTGAAGAGTCAGAACTTTACAAGACGGACAAGAAAAATGTAAAAAGTTTTATTTTCCCTACAAATTTACATCTGTTGTAGCTCAGACAATTTCCAAGTTTTCTAAAGAAAATTCATAAGATTATTCTCAAAATTAAAATTTTTGGAGATGAGAAATTTGAAACTTTTTCTAGAACATTTCTGAAATGATTAAATCTGAGTTTTCTTCTCTAACTTACAGGAATTTAGTTTAGTCTCTTTTGTGGAAAATATGTTAAATTATTCTAAAAATGTTTGTTTTTTTCTTGCAAATTTACAGTTTTTTGTGAAAATTCATGAGGTTAGTCACAAAATTTCAACATTTTCTTAAATTTTCAACTTTTGGAGCTCAGAAATGTTAATGTTTTCTGGAAAGGTTTTGAGATTAATCTCAAAATTTATGAAATTTGTATCTCAGATTTTTAGCTTTGTTTTTCTAACAAATTTCTGAAATGAATCCAAACAGTTTTTTGGTGGAACCAGGACAGAAACTTCGAGTTTTCTCTAAAATAAAAGTGAATATTTAAAGTTGTGGGTATTTTTCTCCGGTTAGTTGCTTTTATTTTTCAGCTCTTATTGTGCAACAAGAGCTGAAAAATAAGCTTTTTGCCTGTGGAAACGTGAAATCCAGAAAATCTTCTGCTGTTTTTCCAGTCTGGTTTGTTTCTGTTTCCTTGATGAAACGTTGAAACCTGGAGGAGAAGCTTCACAAGACGAGAGAGAGAGAGAGAGGGAGCTCACATCCTGCTGAATGGTGACCAGATGGGACACACAGGGTGTGTGTGTGTGTGTGTGTGTGTGTGTGTGAATGCCACTAGTTGGTTTGTGTGGTTGAAGGAGGAGCAGCTTTGAAAGGAAATCAGACGGGGGGAAGATGAAGATGACGGAACGGCGTTTGGTCGGGTCGTTTTAATGCTGAGTGTGTGTGTGTGTGTGTGACGTCAGGTGTAGCGCAGGTGGGCAGCAGATGAAAAGGACTGCAAAATAAACACACCTGATCTCAGAGGGAAGAAGCAGCAGAACGAAGGACGGATGAAATGTTCAGGTCAAATATCGTCCGTCCGTCCATCCATCCATCCATCCAACCGTCCATCCGTCCGATAAGTTTTTCCGTTTTGTTTCTTCTGTTTAGTTTAACAAACTGGTCGGTGGGTCTGGTTGCCTTATGGCTTTATAATTTTTGAGTATTTGTCTGCAGATTTTGGACTTTTGGAGCTCACAAATTTCCATATTTTTTTCTCAAAAAAATTTGTTAAATTGATCTAAATGTTTCAGTTTTTGCAGCTTAGAAAATTTCAAAAATTTTCTAGAAATTTTCAGATCCTGAAAATTTCAGAATGTTTTACTAAAACCCAGAGTGAAGTCGTAGTTTTGATAAATCCATCAAAACGTTTGAGTTATGGCTGCAGAAAATGGGTAGTTTTGTAATTGATTATTCTGATGATCAATCGGATAAAAAAACGGCAAATTCTGCAGATTTTTCATTTAATCTCTTAATCCTTTTTATACGGCATCAATAATACATGAACAGAAGTTTAATCCCAGTTAATTGATTACTAAGGCAGTTGATGATTAGTTCATGAATTAATTCATCTTTTCAGAAACCAAACATTTCCATCATGAACCTGAATAAAAGTAAAGGGATATTTCTCTTTTTATTCATTTTAATGGCTGTTTAAAAGAATTTTAACCCAATTTCTATTGTTCTTTTCTTCTCCTTCCTTAAATGAATTCCACTGCCGGCGTCTTGTAAATTTTTATTTTTGCGGTGAGCTGCTTTTTTGGCTGCGGGCCCCATCTGTTGGCCAGCTGCTGGATGTTAGGGAGGAGACGGGCGTGTGTGTGTGTGCGTGCGTGTGTGTGTGTGTGTGTGTGCGTGCGTGTGTGGTGCGTGTGTGTGTGTGCGTGTGTGATAGAAAAAACACACACATCCAGGGAGGGATTAACCATCTCAGGTTTATGAATATGCATAGGAAGAGGAAGAGAGGAAAGGTTAGAGGAACGAGACAGAAAAGAGGAAAAACAAGAGAAAGGAAGGAAGGAAGCAAGGAAGGAAGGAAGGAAAGAAGGAAGGAGGGAAGGATGGATGAATCAGTCGCTCCATAAACTGGAGCGACTGATTGATGTAATTTGTTGTCTGGAATCTCCAGGGCCTAAAGAGAAGCTGTGAGGTGCCACATTTGGCCCCCGGGCCTCGAGTTTGACATCTGTGCTCTAAACCATCCCATAATATTTGTCTGGATGTTGAAGGTGGTTTTCCTGAACTGGACTTTCCAGAAAAACGGACTGGAGTCGGACGGAGCGGACCGGACTCCACGATGCCTCTTAAATTAGTGATCTGGGTTCAGTTATCAGAACAAAAGCAAAGCAGTAAAGGAACAGAATCACAGGTGTGTGTGTGCTGTGTGTGTGTGTGTGTGTGTGTGTGCTGTGTGTGTGTGTGCATGTGTGTGTGTGTGACCCAGTTTTCCCAACACTTCCCTTTCCTGGTTGTTAAATCCAAAGGAGCAGCGCTTTGTGTTTCAGTTGTTTGTTGAACTGTTGTTTCTGTCGACAGCAGGGGCTTCTTCTGTGTGTGTGTGCGTGTGGGTGTGTGTGTGCGTGTGTGTGGGGTGTGGGGGTGCGTGTGTGTGTGTGTGTGAAGGTGTGTGTGTGTGAAGGTGTGTGTGTGTGTGTGTGCTCTATTTCCAGGACAAAACGCCTTCAGTGACCCAATAATGAAACTAAAATAAAAAGCCAGAATTCGGAGTGTTTTTCACCAGAAAACATTTCCAGTTCCTGCCTGGGATTCTGACCCGGTTACACACAGAGGTTCTGTTCAAACGGGAGCAGCGGTTCTGGTTCTGTTCAAACTGGGCCTGTGGTTCTGGTTCTGTTCTGTATGGAAAGTCCAGACCTGTCGTTCAGATTCGTCCAGAAGTTTACATACACCAGAGTTCATTTAAATGATGGTAAAGTCTGATGATGTCACAGCTTTGTAAGCTTCTGATTGGTTTATTCCCAAAATTTGTTTAGTTAACGGCTCAAACGGGTCGCTGCCCCCAGAACCACTGAAGGAAACGACCCAAAAACCAAGAAGACACTGAGAGAAACTTCCTGTTTCACCAGATGGAAACAAAATGGAGGCGTCAGATTTTAGTGGTTTTTCAAAATATTTCTGCAGCTACCGCTAGGCTAACGCTAGCATTTGCTTTGGTTGTTTTTACCCAGAATGCCCTGCGCTGCAGTCCACTTCCTGCTTTTTGAGCGGTCTCTGGTCCGCTTGGCGTTCACATTCAAACAGAACCAGTTCAGTCCAACAGAACCCAGACCGAGGTTTGGAGGACCAGAGTTTGATTCCTTGGAGTTCAGCTGAGAAATGATGAATCGTCTCTCCGCTCCTCTCACTGCGTCTCCACACCTTCAGTTGGAATCAAGTTTTTCACAGGAAAACATGTTTTATTCACATGAAGAAATTCACGTTAAGGCACCTCGCCGCTTCCTCCTGGCAGCCAGCGTGTGTGTGCGTGTGTGTGTGTGTGCGTGTGTGTGTGTGTGTGGGTGTGTGTGTGTGTGTAACAACATAAGCCTCAACACACCGGCGCCAGGAAGCCTGTGTATTTGTTCTCCATGTTTTATCAAACCGTCCTGTTCAGATGCTTTCCAACATTTATCACCAGTTTCTGGTTTCGTCTTTAGAGGCTGAAGTAAGTATCTAAGAAGGAAGGAAGGAAGCAAAGAAGGAAGGAATGAAGGTAGGTCGGTCCGTCTACCCAACTTTTACTGCATGTAGTTTAAAATTTCCCATTTCTGAGTCACAGAAAAGATGAACATGAGAGCAAAGAGAAGGAAGAGATGAAATAAAACTAAAATAAGCGAGTTAGAGAGGACGATGAGCTGCTGATGAAGAAACGCTGACGGGTCTCGTTCAGGTGTTGCTGTGACACATTCAGGTCCCAGAGGAGCTGCAGGTGCAGACGGCTCCATCTGCACGTCACGGCTTCACATGTCACTACACACACATCTGATTCGGGAGTGTGTGAGACATTTCTGTGGATTCACACTCTGCTGCTCAGCGCTGACGTTAAATCTAAATCAGGCAGACACCAGTTAACCAGTTACACCAGTAACCAACCAGTTATTACCATTGAAGTAACAGTAGACTTTATTTTATTTTTAGTGCTTGTACAGCCAATAACGATCCAGAACCAGTAAGGATCCAGTGAGATCCAGTAAGGATCCAGTAAAGACCCAGTGAGGATCCAGTAAAGACCCAGTGAGGATCCAGTAAAGACCCAGTAAGGATCCAGTAAGGATCCAGTGAGGACCCAGTGAGGATCCAGTGAGGGCCCAGTAAGGATCCAGTGAGGACCCAGTGAGGATCCAGTAAAGACCCAGTTAGGATCCAGTAAGGATCCAGTGAGGACCCAGTAAGGACCCAGCGAGGGCCCAGTAAGGATCCAGTGAGGACCCAGTAAGGATCCAGTAAAGATCCAGTGAGGATCCAGTAAAGACCCAGTGAGGATCCAGTAAGGATTCAGTGAGGACCCAGTGAGGATCCAGTGAGGGCCCAGTAAGGATCCAGTGAGGACCCAGTAAGGATCCAGTAAAGACCCAGTGATGATCCAGTGAGGGCCCACTGGATCCAGTAAAGACCCAGTGAGGATCCAGTGATGATCCAGTAAGGATCCAGTGAGGACCCAGTAAGGATCCAGTAAAGACCCAGTGAGGATCCAGTGATGATCCAGTGAGGACCCAGTAAGGACCCGGAGCTTCAGAGCTGCTCTGGTCGGTGACCTTGGCTGCAGGTCGTCCTGCTCTGACATGCTAATGGCGGCGCGTCCTGCCGGTGGCTTGATGCTGATTGGCCACCGCGGCTGTTTGCGTGTTTCATGAATCAGAATGAGATGAATCGTTAAATATGAAAATATGGCAGGCGGCCGCCTTGACGCTCCTCGCCCTGACAGCAGACATCTGCTGCGGCCTGTGGAGAGACGCAGCGCACAAAACGTCTCATCTGCATTCATCCTGGCTTTTCCCCGACAGCCATGCATTACTGCTGCTGCTGCAGCGCGGTGGAGCCGCAGCTCCTGTCAGGGTGGAAACATGGAGGAAGTCTCTGGAGGAAGGGAAGCAGCTGACGGCGAGCGTCTGATTAAAACACAGCTAATACTTTAATGAAATATTAACACAGTTAGCTGTAATTAAATTAAAAGGCGAGCCGGCAGTGAGATTAGCGGCCATGTCAGAGCAACCTGAGCAGGATAACCTCCCCGCATTAGCAGCAGCTTAGCCGCTCCGCTGCTGCACCAATCAGCAGCCTCGTAATGAGCGCGCTCAGATTGTCTGACATCATGCTAACGAACAGAGCGGACGCTAAAGCTTCAGCCTGCTGAGAGTTCACTACAAATAGACTTTTATTATATTCACTGGTAACTGGTTTACATCCAGTTACCTCAGCCTGGAAAGTTCTGAAAAGTTCTGAAAAGTTCTTCCAGGAAGCAGCAAAGTCAGAAATGATTTCAATAGACTTACATGATCCCCAAAGGGACCTAAAGTTTACATACGGGGCCAGGACAGAATGGATGGCTTGTTGCATCAACAGGTAACGTCTCATCATATGAGGTACCACAGGGTCCAGTCCTGGGAACCCAGGACCTAAAGGGGCAGCATTAAGTGTTTTCCAGGCAAATAGTGCAGTTCTATAGAATAATATAGAAACGAACTTCAGATGTTATAAAAAGAGTTGTATATGTCAAATATGACTCAAAAGAATTTTACTTCCTGATTTAATGCTTTGAATTTGGGTCTCTGTCTCTTTAAGAAGCTCCTGTTGTTCTGAAGCTCCCAACATGGCTCCTCTATTAACCCTTTAACAACATTTTTACCAGAGTTTCTCTGAGCAGCAGATCCTATAATGAGCTCAACAGTTATCTAATTGCTGCTCGCTAGTCTGAAGGAGCAGAGAGGGAGGAGCTCAAAGGCGGGGCTAAGGCCACCAATGAATTGAATGTATGGATGTACAGTTGGATGTTTCATTGGGTGTCTGGTTGGATGTCTGGTTGGATGTGTGGTTGGATGTGTTGGATGTCTGGTTGGATGTGTTGGATGTGTGGTTGGATGTACAGTTGGATGTTTCATTGGGTGTCTGGTTGGATGTCTGGTTGGATGTGTGGTTGGATGTGTTGGATGTCTGGTTGGATGTGTTGGATGTGTGGTTGGATGTTGGTTGGATGTGTGGTTGGATGTTGGTTGGATGTGTGGTTGGATGTTGGTTGGATGTGTGGTTGGATGTTGGTTGGATGTGTTGGATGTCTGGTTGGATGTCTGGTTGGATGTGTGGTTGGATGTTGGTTGGATGTGTTGGATGTCTGGTTGGATGTCTGGTTGGATGTGTTGGATGTCTGGTTGGATGTCTGGTTGGATGTCTGGTTGGATGTGTGGTTGGATGTCTGGTTGGATGTGTGGTTGGATGTGTTGGATGTCTGGTTGGATGTTGGTTGGATGTGTTGGATGTTGGTTGGATGTGTTGGATGTGTGGTTGGATGTTGGTTGGATGTGTGGTTGGATGTTGGTTGGATGTGTGGTTGGATGTTGGTTGGATGTGTTGGATGTCTGGTTGGATGTTGGTTGGATGTTGGTTGGATGTGTGGTTGGATGTTGGTTGGATGTCTGGTTGGATGTTGGTTGGATGTTGGTTGGATGTGTGGTTGGATGTTGGTTGGATGTGTGGTTGGATGTGTTGGATGTCTGGTTGGATGTCTGGTTGGATGTGTTGGATGTCTGGTTGGATGTGTTGGATGTTGGTTGGATGTTGGTTGGATGTGTGGTTGGATGTGTGGTTGGATGTCTGGTTGGATGTTGGTTGGATGTCTGGTTGGATGTGTTGGATGTCTGGTTGGATGTGTTGGATGTTGGTTGGATGTGTGGTTGGATGTTGGTTGGATGTCTGGTTGGATGTATCGTCCCTCCCGTTGCCCCGGTAACCCCAGACTGAATTCTCTCTCCTCCATTGGTTCGATGGTCGCGTTCCGCCCGGCGACCGGCGGTGATGGATGATGATTGGACGGCCGGATCAGGTTTCCTCGTGTATTTCCATACATCATCCGACGCTCCCTCCTCTGCCCCCGACGATTTGCACCTGCGCCGCCTCGCTTCCCCCGAAAATACCTCTGATTAATGTCCGGATGCGGCGAGGGGAGCGGAGCGCCGATCTTCTGTGGTATTAATTAAACCGCCGCTAACATCCTCACCCGTCACAGTGTGGGAAAACGAGGAACAAACAAGAAGAAGAAGAAACCCTGGAGGTTCACTGAGCGGGAGGATACAGGCGACGCCGAGGCGGAAACACATCAGCGAGCGTTATCAGGTCATTTCCTACGGAAGGAGATTAGGGCCAAAAGGAAAAAAAACCCTGAAATCTAACTTTAATTTTCTGAGATCAAAAATCAAAATTCTGAAATTACACTCAGAATCCTGCGGGGAAAAAAAGCCCAAATTCTAAATCTAAGTTCAAAATTATGAGAATTTTTTTTATTTATTTTTAGTGTAAAATCAAAATTTTGAATTTAAAGTCAAAATTCTTTGACTTTAAAGAAAAAAAACACCCTAAAGTTGTCGAATAAAAACCTTAAAACCGTCAGACATTTTGACCGACCTGCTTCTCTTCCAACCTGGCAAATAATTTACCTTTAAAAAATTAGAATACTGAAAACCACAAACACGGAGTTTTTTTTCAAAGATACATAAAAGGTCATCACTGATTGGCTCGCTGGCACAAGGCGTCCTTTCCTGCGTTTTGATTGGTCCAGACACCAGAAGCATTAAGGATGCTATTTAGTTGGCTCAAACATGAGCTACCTTGTTAATATTTCAGAATATTTTCAGAAGTTTTCTTGTTGATGAAACTTTGTCCAACTGAAAAAGCACCAACTGATTCAGTGCAGAGTTTCAGTTACAGCAGAGATAAACCAGAGATCAGGCTGTTATCCAGGTTTGGACCTTCAGAGTCACATAAAGACGGTAACAAAATCATCCTTCTATCACCTGGTGAACATTTCGATCTGCTGCCGTTGTGTGAACCTTCCAGAAAACTGAAAAACAGCTGAAACACCGACGTCCTTTAAATGAAGACGAAAATGCAGCTGATTGGAGCCGAACTTCATCAATAATAACTGGAATATTAATTAATTTTTCCCAGCTGTTCTTTATTTGAATGTTTCTTCACTGATTGTGTTTTTGTCGTGTGAAGCGTTCTGTTAAAGGTGAACTTAAACTCCAATCAAACCATTCTCCTTTCAGAAAGACATCAGTCAGAAAGAACAGCATTAAAACCCAGAAATGATCATTTCACTGGAAACAAAAACAGGAACTCTAACAGCGTCTTGTGTGTTTTTTTTGTGTGTGTTTTTTTGTGCCTGGCAGCCAATCGAACTCCGGTTTCAGAAATGCTAATAGACGTAATTACATCCGTTTCCTTTATCAGGCGCAGGAACGTCGTTCGGGCGTCGCCGCGACGCTCAGCGCCGCATTTCAAAGCGTTCGCCGTCGGCCGCTCGCTCTCAGATAACGAGACTTCCAGATGTAATTACAAAACTGTTTTCTGGAAACGCCTCCATCACTGCAACACACACACACACACACACACACACACACATATGTAAATGCATGTATAAACACACACGTTTCTTTGCATCTGCTCTAATATTAGCCCAGTTTGCACAGATAAGGATCAGTTGATGGATTTGCAGAATTATGGCTGGGATTAATAAGAATTTCCTGCATATGTGGAACCGTAAATATGTGTGTGTGTGTGTGTGTGTGTGTGTGTGTGTGTGTGTGTGTGTGTGTGTGTGTGTGTGATCGTGTTATCACGCTAAGCTCTCACTTATAAGGTCAACTTAGAGTCAACGCCTCGTTTACTGTGTTTGTTGGAGTTTTGGAGGAAGTCGCCTCAACGTGACGCCATGTTTTATCAGAGTCACTCGGGTTTCTGACAGGTTTAAAAATAAAATTTGACTAACTTTTTCCCCAAACACTTGGACTAGGACCGAAACGTTCCAGACTTATATTTGCCTCCCAAAGGAGCTCCGGCTTTGAGATTCAACTCAGAAATTTTCTAAAAATCCTGGAAAGTTTTAAGATCCAAAACTCTGAAGTTTGCAGGGAAATAACTTCAGAAATGTTGTAGAAAAGTCGAACAGTAAAAATATGTTGACTTTTGAAACTCAGAAACTATTTTACATTTCAAACTTTTCTACTTTACCATCTCACAGCAGAATCTCAAAATTCTACTTTGAAAATTTCAACATTTCTGTAGAAAATTTATTTTCCTCTGAAACTTGAAATTTCCATTATTTTCCTAGAAAGTTTATGAAATCAAGCTGAAAATATTTTCTTGCAAATGTACGACTCGGCTAGTTCAATGTTTTTTGTAGAACATTTCTGACTAATCTTAGTTTTTTCTTGCAAGTTTTTCACTCTCCAGGCTCTGAAATCTCCATGACCTTTTCTGGAAAACTTCCGAGATTAATCTCAACATTTCTGAGTTTTTAACAGAAATTTGTTCCTCTTTTTGTATCTACTGTTGCCATAATATGCTGTCATACAGATCTCAGGATGTTTTAGATGTTTTCCTGGCTCAGCGGGCGATGGCGGCGGCGGCGATGGCGGCTAACTCTGATGAAGCTGAAACTCTCCAGGAAACTGGAGTTTTCCTTTCTGACTTGTGAAGTAAAACTCAGATGTTCGTCCTCGTCAATCTGTCACAAACAGGAACAACAAACCTTCACTTGTTCACAAGCAGCTGCATGCGGACATGCATCACACACACACACACACACTCACACACTCCTGCAGCGTGCAGATGTGTGTGTTGAATGCACAGGATGCTGAGCCACACATGATTAGTCGTCATGGCGTTGCGATGACAGATGTAGTGCTGTGGACGAGGCTTGGTTCCAGACACACACCCCCACACACACACACACACACACACACACACACACACACACTCTGAAGCCACTCTTCATTTATCAATAATTGGTTTTTAATTCCTTTTGGCATCGCGAGCTGCAGAACAGCAGCAGTAATTAATCCATCGGAGAGGAAAGTTTCTGACCGCCACTTTCTTTACTAAAATAAACTCTTCACAGCCTCAACATGACCCAGGAGTGGCCTGGGAGTGGCCTAGTCAAAGTCTGAGATTAAATAGCAACGGTTTGACCTGATTGTTGGTGGTGTCTCCTATAAATTGTAATTATTGCTGTAAACAATAGTATTCACACCCCAGGCAGATTTGGCTTTGTGATGCATTTCATTCTATAAATAAAAGTTTTTATGAAAAGAAGAACGAGATAAAAATAACGTTTAAGTTTAGAAAAACTAATTTGTTTCAATTTGTTTACATAAAGAAGTGAAATTATTCACACTCCTTTAATCTGTGAGAAAATATTACATAACATCAAATCCATCCTCAAATGTCTTAATTATTATTATTTAATTATTCACAAGAGTTTAGGACCTGAAGAAGAATTTTGAATAAAAACTAACATTTTAAAGTTTCTTTTTTTTTTTTCTTGTCAGGCAAACTCCGGCCACCTCATCAGGGGTCCTTCCTGCAGATGTTCACCGAGAATCAGTCAGCCATCTTTGCTCCATTCAGCCAACAGGCACACTCTTTAGAAGCAGGTATGAAAAATGTGACCTGATGATATGAACACACCCACACCCCCACACACACCCCCACACACACACACACACACACACACCCACCCACCGGATCGCATTAGTCAGCCTGCAGGTGCAGCTGCTGCGCTGGGGGAAGGTGTGCTCACTTCTTCCCGTTTAGTGGTCGTCACGGTAACAGCTAGACCATCATTGTGTATAGAAGGAAATAAATGGAAAACACCAGGATGGAGAGACGAGCAGCCGGTGGCCACCAGGCGGCGCTAGAGGGCCTCAGAACGTTGGAGGGAAAATGATAAAAAACAGAAAAACATCTGATCTGTTTTTCAGTTATTGTAACGTAAAAGTTAAAACAAATAACAGTGAAACGTTATTTGGTTTCTGAGATTCATCCAAAAAGATTTCTTGCAAATTTTAAACTTTTGGCACTAAGACTTTTAAGACTAAAAAAGTTTTTTCTGTAAAATTTAAATTTTTTGTTTTCAGCTTTCAGAGCCCAGAAGTCTTGAGGTTTGTTCCTCCTCTGCTCATTTAGGAATGTGTGTAACTGCAGAACCAGAACCGAGCCGTGAAGTCGGATCCGCCCATTTGGACGGATCAACGCGCTTCCTGAATGAAGTCAGACCATTTAATGCAGAAATATTTCCCACAGTAGTCAGAATGATGCAGTCCTGAACAGCTGCTTTAACTCTGAGTGTGTGCGCGTGTGTATGCGTAGGTGTGTGTGCGTGTGTGTAGGTGCGTGTGTATGCGTGTGTGTAGGTGCGTGTGTGTGCGCGTGTGTATGCGTGTGTGTATGCGTGCGTGTGTGGGTGTGTGCGTGTGTGTGTGTGTAGGGGGGATTGCTGTGCATATTTTCTCACCAGCTGACTGAACAGGAAATGGAAAATCCCAGAAACCTGCAGGTTTTGGTTCATCGTTTCTCACAACAGCTTCTAGTGATGTCAGGAAACCCAAAGTTTGACTCCTGTGAGTTTGGAAAGCGGGAATCCATTTTGTTTTGCGGGTTCTGCGTTGAGTCATTGGCTCATCTGTCGGTGCGGCTCGGCAGCGGCCCGGTCCGGTCTGGTTTCTGCCGACTGGCAGCGGACCATTCCTCCTCTCTGCAGACTTTCTGTCTAACATTTGGTGCAGGATGGAAACGTGTGTGAAGCTGCCAGGAAAAGGAACCGAAGCAAACAGATGAACAAGAACAGAACTCTGGGTGAAATTATCCGAGCTGTTAGGGAACGAAAACGAGACTTTCTCCGTCACCAAACGCAAAATAAATCTGATTCAGACGTTAAAAATACACACCACTTATTCTGGTTTTCACTGGAAAACTTCAAATTAAAATGAGTTTCTTTAGAGTTGTGCACCCCCTAGTGGTGACTGGATAACACAGCAGCTTTAGAGAAACTGCTACCATAAATAATGGAATAGTTTGTGGTGTATGGAGGACTCAACCTGCCAAATTTACCACTAAGTGTCTTGGTAATCATGTGAAATATGTTTCACACTTTCCAAACTTATTTGATAACATATTAACATAAATTTATATTTGTTTTCAACTAAATTAATTTACCACTATTACTATTAGTTCTTTTTAGAGTTTTTCAGCCACATCTACAAAGAAGAACATTAGAAAAATACATAAATACTTCTGTACATAAAAGGAGAAAGATACAAATAGGAAATATTAAAAAAGAAATATCAACAGCATGTAGTAAAAGAAAAATTTGAAGAAAAAAAAACCTAAAAAATATATTCAATATATAATAAAAAAAGAAATGGGGAAAAAAGTAGACTAATCGATCAAAAATGAAATCAGTAATGTTTCATTTTTTAAAAGTTTTGTTATTTTTTGGATGCCATATTAGGTACATTTATGAAGCCATTTATTTCTATTTTTATTGTAAATCTTGGCAGGATCCCTCCTCCATAGAACAAGCTTTATTATTAAAAATTACTGTCCTGCATCATCCATCAAACACAAAATCATTGACCCTAACCGTAAACAACGATGGGTTTGGATTAAGGAATGGCTTAGTCAAAGTCCAGACCTAAATCTAGAGGAGAGTCTCTGGAAACTGTTTCTCTCCATCCTGTTTTCCACAAGAAGCTGCAGGAGTTTCTGCAAAGTTATCACTCAAGAATTTCCACATTTTTATATGTAAAGATATTTTTGTTTTGTAAAAATACTAAATGTGTCAGAAAATGCAACAAAAGGCACAAAAGTTTTTTTTTAAACATGAACTCAGATAAAACGTTTCATCTTTTTGCTCCGATTTTTTCATTTGTTTTGCTATTTTTCAGTTTTTCCCTCTTTGCTTCCCTCCTGTTCTTCACTTCTGACAGCTGCAGATCATTAGTGGAGCAGGTAGAAACCCATAATTATCAACACACACACACACACACACACCCACACACACACGGAGGACGGAGCTGCACCTGGTCTCCTACTGGCGCTGCAGCTCCGTATGAAACGGCAGAAAGCTGCGGACGGCAGAGATAAATATGAGCTTTTTTCAAAGAAGAAAATCCAAACATGGTTATTTATAACACACACACACACCGCACACACACACACACACACATACACACACACACTGGAAGCCCCAAAACAAGGAAGATTAATGTTGCGACCCGCCACCAGAGACATCTGCACACTATCTGCTGACATCTACACTTCCTATTGTGGAGTTTATGCTAAATATGCAAATCTTAATTGCATTATCTGCTATAATTGGCTGATCCGTCCTGCAGGGGGCGCCCTGCTGATTAAAATCTGTTTGTAATATTCAGTTAAATAAGATTAAAGGTTGAAATCACTTCTAACGAGATTGCAGTGATAAGGCAGTGGATGAGGTTTCTTCTCCAAATGTGTCTAATTCTACTGAGGGAGCTGAGTGGGGAGGCGGGGCTACGTCCATCCGGGCGTTTTGCAGCTGAATGGTTGCCATGGAGACTGAAGGATTTCTCAAACATGCAGAAAGAATCAAGGCATGAAACACTCCAGGTTTGTTTTTGAAGGGGGAATAAAACTATAACATGATGTGAAGCTCATAAAAGTCGATTTGCCCCTTTAACAGATGGATTTCAGCTCAGTTTTAGTTGGAAAATCCAGCTGAAGATCTGATCTGCTGCCAGTGGAACCTCAGTAGAATCTCCTTAAAGACCAGGCCAGTCAAAGCTTTTAGGACGACAGGAGACAAAAAATAAGAAGACATTTTTCCAGGTGGGCCCCGGGCCCCCCTGACCCTCCTGTTGGGGTCGCCACTGTTTCCTGCTGAATGCCCGAATCTCTGCAGTGTTTGGCTTTAAATGGACCTTCAGTGAGAACATGCAGTTAATCTAGGTCAGATCTTCTGCTGTGAATGATTATTGGATGGTAGGTTGTCATGGCGACAGCCCTCCCGCCCCTCAAACAGGGCCGGGGCGGCGTGGGGGGGCAGTTAAGGTATTTCAGCTCCGCCGGCGCCGCCTGCACCTCCGGCTCCATCCCGCCGCTCCACCTTAACAGCCCGCCGTTCCAACCAGCTTTGTTTACCGACAGCTTTTGGCAGGCAGCCATTTTGTTTTTTGTTGTGGTTTTTTTTTCCTGCACATTTACATAAACACCAAATGGTGCCCGTTTCCCTTCCCGCCTCTGGCTGCAGATGAAAATCCAGGGCAGTTACAGCTCGGACGCCAAACAACGGAGAACAAACGAGTTCATCCTGGATGACGCAGCGGCCCGGCCAATCAGAACCAGGGGCTGAGCTCTACTTCCTGTTTGCCCTCACCCCGGGCCAAACGTGTGCCAGGCAGCGCAGCAGAAAATAGATGATGAGCGGACTGAAACACGGGCCCCCTGCATCAGCTGCATTAATAACGGCGCCGCATGCAGAGGAGCATTACGGAGAAGAAGCTACAAGAAGAAATAATGCTCAGTCTGACGCTGAAGGTAGACGCTCAACATCTAGACGCTCAACATCTAGACGAGGTTCAATCAGCAAAATCAGGATTTTATACATAGATCTGCTCATGGTGGTTTGACATCAATTTCTGTTGAAGTCTTTTTTTTTTTTATGGAATTATTTCCTCTCATTCTAGATGCTGCGCAGCTAATTAGCATCTCTGAACCTCAAATTATACCTGACCTTTGACCCCAAGATCAGGATTTATGAACACAGAGAGCAGGAAGGAGTTAAACCTCCATCAAATAGAAGATCTTTGTGGTTTTATTACAGCCAGAGGCAGTGGTTTTATTTTGAAATCTCTGAGTGACGCTTCCTGTTGGTGTTATGCTGATCAGGTCGTCTGTTTGGGTTTTTATAAGCGGCCATAATTCTCCTCCTGGGATTTTAATGTTGGTCTTTCTCTCATTTTAACAAGAGAAGCAGTAGCAGCAGCCGGATCCGCTGTAAACCCGGTCCGACCGAGAACAGAACTTTTTTAAGAGGACAACGCTCTTCCTCCCTGAGTCTTCATCGCTCCGCTTCTGCTGCGATGAAGACGCTTCAGGCTCTTCCTCATCGTGAGCTAGTGAAGGCTAAACATTCACTAGCTCACTTTAAACATTAGTATTATAAAAATACTTTTAAAATCAGAATTTATTTATTCATTTATAGATTAAATACCTTTAAGATCAAACCACAGCTGAACTTTGACCCCAACTCTTAGAGGAGTTGAAACTGAGAGAAGCATCTCATCCCCAACTCCAACATCTCTGTTACCAAACAGAGACAAAGAGAGGAGCAGCAAAAGCAAAGGAGGTGGGTCAGCAGAGCCAGCTGACTGATGATGTCATCCAGGAAGTGTTACAGAGAAATTAGTTTGTAAACCAGATCCAGCTGCTGACTGCAGAACAAGTGGCATCTGCTACACACACACACACACACACACACACACAGAAGTAATCTCAGAAGTTTTCTAGAAAACTTTTCTAGAAAAAAACTTGTTTCTAGTTTTTTACAAGAATAAAGTCTGAATAATGTCAAAATAATACAACAAAGTCCTCATATAATATGACTTTATTGTCAGGTCACACTATGAGAATAAAGCTGGAATATTTTGAGAATATGGCGATATTTAAAAAATAAAGTTGTACTATCACCACTTTATTCTCCTACAAGTTTACATAATTTTATAACTTTATTCTCATAACTTATTTTATTTTGTTATTTGTTAGCATGGCCCTAACAGCCCGCCGTACTTTAAGATCCGGTTCGGTCCATCCAGGGACTCATCTGCTGCCTGTAAGATACTGACTGCTTATAATTACTCCACTAACCTCATCAGGCTCAGTCAGACATTTCCTCTAACTTTGTGCATCCAGTCAGTGAGATATTTTTCAGAGGTTTTGTGTGTGTGTGTGTGTGTGTGTGTGTGTGTGTGGGTGTATGTGTGGTGGGAGTAGGGAGGGGGGTCAGCGGATTCGAGTGGCAGGTGCACGGATCGTGGCGATGCCCATGGGGCGACCGCGGGGCTCGAACGCTCGCTGCGGCGATTAATCACCCGGCAAAATGCTTCTGACATGGAAGAGAGGGAACGACAGAATCTCCATGTTTCTACATCCTTCAGTGAACAAGAGAGAGAGGAAAAAAGAGAGAGGGAAGGGGAGAAAGAGAGAGAGAGAGAGGGGGGGGGGACACGATGTTGGTATAACACTTTAGCGTTAGCTTCTACTGAATATCACGTTGGTACAGCATGTTAGCATTAGCTTCTGCTAAATATGTTTGGATTGCAGTTTCACGTTAATTAGCATATCAGTAAAGCATGTTAGCATTAGCAAATCAAAAGTTTCTAATTAGCCCCTTGAGGTTAGCTCTGCTATCATTTCAGTTAGCTGCAGTAGCTAACCATTGCTAATGTTGTTAGCCAAAGCACTAGATGTTTACAGAGAGGTGGAAACTGAAACGTTATCACAACATTCACCAAAATGATCAACATTAAGATTTTCAGATATTCTGCAGCTGTTTCTGCATTTTGTTAACCAAACAAGAAAAGGAAATCTGTTGGGAAAATCTCTTTAAATCGGCTCCAGCTGCTCTTTTCCTTTGACTGGAGAGAATCTAAATAACAGATCTGCGATTTAAAGATGGGATTCATTTCAGTTTGGAGGGACATGAGAAGCTGACATGTTGTTCTGGCGACTCTGATGTGGAAAAAAGGAGAAGAAACCAAAACGCTGGATTAAAAAAATAAAACATAAATAAAAAAACTGGTCGTCCTCGAGCATAATGAAGTTTTATTATTTGTTTTCTTATTGTTTGGGTCTCAGCTGGCAGAGGACAATATTTTCTGTGTGAGTGTTTGCCTTACTGCGTACTCACACACATACACACACACACCCACACACACACACACACACACACAGTGGCCTCTGAGGTGAGAATTTACATAATGATCCTGTATCAGTTTGATTTATCAGTTCCAATAGGAGCCTCTCTCGCTGCGCTCCCCAGGGAGACGCCGTTTACCGCTCTGCTGTCCCTAATCGGATGAGCAAGGCGCCGACGCAGCCTGGGAGAGGATCCCGGTCCCACCGGGGCCCAAATTAAAACGACCACTGTCCCCAAACGGAGCGACGTTATTAGAAATGCTTAAGGACAATATAGTGGTTGTGTTTTAATGTGACAGGATGAAACAGGAAGCCTCAGGGGAGAGAGCTTAAATGTGTCAAGATTAGAAGAAATAACGCTTAAAAAATAAACTTTCTCTTTTTTTCCCTGTAATTAAAACATTTTGTTTCTCTGAGAAACATCGTTTATGGCCAAAACTCAACAGACTGAGGATTAAAGCAGAAAAACTAAACTAGGGAACAAAAGTCCTGACCAACAGGTTTCCACGGCAACAATAAAGCTCAGTGTTGTTTTTCTGTAATGAATAATTAAAAACATTTCATGAAGCCAAGAACAACAGAAGTGCTGTAAAACGTTGTGTTGCCATGGATACAGAGGCCAACCTACGGGGTGCCATTTGTAAAATTAAACTCTGAGCTAAAAAAACACATTTAGTTTGTAAACAAAACATTTAGTTTGTGACATTTATAAACATATGAACAACATGGAGAAAATTAACTAAATCAAATTATTGTTGTTAATTTTTGACTAACTTTATAAAATGCACTCACTAACTAGCGTTAGCCTTCCTGCACAACTAGCAATTACAAGAAGCTAGAAAAGGAGCATGTTTAAACTGCTGCTGGTTCAGGAGTAGTAGGATTGATTATGACTCTTTATTGATTTATAATGTAGAAATTATTGAATTATTTATCTAATTCCAGGAAACTAGGGTTAGCGATGGCAGCTAGCAGCTACAGGAAGCTAGAAAAGCTGCAGTTTCAGACCTGAAGTAAAACATTGTGCTGATCTTCATGTCATGAAAATAAAAACATCATACAGACTAACAGAGGAAATCCAAACAGACTTATTGGCAATATTGTGATTATTCTCATATTACTGTGATTTTTTTCCTGAATTATTATGACTTTACTGATTACAAATTTATTTTGGTAACATGACAACTGACATGACTATTCTCCTATTATCACCACTTTATTCACTAATTATAAACTGATATCATTATGACTATTCTAGTTTTATTAGGAGTTTATTCTTGTATTATTACAACAAATTTATTTTGGCATTATTATTATTCTGGCATTATAATGTATTTCCATTTTCAGGCTTTATTCTCAGATTAAACACAGATTTATTCTGGTATCGTCCCCCAGTGAAGCTCCAGACATCCAGCTCTGATTCAGCCGTCAGTTCAGTTGTTCAGCATTATTCCTATTTTGATGCTGATCAATTAAACATGTCTAATGTTTGGCTTTCTTCATTTCATTTGTTCATTTATTCATCATCTCTCCTGCTGTCACCACGCTGCATGCATTCATTCATGCATTCATACTGATGTATTTTTCACGGCGCACGTCGACTCGGATCAGCGCATCGACTTCAGTCAAACATACATTTTAATTTAGCGCGTTTGATCAGAGCTTTAATTCATTCACCTGTTGATCGGAGGTTCCAGTCTCACCTGAGACACGGCGGCGCTGCTCTGAGGTCATCAGGTCTCATCCTGCTGCTGCTGGAGAAAAGAAAAGAAACTCTGTAAGTTTGAATTATTTAGTTTTTACAAAAACAACAATTAGCATTTAATAAATTAGCATTCGCCATAAAATGCTGCATTGTTCCTTTTGTCTCTGAGTTGAAGTCGTGTTTTCTAACTGGGAATCATTGAGCGTGTTTCTCCATCACAGCCTTTTCCTGTCCCCCCCTGTCGTCTCTGCGTTTCCATGGCAACCTTGGCCAGCATCCAAACAGCCGGCGGGTCCCTCTGAAGGGCATCGCAGGCGGGATGAAAGATTCCCACCAGGCGGCTGCAGGAAGAGCGCCCTCCTCTGGCCGCCGAGGCCAACGCATCGCAGCCATTGGTGGAGATTCATCCGCTCACACTGATGGGTTATGGGGCCAGGAAAGGTCAGAGGTCACGACGAGGGAGGGAGGAAGGAAGGGGAAAAAAGTCTAAGAAAAAATAAAGTATAAAAAAGGAAAGAAAGAAAAACAAAAAAGAAATAGAAAAAACTAAAGAAAATGGATGAAAAAAGGAAAAAACAATCATTTGTACTTTTTCCCTTTTAATTTATTTCTTATATTTTTTGTTCTTAAGTTGAATTTTATTTTATTTCGTTAGTATTAATTGTGGTTGGGAGCTGTTCAATGTTTTTTTTATGTTTTCTGTTTTTTTATTTGTGCAAAAACTCAATAAAAAACTGATGGAGTCAAAACAAAAGCAATTTTTCTATTGAAATTTTATAACTTTAATAAATAAACGTTCACTGGAAATAAAAATCTAGAAGAATCTAATAATAACAAGAAGCAGAAAGAAAATTAAAACCACTGATTAATGTTAATATTCATTCATAGATCGAGATATATCTCTGTTTTCTCTCCGTTTTCCCTCTGAATCTCAGTTTCTCCTGGCCGGCTGATGGCAGCAGTTTGAAGCTCAGAGCAGAAATGTTTCTGTTTGTTTCCTGAAATATTCAGCAGCAGAACATCCACATGAATCATTCACTAAGGAAATGATTGCCGTAAACACGGAGCGCCGTCTCTGCCGCTGCGCCTGAAACATTCATGCTTTCATGTCATAAATTATGACACGCCTGTTTCTCTCCACGCTGCTCTGAGGGAGGGCGCAGGAGCAACACTTCCTGGTTGTGACCTCATTTCCTGCCGACCTAAACTTTCTCATGCCAGAGAAAATGTTAATCTGTGAAGTTGGGATTCATTTAAACGACCAGATTGGACGCTGGAAAAGATCACTGTTGTGTTCATAACTTTATTAAATAATTTAGCTCAGGAATAAGTTTTGAATAAATTATTTTGTAGATTAAAATCTGGTTAATTAGATGAAGCTCAGATAATTTGTCTGCATCTTCTGCAAATTTCTGCATCTAGAGCCGATGCACCAGATTTCTGCCAGTCTGAAGTTTTGATTGATTGGCCCACAAAATCATTCTGAGGGCTGCAAAATGGCCCCCGGGCCACACTTTGAACACCTCTACAATAAATCTGTCAAAGGTCCAAACAAAACCTGGAAGAAAGTAAGCAGACAGTCAGAACTGCTTCATACGACGTGATCCCACGTCGCTAAATGGAAAAGATGGATAAATTTCCAGAGTCAAAGTTCCAGAAATTTTCTACAAAAAACTCACAGATTGTGAGATAATCTCAGAAATTTCTAGCAAATACTAAAATATTTCTGAGTTTGAATAGTAAGAACTTTATTTTAGAAAAAAACTTATTTTCTTAAAGTAATCTCAGAAATTTTCTAGAAAAAGTTTCAAGTTTGAAAAGTTTAACATTTTCTAAAAAGAGATTTTAAAATTAATCTCTAAAATTGTTTGAGGTAAAAAAAAAAAAATTTTTCAAATTCATAAAATTTCCAAATGTTGACTTTTTTTTTTTTTTTACTGTACAAACTCAGAAATTTTTTCTTTCTTTTTAAAGAAAATTTCTTGGATTAATCTAAAAACTCTAAAACGACATCAGCTTCTCCAGCATTGGACTGGCCTCATTAGCTAACCTGCTAGCTTTTTGTTTCTATTCTGACCTTTTGACCCCTCATTAAAACAGCCAATAAAACATTTGATCAACCCGGGATCCAGTGGCGGCGGGTCCAGGTGTGTCTGGTTGATTCAGCCAGTTGGAACCAAATTAAACTGAAAAGTTTTGATTTTATCGTTATTGGCTCACCTGAACACACACTGCAGGAACCAGACCAGGAAAACATCCGAACAGAACCGAACTCTGATGAGCAACACCAAACAGCTGAGGCAGAAAACACAGGAAGCAGAACCGACTGGGAATTTCAAAATAAAACAGGAAGTCAGGAATTAACGCAGAAAACAGGAGAGAAACCAAGTAAACGGTAACAGTGCAAAGAATTCACAGTAAAACAAAACCCTTATATATTGATCTATAACGATATCTAGATGTAGTTATATAAATATACTCATTACATAAATATAATAAATAATTATGCATATTTTTTATCTAACAGATGTTAGGCATTTGATTAAAATGTATTTAACTATACATTATTTAATTGTACATTTATTTATTTCATGCTATATTTACTTAGAAATATAATTTTGTCCCTTTTGGCCCTCCATACTCCTGCGGGGTCACATGTTTGGTGACCCTCACCGGCTCCCCTCAAATCATTAACGCACTAAAATTAAATCCCTTTAAACAGTTTGAGGCCTTTATTGATAAGATCTGCGTCTGTAGCAACTGAAATAAACATTTGTTATTTTTATTTTTATTATTTGTGGATGGTTTCCGGTGGTTTCCGGTCCCGCCAGCCTCGGTGTGTGTTCCTCACCTCCAGGCGGCAGATCCTCTTACTGTAATACCATTTCCTAATCTCAGAGGCGTATCAGGCGGAGCTGAAGCTGCTAATAGCGTCACACCAATGGGATCCGGTCGGAAACCTCCCAATCCGCCCGCCGTCAATAGGAGCGCTTTATTCACGAGGGCCCGCGGGCCTCGGAGCGGAACCGATGGAGAGGCTGGGAGACAGCAGCCAAAACCTGGAGAGATGATTGAAAGATGATTTAACATGGTGTTAACAGTTTCATGACGGGAATCGGTGATGAAACAAAACATCTCCACTTTTAGAAACAAACACGTTTAAAAACAACCCAGATGTTCCCTAAAGGAAAACAAATATCTTCAGAATTGTTTTGGCAGCAGCAGTCGGTGTTGCAACGTATCAGAATAGGCCTCTGACTGAAAACTGTTAGCTGACATGCTAACAGCTCGACATCCAGGCAGCAGGGATGATATTCAACATCCTGGATGGATGTGTTAGCTCTGCTAATCCAGCTCATTTGCTTTTGCAGTTCTTATTTAAATCTGTCAAGCTGTTTGGGTAGAAAGATGTTGGAGTAGGGCAGCGCTTCTCAATTCCAGTCCTCAGGCCCCCCTGCTCTACATGTTTTAGATGTACCTCTATTCCAGAACAGCTGATTCAAATGATTGCATGACCATCAATGCTACAGAAGCCTGTTAATCACCCATACATTCAATCCAGGTGTGGCATAAGGGAAACACCTAAAACATGGAGGGCAGAGGGGCATGAGGACCGGAATTGAGAAACACTGGAGTAGAGGATCTGATCCTGCAGCCATGATCCACTGAGTGTCATGATCAATGAATTAGTCTTGGTTTGAAGTTCAGGCATTTTGTTTGTGTTCTATTGTCCATCATGATGGGCAAAGATCTTCTATTGTCCATCATGATGGTCAAAGATCTTCTATTGTCCATCATGATGGTCAAAGATCTTCTATTGTCCATCATGATGGTCAAAGATCTTCTATTGTCCATCATGATGGTCAAAGATCTTCTATTGTCCATCATGATGGTCAAAGATCTTCTATTGTCCATCATGATGGGCAAAGATCTTCTATTGTCCATCATGATGGGCAAAGATCTTCTATTGTCCATCATGATGGGCAAAGATCTTCTATTGTCCATCATGATGGTCAAAGATCTTCTATTGTCCGTCATGATGGTCAAAGATCTTCTATTGTCCATCATGATGGTCAAAGAGTCTGCCGTGATGGTCAAAGATCTTCTATTGTCCGTCATGATGGTCAAAGATCTTCTATTGTCCGTCATGATGGTCAAAGATCTTCTATTGTCCGTCATGATGATCAAAGATCTTCTGTTGTCCGTCATGATGGTCAAAGATCTTCTATTGTCCACCATGATGGAGAGAAGAGACGGTTTGAACTTCTTCCTTCTCTCTGGATCTTTATCAACTCCTCTGAGATTTGGGGTCAGAGTTCAGGTGTCATGTGAGCTTTGGGATGCAAAGCTGTAAAAACATCTTGTTGCCATGGTTAAAGTTCATAACATCTGTCTGAGAGTTAAAAAGTAAGAGCAACAAGATGGAAATTAACAACTGAAGACAAACACAGTACAGCCATCAGCTGGCAGGGTGTACTAACTTTTCCCTCAGTTAGAAAACATACTTTGTTGATCATTTTTGCTTAATGAGTAAAACCAGATTAACTTTTGGTGTAGAACGAAATCACATTTTCCCTTTCCCAGAAATAAAATTTAACATGAATATTTAGGAGGAAACTGAATATTTAATGGCGTATTTACTTTTTAAAAATAAAATATTTCATACAACAACACATACGCTGTTTATTATTGTAAAGACAGGAGTCCGTTTGCAAACTGGGTTCCATAAAAAATGAGAATAAAGATGTTCTGTGGGTCACTCTTGCTATGTTTAGTCAAGTTTAATAAACTAAAATAGTTTTTACCAAATTAGTAATAAAATTCTCCAACTGATAGACAAATTTGCATCACTTTAGAATGACAGCCAGGGACCAAACTAAATCCATTCCAGGGCCACAATTGGCCCCAGACCCCCACTTTGAACATCCCAGTTGGAATATATGAAGCTTGATGAACAACTCTGCCCCCTGGTGGCCATTCCTGGTCATTCTGCATGTGGATTTAAACTTTCTGTTTTAAAGTTTTTACTTTACTTTCTCTTTATGGCCAGATTATCCCATCATGTTTGAGATTATTGTTTAAAATAAAACCCAAGTTTCACTTCTTATTAATATTTAGATGAAAACTGTTTGCAGGTGACCTAAAATGTCCAGAATGTATCTGTTTTATACGCTACAAAGTTTTAATATGTTAAATTTACCCATAAAAACATTCAAAAGCATCACTTATTGTTCTATTTCTTTATTCTTTAAGTTAATTCCTTTTAAAAAGAAGAATAAAATCTTGGAGTTTAACTTTCTGACACAGATGATAAAGAATTTAAAAACTTGAAGTTTTGTCTGTGAAATTGTGGATTATTTACAGCAAATCTTGTTAAAATAATTTTAATAAAGTTAAAAGCATTAACATTATTAACATATTTGAGTGTTTCTGATTCAAACGCTTCACAACCATTCTAATATTAAAACCATTAGAATCTCTCATTCTCAATTTTAACTTTTATTCTTGTTACATTTGTACTTTTAATTGTGTCATTATGAAAGTATTTGTTTATTAGACACATATTTAAGAACAGAAACCTGGAGAATAACCAGAACATGATGAGGCTGAAACAAATCGATCTGTTCTTCAGTTTTGTGTTTCATAAAAACCAAAACAATACAGATGTTTTGAGAATATTAAAATAACAAACAGGATGAGAACCAACCACAGTTTGACTTTATCTTCCTGTAGATAATAAATCAGGTTAATCTTACTCTGCTCCATTAAACCGACAAGCAGGGGAAAAAACAAAAATGGAGATAGAGTGACACCAAGCGGTGACAGACAGTACTGCAGTGCTTAAACAGGTTCGGTTTTTATGTTTTACTGCTTTAATTTCAAATCATTTATAAAGCTACTCTTTAAGAACCGTTTGACACATTTTCCTTTATATTTTTTTAAAATGACGGTTAAATTGATTTACTGATTTGCAGCTCTGTTTACTTCTGAGTGACTATTTTTATATTACTTTCATAAAAGCCAATGTTGATATTAAAGCCCAGACGTTTTGAAATATATGCCAAGATGTGTTTTATCTAGTCATAGTTAGCATCTTGGGCCATAGTGTAGCGAGCTAGCCGAGAAGCTAGCAGAAAAAGCTTGCTAGCTAGTTAGCTGACAACTAGCAAACACAGCTACATATTTCTGGAATGTTCCAGATTTATGGTGCATGGAAGCTTAATGCTGCGTCTCCATGTTTATTTCTGGTTCTGGGGAAGCAGAGCAGAACCAGAACCAGATTTTGAGAGGCCTGCAGGTTGATGCAACGAGTCATTCAGTGGTTTCTAAACTACCAGCAGTAGTTTAAAGTCTGTTCTCTCAGTGGAGACCAGGATGATGAGCTCTGGCTTCCTGGTTTTAGTCAGAACGCCAGCAGCAGCATTCTGGATCCGTCTGACATCTGAGATGACACCAGAGAATGTTAAAATGTCATTTATTTATAAATGTCACAATTTAAACTAAATATTTCATTAGTTTTAGCTCCAAG
Organism: Poeciliopsis retropinna; assembly: GCA_010277075.1. Lineage (NCBI taxonomy): Eukaryota > Metazoa > Chordata > Actinopteri > Cyprinodontiformes > Poeciliidae > Poeciliopsis > Poeciliopsis retropinna. The sequence goes on along the minus strand of VMRM01000008.1, from coordinate 1,040,005 downwards.
CAAACTACATTTTTAGTTTGGAGCAAAACAGTCAGTAAGATATACTTCTATGGTACCTTTTGCAAACTTATACTGTACAAAGAAATAACAGCAACATTTTTGATTTGTTTAGTCACAGAGAAAAAGAAAAGAGTGTGTTAATTTTTCAAAGTCATATTTTCACCATGTCATTCATACATTTATAAATATCAGAGTTACAAATATTTAATTCCAAAGTAGATATTTAGTCTGGATAATAAATATTTACTTTTTAAATTAATTATTTAGTTTGTAAACTAAACACAATGCTAGGATCATTTTTGCTCACATATTCCATAAAATCCACAGTTTTAATACATCAGTTTCTGAAAATCAGGAATAATTACCCAGAGATTAACAAAAAACAAGACCTCTCACTCTGAGTCATTTTGGAATCAGAGTTGTACTCATACTAAAGAGTCATATATGGAAGACTAACGCTGCCCTGGTGATGAATCTGAATCTAAACAGATGAAGAAGTCTCCAGATGATCAGATCATCTCCAGTTTCCTCTTTAAAACTCAGTTTCAATCTGATCAATAAGTTTTGATTTGGACTTTGTGTTGAGATCATCAGAGCTGCTGCTTGATCACTGAGATCTTCATCGGTTCCATCTTTAAGGTTTTAGTAGTTTCAAAATATGGAAACATCTCTTGAGTGAAGGTGTGTGTGAAGGTGTGTATGCGTGTGTTAGTATCCAGATCAGAGAAGGACAGCTTTCCTCTGTCCCAGTCCAGATTCACTCTGATCCTCTGGAGATTCTTCTGGACTGAGAGACGAGTGGAAGGAGCTGATGGAGACCGTGCAAAGTATTTACCTGAAGAGAAATCTATCACCAACAATCCTGACCGTATGAATCTCTTCCTCTGAACAGACTCTTCTAACACACCAAGCATCCAGGCTTTATCGTCTCCAACATCAACATCCCAGCTGTGGTTCCCTGAGTTAAAACCCTCAGAACTCAGAACAGAAAGAACCAAATCATCAAATCTCTCTGGATTATCAGGAAGCTGCTGTTTCTCTCCTCTCACCAAACTGGTCAGATCTTCAGACAGGTGGAGTCTTGATCCAGCCGTGTTTGGGTCCAGAACCAGAGGAGTGTAGGTCACCATGGTCTCCATGTTGCTCCAGATGTTGAAGACCAGGTTGCCCAGATGTTTGGCCTGGTCTATCAGAGCTCCTGAGGGCAGCTGTGGATCCTCCAGCAGGGGGCAGCGCTGGACTCTTTCCACTGCAGCCTTGTAGTTGTGCAGGAATGAGACGTCTGCAGCTCTCAGCTCCTCCTCTGTGGCTCTGACTGTGTCTGAAAGAGCTGCTATCTCTCTGCTCAGAGCCTCCATCTTCTCCTTCATCATCCCTCTCTTCTGCTCCTCTTCCTCCCTCAGTGCAGCCAGCCTGGCCTCCTCTTCCTCTGCTAGAAACTGATGAAGCTGCTTAAACTGCTCCATAATCTGCCTCTCTGTGTGTCGGGCCTGGACCTTCAGGTGTTCTGCTGTCTGATCAAACTCCTCCTGAACTTTCTTCCTGATCTCCAGCTTCTTCTTTAAAGGCTCCAGAGTTTCCTGAAGCTTCTTCTTGTGTTGCTGAGCAGCTTCTTCGATGGGTTTGAATCTGTGATTGGAGTGTTTTTCTGAATCTCTGCAGATGAGACACACTGGCTGCTGATGGTCCAGACAGAAGAGTTTGAGTTTCTCAGAGTGCAGACTGCAGAGATCCTCTGAAGCTCTCTGCTCTCTCTGCTGGAAGAAAGTCTCACACAGATTCTTCAGAGCCAGATCACAGGGAGGTTCATCTTTAGAAGATCTCCTTTTACAAACTGGACACTCTTTTCCTGGTTTCTCGTCCCAATATTTCTGCAGACACTCCTTACAGAAGCTGTGGCTACATGACAGAAGAACCGGATCCTTAAATATTTCCAGACAGACCGGACAGCAGAGATCATCGTCTGATCTGGAAGCCATTTTGTCTCAGAGTGAAGCTGAAATCACAGCAGACAGAACGTCAAACCAGGAAGTCAGTTTCTCTCCTGTAGAAACTTTCTGAACTTACTTTCACTTTGATTTGCTTGTTTTTCCTCCTGCAGCAGTCTGTGTTCCAGTGTCTAGTTGCTCAGTTCTCTCTCTGTTCTCCTTGTTCAGTTGATTTCAGTCGGAGACGAAGGCAGGTGTCAGAGGTCATCCTCAGGGTGTTTACTCAATGAGTTTTTCTCTCAACTGTTTCCTGTTCATTTTTTCCAAGAGTTCCTGTTGGAATAACAGTCTGGAGGCAGAGATGTGGCGCCCTCTAGAGGATTTTCAGTAAATCTGCAGTTTAAGAAAAACTAGTTTTTTTCTTATTCATGACTTTCTTCTTGCTTTAAGTGAAAATATATTTTTCTATCATAAAACTCTTTCAGAGTTTCCTCTATGTTGGAAATTCAAATAAACACATTTCATGTTTCCTCCTGTTTGCCGTCTTTCTGTCAGATTCAGACTCTGAAGGTGAAAATGGTTTTTGGTGTTGAGGAAGATTTTCCTTCAAAGTGAATATAATATTGTGAAAAGTGACCTTTTCAGATTCTTCCAAATAAGTCACCATCTCCATAAACATAAGGAACAGGAATCATAGGATAGTGCAGCAGTTATCGGACCATATTTGAACCATCAGCCTGGACAGTAAAGGAAAGTCCTGTTCCGACCAAGGCTTACATCTTCTATGAGCTTGTGTGCTGCTGTGCCCATCTGGTGCTGCTCATCCTTCAGCTTTGTGCACTTTTCACTTTTTAAAATGTTGAACATCTTGCAGCTGCCACACACTTGGAGATGCTCTGGTTTCTCTTCAGTTCTGTACCACCAAGGTCAGGGCTTGCCTTGCACATTGCACAGATGTCCACTTATGCTTTACTGCCAAAATCTTCACTGCTGCTTCAATATTGGCACCATTATCATTGATGACAGCTTTGACTTTCTCAGGTGGAACATCAAACATCGCAGTAACATCTTCCAGCCACTTTGCAATGTTTGCTGCGGTGTGTCTTTCTTCATTGTCAGACTGTGGGACTCCATTTTCCAGTCCTCTCCAAGAAAGTGGCTCGTCAGAACAAGACAGGCCTCAGTGGCAACATGGTCCAAATGTCTGCAGTGAGAGCAACAATGTCCGTCTCTTTTAGGATGTTTCTCAACTCGTCTTTGATTTCTTCTTACTTTTTCTCCACCGTTTTTACAAAGTAGGTTCTGGAAGAAAGGACATGATTTGGATGGAAGGTTGAGATCATTTTCTGGAATCCTTCATCTTCCACCACGAACAGCGGCAGCATATCTGTGATGATCAGATTTAAAATGCTCTTTCTGAACAACCGAACATCCTGGAGCTCTTTGAACGAAGCTGTCCAATGTATGACATAGAGCAGTAGCAAGAAAAAAACCTACTAACTAAATATTCTCCCTAAATATCTAAAAGTCCCCTTGATAGAGGCACAAGGTACGTTTATGTTATAAATAAGGACATTTCTTTTATTGATTTATTGAAATTGTGAATTTGCTTTATTGTATAAGAATACTGGTATTGTGTTTGAATCAAAGATCATATTTTTAGTAGTGAATGTATTTTTTGGTTCAAACATTGCAGTTGTAAGAGCGTTGCTTGTGGCTTACATTGTCTTTGTACATACACCTCTTACAGTGAAACTCAGGGTTTACTCCCAATAAACCTGTTCATCAGTAAAACCAAAGTCCTTCATTTGAAGGGTGTCTGCTACACTGCCAATTGTCTTAAAGGACCGTCATGTGTGGAATGTAGTTTGTACAAATCCTTATCGTCTCTCTTTCCTACCATAAAATTGTCCCTGCAACAGGTGAGGGGTCGTTCGGGGTTAGGGTTGTCTTGTGGTCCATCTGCCAATAAAGATCAGATGATCAGATAAGACTTTTCCTTGCTGTGACTGTATAACCATGTGATGTGTGTCGTTCAGGGCTTTTCTCCTGACTGCATTCAGTAAGACGTGTCGTCGAATGCTTTTGCCTTCAAATAAAGAAAATTAAAGACAAAGATTAATCTCTTCTTATTGAAACAGATTCTCATTCTTTGATTAATGACATTTCCATAACAACACCAAGTAGGAATTATGTTTAGTCAGTAGGTGTAACATTAGCCAACGATATGCCTCAATTTACATTTATAACATGACAGATTATCACAAATTTAGGTTAACGTATTTTGCAAAGAGAACATGAACGATACCTGTTAGCAGCTGTGGACGAGTTCGATGCATATAACAGGTGTTTTCTCTTCAGATGCTGCAGCATCAATAATGAGCTGTTGTGGTACGCCAATTCTGCTTTGCACTGGATGTATTGCACTGTGTTGTCTTTTCTCTTTAGCCTTAAATGTTCCCAAACTTTTGACAGTTTGTGTCGCTTTCGTGGTTCTTCTTCCAAGCATCCTCCGTTTCCCTCGTCTTCCACCATTAAAGCTACAAACAATGATCCATATGCACCAAGCGTTAGCATTGCATTGTGCAACACAAAAACCTTCTGGCTCGACCGGTGGGGTAAAGAGTTTAACAGTATTATTTATTACAATACATTTATTGTAAGCTTAACGAAGCTTCGAGGCAGATTAATTGTCCTTGAGGATTTTTAGTAATCAAACTATTCAAGGAATTGTCCTCAGCTGTCCGAACTGCAGAAAGTTTAGCTGGAAAGTAAGAATGAGATTTTTTAAAACCCCAATGATAATACACAGTGACGATAGTAATGCTGGCGCCCTCTGCTGGTAGAAATGTGGACAGACAAGGGGTTTTTCCCCACATATTTTGGGAACGTCCTATATTAAAAGTCTACTGGGAGACGGAAAAAGGGAAAATATTAAACTTCACTTCAACCTTGGAAATTCACCGTTTAGTTTTGGATGATATCAACCTTCCTGCTGGAGAAACTGGCATGTTGCGAGCCCTTGTGTTAATTGCTCATCAGGTTATTACTGCAAACTGTCTGAAACCACATCCACCTACCTGGAACACTGGATTCAGAGGCAGAAGACTGTCAACTTAATGGAGGAAATAACTGTAACTCTGAGACTGAGAAGGACATTTATGTAAGAAGATGGTCTGTTATCTCTTACTGGAACAATGGACTTCAGTCTTTGTGACATTGGGGGGAAAATATCTAAACTTCATGCGTGTAAAGCTATTTCTGTGAAAATGGGGCAATGTGTTCATACTTAAGTGTGGACCATGTAAAGGAATTATTCTAATAAAAGCTTTTTTAAAGTCATCAGGATGAATTTGATGTTCTTGTTGTGTTACATGGCACACAGCGTCCTCTCAAAATGTCCGCCTTCCTACCCAGAGATCAACAACTACAAACTGACTCACCTTCACGGTATCGTCTTGTTCTCACCTGTTTATGGGTTGATCCACCAGTGATGGAGACGTTGAGAGCTCCTTTAATCAGAGGGATTTCCAGGGAAACTGGAATTCTAACCAGGAACCTCCCACGTCACTTATTACATAATGAATATGCTAAATGTAGTGAAAACAGGTAATCCGCCTAGCTTAGCTACTGATGCTACTCGTCATTTTAACCGCCATTAACACCGAAAGGATTAATTTACCTCAGAATGAAGCTGCGTCACCAAACTAGCCAAGATGGCGTCCAGTAGCTAGCTTGTTAGCTGTGATACTAGCGTACATATATTATCTGGTACAGCAACGTGACCCGGACAAAACCGCTTAAATTAATCACAAATCACATTAATGAGTTGATATTGATGTGATTAGGAAACATTTGGAAGAAATAGAACAGGATTTATCTGCTTGCTTACGTAATTAGGACCGGGGAGCTGGGAAAGTTCGTCCTCTTCTTCTACCGTCTCAAAAAACTCAAAGTGGCTTCACTGCCCCCTACTGGTGGAGGACATTGTGTACATTCCCCATTTCACTTCTCATCACGTCAATGAAAACCAATCACATAATTGTTTGTTTTACAACTTTAATTATTAACCTTTCTTAGGAAATATTATCTAATTAAAAACTGTATTACATATAAAATGTGTCATTAAGTTTGATCAATAAATCATAAAACCAACAACACTGTAAAACATTTGAAGGTGGTTTAACTTGACAATGAAAGTCCACCTGCTGCCTTGAAAATATAATTTAAGTCAACAATAAAATTGGTTCAACTCAAAAATTAAGGTTCATGAAGTTGATATAACAGGAGACAAGTTTGTCTAAATATTGTTTTTAAGTTCACTAATCTTAAATTGTGAGTTTCAACTTAATTCTGCAAATTAAAACAAATAATTATTTCACAATATGCAAGAAAATAAAACTGTCCTCACCTGAGTAAAGAGCAAACATTGTTCTATTATTTTACTCACAATATCAAGTTAAAACAGTTTATTTTATTTCAAATTCTTGTTACAATCTTGGATCAAGATCTAAATAAGTAGTTTTATTAATATTACCTTAAGCAATTATTATAGTCACTCAAGGACAAAAGTTGTACTTCGGTAAGAGCAGTACAACGTCAACATTTACTTACTAAGTAAATGTGAAACGTTTCCGTACAATAAATGATCCAATAAAGAGTAAAATCTATTTGATAAAAAAAAACGACTCAAAAACTGATCAAAATTTAATATTTAAAAATTACATCATCAGACAGACCCGAATATAAACTGATGAGGACGTTTTGGTATTTTAAGGACTGAAATGACAATAATTCATAAAAGTAACAAAAAATAACAAAATCAGACAAAAAAAAACTAGATATTCAGTTTGGAGCTAAATTAATTAGTTTGTAAACTAAACACAATGCTGGGATCATTTTTGCTCACATATTCAATAAAATCCACAGTTTTAATACGTCAGTTTCTGAAAATCAGGAATAATTACCCAGAGATGAACAAAAAACAAGACCTCTCACTCTGAGTCATTTTGGAATCAGAGCTGAACTCAGACTAAAGAGTCATATATGGAAGACTAACGCTGCCCTGGTGATGAATCTGAATCTAAACAGATGAAGAAGTCTCCAGATGATCAGATCATCTCCAGTTTCCTCTTTAAAACTCACAGTTTCAATCTGATCAATAAGTTTTGATTTGGACTTTGTGTTGAGATCATCAGAGCTGCTGCTTGATCACTGAGATCTTCATCGGTTCGATCTTTAATGTTTTATCAAAAGTGTTGAAGTATGGAAACATCTCTTGAGTGAAGGTGTGTGTGAAGGTGTGTATGTGTGTGTTAGTATCCAGATCAGAGAAGGACAGCTTTCCTCTGTCCCAGTCCAGATTCACTCTGATCCTCTGGAGATTCTTCTGGACTGAGAGACGAGTGGAAGGAGCTGATGGAGACCGTGCATAGTATTTACCAAAATAGAACAGTATATACAAAGATCCAGACTCCATGATTCCCTTCCTGTAAACAGACTCTTCTATCACACCAAGTTCCCAGTGTAAACCGTCTCCAACATCCCAGCTGTGGTTCCCTGAGTTAAAACCCTCAGAACTCAGAACGGAGTAGCACCAATAATGATCAAATCTCTCTGGATTATCAGGAAGCTGCTGTTTCTCTCCTCTCACCAAACTGGTCAGATCTTCAGACAGATGGAGTTCTGGACCAGCCGTGTTTGGGTCCAGAACCAGAGGAGTGTAGGTCACCATGTCCTTCATGTTGCTCCAGATGTTGAAGGCCAGGTTGCCCAGATGTTTGGCCTGGTCTATCAGAGCTCCTGAGGGCAGCTGTGGATCCTCCAGCAGGGGGCAGCGCTGGACTCTTTCCACTGCAGCCTTGTAGTTGTGCAGGAATGAGACGTCTGCAGCTCTCAGCTCCTCCTCTGTGGCTCTGACTGTGTCTGAAAGAGCTGCTATCTCTCTGCTCAGAGCCTCCATCTTCTCCTTCATCATCCCTCTCTTCTGCTCCTCTTCCTCCCTCAGTGAAGCCAGCCTGGCCTCCTCTTCCTCTGCTAGAAACTGATGAAGCTGCTTAAACTGCTCCATAATCTGCCTCTCTGTGTGTCGGGCCTGGACCTTCAGGTGTTCTGCTGTCTGATCAAACTCCTCCTGAACTTTCTTCCTGATCTCCAGCTTCTCCTTTAAAGGCTCCAGAGTTTCCTGAAGTTTCTTCTTGTGTTGCTGAGCAGCTTCATTGATGGGTCTGAATCTGTGATTGGAGTGTTTTTCTGAATCTCTGCAGATGAGACACACTGGCTGCTGATGGTCCAGACAGAAGAGTTTGAGTTTCTCAGAGTGCAGACTGCAGAGATCCTCTGAAGCTCTCTGCTCTCTCTGCTGGAAGAAAGTCTCACACAGATTCTTCAGAGCCAGATCACAGGGTGGAGCATCTGATGCTGATCTTTTCCTACAAAGAGGACATGAGCGACCAGTACTTGTTCGCCATGATTTCTGCAGACACTCCTTACAGAAGCTATGGCTGCATGACAGAATAACTGGATCCTTAAAGACATCCTTGCAGACCGGACAGCAGAGATTATCCTCTAACTTGGAAGCCATTTTGTCTCAGAGTGAAGCTGAAACCACAGCAGACAGAAAGCCAAACCAGGAAGTCAGTTTCTCTCCTGTAGAAACTTTCTGAACTTACTTTCAATTTGATGTTCTTGTTTTTCCTCCTGCAACAGTCTGTGTTCCAGTGTCTAGTTGCTCAGTTCTCTCTCTGTTCTCCTTGTTCAGTTTGATTTCAGTCCCAGACGAAAATCATCCCACGTGCGTTTTCTCAGACTTTTTCTCTCTAAACTGTTTCCTGTTTTCCCGGATGTTCCTGTTGGAATCAGTCCACAGAGGATATTCTCTTCTTCGTCGTCTTTTTCTTCTTCTCTCTTCTTCTTGGTTTTATTGGCGGTTGATAACAACTGGTTAGTAGCATTACCGCCCCCTGCTGGTATGGAGTTTGGTTCCCAGTGGTCTAGTTCAGGCTCTTCTCTCTGCTTGGTTTCGGTATTTCCTTCGTTCAGTCCAGGTAATCTTAATGTTGGTAATCTTAATGATGGCGTTAGGCAGTGGCGCAAAAGGTGGCTATGCACTGTATGCAACGCACAGGGGCGCAAAAACGACGAAGGATTGTTTTTCTCGTCAGCATTTTATGTAGTTAACTGCTGTTTGTGTGTGAAATGATCAATAACAGAAATAGTAGCAGCACTGATTAGGCAGCTCTCCCCTCCCATACAGGGAGCTCGGCCAGCGGCCCTTCGAGAAGCGCTGAGGCGGGTTTTTATCTTTTAAATGTGAATTGTATTAGAGCAACTGGACAACAGGGAGCTAAAAATGGCGGCAGAAAGAAACTGAGGCACAAAACAGAAAACGGAAGAGGGGTAAAGATCTTGGAGAGACGAAGAAAAGCTTTTCAACGTGGTTGAAAGACAGAAGGTAAGTAATGTTAGTGTATCAACAAGAGAGTTGTAAATATTCGGGTTAGCTTAAGCCTTAAGCTAGGCTAACATGACAGGCGGTTGTTGTTTCTCCGCCCCATATTGAACCAACACGGGACACGATTTATTTATTATTGCTATTAATGGACACACCTTTCACACACATCTCAACAATAAGTGTAATAATAATGACCAAAAAAAAAAAACAAAACACGGGAAATATTAAGGTCAGCTAAATTGTCGTCACCACTCGCTGACGCTGTTGTCACGGTTGCCTAGAGACGGACACTGCGCAGCCGCAGTGAGCTGCCGTTAACCCGCGTCTTTTTAAAATGTCCGCCCGATAGACACCGTCCTCAAAACCTCTGGCAGAAATACAGACGGTAGTGGGAAGACACACATTTCAGGCTAAACAATTACAGTGACGTTTAATAGGGACATAAAATAATGTGTCGGCGGTATTGAGGGCCACAGTGGGTTGTTTGGTACCAGACAGAATGGGTCAGGAGAGGAACCGACCCGTCAGAACCTACAGAACCAGACATCAGTCTCTTCATCCCTCAGTCATCCTGAGACCGAAAAATAATATAAATGGCAATTTAATGAACAAATCATACACATAGATTAACAAATAAATGAATAAATATTGTTAAGAGAAACTTCATTTTTGCAACATTAAAAATGTTTGTTAGGATTGTGTAGGGAAAACGTTGATATCTTTTATAAATACAGTGTTTTCTGGTCAATATAATTTCACCATTTTATTAATGTGGGTGGCCAGTTAGGATAAGTCTTTCTATCAAGCTAGAAGAATGATAGAAAACATGCTAACAAAATAACCTGCAGCCCAGAGGCGGCTCTAGAGGATAACAGAAGGGGCTCCTGGTTGGGCTCCTGGTTGCGCCCCCTGGCGTTAGGAAACATGTCAAGACATATTTAAATGTGTCATCTGCAATGTGTTACAAAAAGAAATACTGTTGTCAAACAGTGAGTTATTGTGGCAGAAACTATCCATGAGTGAGAATAAGAGTTATAATCATAACCATTGACTCTCTACCGCCCTACAGTTTGAATAATTCATGTCAACAGAAATACAGACAAAAATAACGTGACTTACTTTTGTTATCTTATACAGTTAGTATAGAAGGTAATGTTATAAAAACTTACACTGTTGAGCTTAAGTTGTTTTTCCTTTTAGAAGTTATTAAAACTAAAATGTCCCATTCTATTCAAGTTCATCAAAAGTAAAGCAGGAATTTAAAATGTAAGAAAGTAAATTTTTTTCATCAATCATTGACATGTAAAGAAAATAAGTTAATGTGTTTTTATTTTTATAAGAATTAACTACGGAGCTCCCTAAGGGACACAAATCATTCTTCTCATTGCATTACTTCACAATAAATTTCCAAATACACTTATAAACACACATAAACCTTTAATGAAATCAAATTTCAGCAGAAAATAAATAAGTGTCCAGATCTTTTTATTATTTTTTAAGAATAATTTGAACCGTAACCTTCAGCAACTTCCTGAATCTAAATGAAACGTTACTCCGATTTCTGAATGTGCCGCTGGCTTTTATTAACAACCAAAGGATAAAACTGCATCACATTAAGAAGCTGTTAGCAGGTCGACTCCTTCGTTCACGTCTCCATCAACATGAGGAGGATCCAGTAACAGTCGGAACCTGAAACATCCGTTTGGGTTAAAATGTCCCAGAATCTGAGACAAACCTGGAAACAAGAAACATCTGAGCCAAGTAAACATGAGGCAGAGAGAGAGAGAATCCACATTTCCTCCAAGTTAACAAGAATGTGATTAAAGTTAAGTTAAAATTAAAATTTTCACCAAAGACTCTAAGAGAAGCATCAGTTTATTTTAATAAAGTCCTGACGAATTTCACAGAAAAGCTGTAAAACATGAGGTTTGGAACGATAATCAGTTTAAAGGTCATTGCAGCAGAACGAAGTTCCTGGAGTTGATTACAAAATGCTTCAGCACATTTATGACAGAAAACAACAGCTAATGTTCAATTTCTAAGAATCGCCTTGCAGCCTGGCGTAGTTTACATCCCGCCTCTACTGAATAAAACGTAATAAGATTTTCGCCGTATGTTTTCTGGTGACGGACCGGTTTGGGCTCAACGGACAGAACCCAGCAGAACGCAGCTGCTGGTTTCCTCTAAGTGCTCAGTGGATGCTAGGCTACGCCGCTAACGGCTTCACGTCAGTCGGTGGCGGCCATCTTGCTAAAAATAAGTCTATTTAAAAATAATCCTGAGTTAAACGACATTGTGAGTCACGCGGGTGACCTCTGACCCCCGGTAGCGGCGGCCCTCTCTTCGGTGAGTGCTTTCAAGTCATGAGTTGGGAGCGAAGCCCAGCCAGGAGGGATTCCTCCGTCACTTCCTGTCTGGTTCATCCGCAGAAATAAAATCCTCCGGCTGCAGCTTCGCTCCGGTTCGCTCTGATCAGACGACCTCCAGCCGCCTCCTCCTCTCCTGGCCGTCGTGCGCCGTCGCGCGCCGCCGGATGCTCCGGCCACTTGAGATGAGGTTGGCGTAGCCGGGCGTGTGTGAGAAGGCGTAGGCGGAGCGACGGGACATTCGGTTACGCACAAAGGCTGAGGGCTCGCCCTTCTTCTTCCTGTTCTCCTCTGCCGCCTGCTGCAGGTACTTATTCTTGTTCCTCTGGACCTGCAGGACGGCAAACAGAAAACCGTTAAACTAATGCAACAAAATGTTAGCGGACAGTTTCCACAGGACGTAAGAAAATGCAAAACAAAACCAGATCCTGTGTTTCCATTAAATAAGAAATGCAGTTAAAATCACATTTGTTCAGTTATTAAAAATAATGCCACGCCGTCATGCTTCTTCCACTTCCTGTTTGTCGTCTTTGTTGTTTCTGCCAGTAGTAACATCCGGTCGCATGACTCGTGATGCAAAAAAGGTTTCAAAACATTATAATGGTGTATTGCAGACAATGTAGATAGAAAAAAACATTTGAAATTACTTTCAGAAATTTTCCAGAATAAATTTTTTTTTTGAGCCCCAAAAGTCAAAAATCTGCGAGAGAAAAATCTGGCAATTAAAATTAATCTCAGAAATTATCTAGTGAAAATTTACAAATTTTTGAAATGAATCTCAAAATGTGAGTTTTTTTCTCACAAATATTTAGCTTCTTGAAATTAGAAATTTCCCAGTTTTTCTAAAAAATTTCTGAGACAAATCTCAAAATTTTTCTTTTTTTTGAATTGTTCTTCAGTTTACAATGGTCCCAATAGGTCATTATGAAATACACTAACTTTGATACAAACAACCTCATCCAACACAACAACTTTACTGTGAGTTTCTTCGACATTGAAGAAGCAAATATATTTTTGTCTTTCTAATTATAAAACTGAGATGCAGCAGACCTGAAATACAAAAGGCTCTAAAATGACATTAATGCAGAAAACACTTGTGTTTCCCTTCATATTTCCAGAATCTGTAAGTAACTTTGACTTGTTTGTGGTTTTGTTGTGTCACATTTCTAAAACGGCTCCAGTCGTCCCATCAGGACAATAAGAAGCCAGTTCCAGTGTTTTTCTTCAGGGTGTGCGACGGTGCAGCGGGTGTGCGACGGTGCAGCGGGTGTGCGACGGTGCAGCGGGTGTGCGACGGTGCAGCGGGTGTGCGACGGTGCAGCGGGTGTGCGACGGTGCAGGGAGTGCTTCACCTTGTCGCTGACAGACGGCCAGATGGTTTTATGGAGGAACTGGATGCAGATGATGGGCAGCAGGCTGATCCCCACCGTCAGGATGATGGTCAGCCACAGGTACGGCTGCCGCAGAGCGTTCGGCGCCGCACCTGCAGGCACGCACGCACACACACACACACACACACACACACACACAGACTCTGGTTAGCAGGTTACTCTGCTACACACCTGGGCCTCAGTGAAGGTGAGAACACCTGAGCAGCTCAGAGGAGCCGACCTGTGAAGGTGAAGATGGAGGGGAAGATGACGTGGATCCCGGCGCTGTGGATGTCAAACATGATGCCGAAGTAGATGGCGATGCTGCCCAGAACGGCGAAGCAGCTGACAAAGGTCCAGTACGACGTGTCCAGAGAGATCTGGAGGTCGACGGGTCAGAACAACTGGTATTTAGTAAATCATTTACCAAAATGGTTCAAACTGTGAAGGTTTACAGAACCAAAAGATTTTAATCCAGTCAGAGTAAAACTACTTCACTCAAGTAGAAGTGAAAAGTATTTGGTAAAAGTTACTATAGTACTAGTTACACAAATGTAACTATGAGTAACTCAGCCTGCTGGCTTCCTGAAATAAGATCCTTTTGGCTGTTTGGTTGATATTATGAGAATAAAATCATAACATTAGCAGAAAAATATTTATAACTCTGGAATATTACCAGAAGAAAATCATAAAATTACAAGAAATAAAAGTGGCTTTAATGAGAAAAATCTCTAATAATTTATCCAGATCAAACATCAGCTCATGTTTCATTCTACAAAATAAACTGAAAGGTTTTATTATTTTCAGTGTAGCAGTTCTAATATTACTAATTTATTCAGTTCTTTTTCATGATTTTGTTGAGATGTTGTTCTGACCTGCAGGTTGACCACGAAGATGAGCGACGAGGCGGTAACCACGGCGAAGGACTGGTAGTCTGAGGGCGCCTCGCCGTCCTGACCCATGGTCTGCAGGAACGCTCCGTACGGGATGAAGAAGATGATGAGCGACACGAAGATGCCGTGGAACAAGCTGATGAAGAATTTCTGGTAGTTGAACAGCTTCCCCTGCTGGCCGGGTTGATACAGCGTCGGAACCTTCAGGCTGAGATCGTCGTTCACGTCCTGCAGGAACAAAACGCCGGAAACGTTTCACTGCATTTGTCCCTAAATAATGTCAACAAAACGCCTCTTAGGGCACAAAGTAAATCACTCAACCCGGTTCATACTGATATCTACTGAGACCTTCATCGGTTTTAGCTTTTAATTCTGTTAGTTTGGAAAGAAAACCCAGAAAGTGCAGCAGCGCCACCTGGTGGACAGCAGGAGGCAAGCCTGTGCATTTTAATAGTTTTGGGTTTTTCATTGTTTCATTTTGTTGTGATTTTGTTCTAATTAGTTTCTAGAGTTTGTTTGCTAGTTCTTATTAGTTATTGTTTAAAATAGTTTAGTATTAGTTTAGATTTTGTTTTCAAACTGATGTAAAAGTATTTTTCTGTCCACAAAAGCAGTTTATGTCAGCTGTCTGCAAATTATGTTGCTCTATAATCCTCCTTGTGGCTACGCTGCGCTGAGAACGCTGAGAACGCTGCGCTGCAGGACGCTGCGCTGCAGGACGCTGCGCTGCAGGACGCTGCGCTGCAGAACGCTGCGCTGCATTAGTCTGCAAAACAGTGACAGAAAAAGTTGTTAGAAACACCAGAATCAGTTTGTTGTTCAACAATAATCCAAAATGGCATCTTTTGGTGAGTATTACCCAATCCATGTATATATGACGATACTTTGAGTTCTGCACCTAAAGTATGAAACTAAAAAACTACAACTGTAGCTATTAAAAAACATTTAATAAATAAAAACTAGCAAACCCACTTTAAAAATTAATTCAAATTAACTGAATTATTCAAACAAAAAGTCAAAACAAAATTAAACTAAACTGTAAAGAAAAACCAAAAAACTTCATCAGTTTCTCCAAATTTTAAAGTTTGATTCACAGAAAAAAACAAAAAAACATTTCACGCCAACAATCAACCTTCATATTTCATGTATTTCCATCAGCTGACGTGTTTCGCCTCAGGAACCCGCAGGGCAGCTTGACTGGAAATGGGTGAAATAAAAACTGTGATCCAGAGAAATGAGGTTTTACCTGATCGAGGAGTCCGACCAGCAGAACCGGCAGGCTGCTGTAGGCCAGATTATAGAGCGTGATGAACCAGTCTTCATAGGCCGTCTGCAGGAGAAAACGAACGTTAATCATCCTCAGTTTGTCAGCAGCCAGACTGACAAACTGGAGGCCTAAAGAAATCAGTTCTTCTAAAAGATGAAGCTCTGAATGAGTTCAAGATTTCTCCTGAAAGCCAGAAAACTTTTAAACAAGCTTGTAGAGTGACAAGATCTCAGTCCGCTGGAAATAAGACAAAACCAACATACTAAAAACTTTTCAACAACAGGAGCTTGTTTTAAGTCAATAATTTCTTAGTATTGATAAAAAATGACGAGTTTCACTGTCAGATTATTTCACTTCATCTTTAGTTACCGTAGCGATTAGGTGAACATAGCCAGGAGACTCACTTCAATTGGGGACCAAAGTTGCAACATTTGCTGAATTTTCATCTGGTGTGAAACTTTAACATCACACCGTGTCAAATAATCCAAACTAATTCAAAACCTGTTCCCCTCCTCGCCTGTAGGGGCCCTGCACCAAGAACTACTGATGAAAGTTACATAAAAACCTTTGAAGACACTGAGCACAACTTCCTTCTCCATAAAATGTAGCGTATTTGATTAGCGGTCAGACCTCACCAAATGATCCAGACTTTCCAGACAAACAAACTACAGTTTGATTAAAGTGGACTAAACAGGGCTGGTGTGAATGCGGCCTTAGAGACTCAAACACTGTCGGAGCGCATCGAGGTGCTGCTGACCTGAGAGGAGTATCCGTTGAAAAAGGAGTACCAGAAATGGACCAGAGTGAAGGCGAAGTTCTTGAAGAAGAAGAAACGGAGAAACTTGCACATCCTGATGTAGGACCAGCGGCCGTGCACCAGCAGGAGGCGCTGCAGGTAACAGAACTGGGCGAAGGCGTAGTCGCTGGACATGACGGCCTGCATCCCCTCCTGACCGCTGATGCCCACTCCGATGTCGGCGGCTGGAGGAACAGAGGACGGTCAGTCAGGGCCCGTTTAAAGGGCCAGCAGCTCATCTGCTTCCTTACTTTTGATCATGTTGACGTCGTTCGCTCCGTCTCCGATGGACAGCGTCACGGCCTTCTTGTACTTCTTCACCAGACTCACAACGTTGGCCTTTTGCTTCGGCGTGACGCGGCAGCAGATCACCGCTTCACACTCACAGGCCATGTTCACAAAGTCGGCCTGCGGGACAAAAACATTCAACATGGCGGCTGTTCTCAGACTGCGGTTCGCCGGCTCCCTCTAGTGGACGTTGGTCTTACTTGTCTCATTTCCTTTTCCTCGTCGTTCAGCGGATCCTGAGGGTTGCTCGGAGTTTGTCTCCTTCCTAAACGGCGAAGACGCAGCCTGCGGCGTTTCTTCTTCTTCTCATAAAGAATCTCGTTCTAAGAAAACAAACATTTTCTGAAACAGACTTTCTTATCTGGAAGACAAAAGGTTTCTTCCAGAACTTGCAGAATATTTTAGAAACCAACGGCTGTATCGGTTTTAAAACTTTAACTTCTCCCAACTTTCAAGGTATTTTCCAGAAAGCAACAGATTGTCTTAAGTCCTGATGGCAGAACTGGATGTGAAACTGATAATCCAGCCCAGGATTATTTTGTAAGGTTCCTGTGAGTGAGTGAGTCTAACCAGCCATCCTCCGGTGATGATCAGAGCGTTGTTGTTGGTTCCAGGGAAGAAAGGTTCAGTCGGTTTCTTTTTGCCAAGTCGATGTGATGATGGACCTTCATTTCTTCTGGCGGCTTGACGGGCCAGCAGCTTACCACTGAAAATGTTAAAAATACAGCATTAAAGTGTCTTAGATTAATCAGACAAAAAGCTCAATGTCTCAGATATTCTGGTGAATTTTAGATTTCCTCTCAGGTGTCTGGGCCATGGATCCTTTGTTAGCATTTATCTGCTTATATTAGCATTAGCTTCCACTAATTACTATATTGGCATAGCTCTTTAGCGTTAGCAGAACTAATGTTTATGATTAGTACTTTGGGGTCATGCAACTAGTTGTACCCTCTGCTGTTGGTAGCATTGAGCATCTGTCATATTCTGATTGGTAGAACCTGTTTAGACTCACTTAACATCCTCTCCATAGTGGATCTGCATCTTCTCCGTCAGCAGCTGACAGGAAAATCCGATGTTTTCTGCCGTTTCTGAAGGAAAGACAAAAACATTTAGACTCCATTCTGTCTCCACGGGGATGTTGGATCGTCTGCTTTACAGTCTGAAGGGAAAGTCACCTTTCTTATCGCCAGTCAGGACCCAGATTTTGATGCCAGCCTTGGCCAGGTTGGCAATGGTCTCTGGAACTCCATCCTGAAGTTTATCCTCAATGGCGGTTGCTCCAATCAGCTGAAGACGACAAACTGGACCAATCAGCAAAGTTGGATTTATAGATGTTGGTTTTAGTTCTTGTGTTTTCCGCCTACCATCAGGTTCTTCTCGATGTCCTCATAGACTCTGTCCAGGGCGGCTTCTCTGTCCACCATGTTCAGCTGGGCTTCTTTGTGTCTGCGGGACCAAGCCTCAAACTCGTTGGCGCTGATGTCCTTGTAACACAGGCAGAGCGTCCTCAGGGTCTCGTTGGCAAAGATCTGCAAGACAAAATACATCAACGTCCTTCCTGCCAGAGTTCATGTTCAGGAGAAGCAGAGACTCACATCCAAAGCGGTCTGGGTGGTTTCCTTGTGCCTGGTGTTTGGGGACAGGCGCTCATAGATGACCGTGTCGGCTCCTTTGCAGTACAGACGAATTCGTCCGTCAGGAAACTTCACTGGAAACAAGACAGGAGGAGCCGTCACCCACCAAGTTAAATTCACAAAAACATCTGCTCTAATGAATGAAAAACTTAATGGTTAGCCTTACACACGCTGCCTCACACTTAAAGCACAATGTGTGGTTAGCGCTCCTTAGCGACCCTTTGTTTTGGTTGTATCTACCCAGAATGCCCTGCTCTGTAGTCCACTTCCTGCGTTTGAAGCGGTCATATGAATTCAAATCACATCAGAGTTCACTTCAACTGAACCAATCACTGTTCAATTCCACGTTCACACCTCCACAACCGAACCGGACCAAACGGAGCAGAAAGCCTTCATCTAATGATGGTCAAACAGCAACCAACATAAACGAGAAAGATCTCGTCTTCATCTGGTTTGTTGAGTCTGATTAGCAGTATTTAAACATTCCTGTCCCTTCTGGGCTGCTATGCTAACGTTAGCGGATGTTCGGTCTTACAGATGATCGACATGCGCTTGCGGTCGGAATCGAAGTCGAGCAGGGCCAGCATCTCGTAGGTGGCCTCCTGGCCCATTTCTGAGATGGTGATGGTGTCCTGTGTGCGCGAGAGAAACACGAAGCCAAAGTTCCTGGCTGCCGTCACGAGAGCGCCCTCATCAGGAGACGCAGCCTGATACACCAGCTCGCCTAGCAACAGGAGAAACAAAATCTGTCAGGTGGAGTTTTTCCTTTCATTTAAAATTAACATTCAGGTTTTTCACTTTTATTTTACCGTCGTTGCTCTCCACCATGACTGTGTGGCACAGCGAGAGAAGTTTGAAAAACTCCAGAGCATCTTTGTCCTTCTTGGATTTGATGTTGGCGACCAGGAAGTGGTCAACAAACTGGAACTTCCTGTCAGCGTAGCGGTTCCAGGTCCAGTCCACCGGCTAACAAGCAGGACAGACAAAAAGGCGTTTTGGTATATTATCCATAACTTACACGCAAAACAGAAGACATTAAAGATTTTATGTGAAGTTTAAATAATAATAAATAATACGGTGGAATCTGCATGTTTCACACAGACAGATTTATATCACGTTAAACCCAGTAAAAGCCAATTAAACCCAAAACCAACAATGTGGTTGTATCAGATAAACTTCATGGATTTTTTTTCCAACAGCAAAACGAACCAACATAGTTCAAATGCTAAATGTCGACTCGCACCTTTATTTTGTCCAGAGCAACTCCTTCAGAAGTGGTTGGGCCACCTTTCAGGAAACGACACAAACATTTTAGTTCCCCAGGTTTCAACAGTTTTATTTTTACTTAAAGTAAACTTTAACTGTTATAAATAAAAGTCTCTCTTAGTTTCAGGTTTACCAAGAGGTACTCGCCTTCATTAGCCTCAAGTTTAGCTACATACTTAGCAGCATTAGCCTCATGTTTAGCTATATACTTAGCAGCGTTAGCCTCAAGTTTAGCTATATACTTAGCAGCATTAGCCTCATGTTTAGCTACATACTTAGCAGCATTAGCCTCAAGTTTAGCTACATACTTAGCAGCATTAGCCTCATGTTTAGCTACATACTTAGCAGCATTAGCCTCATGTTTAGCTATATACTTAGCAGCGTTAGCCTCAAGTTTAGCTATATACTTAGCAGCATTAGCCTCATGTTTAGCTATATACTTAGCAGCGTTAGCCTCAAGTTTAGCTATATACTTAGCAGCATTAGCCTCATGTTTAGCTATATACTTAGCAGAGTTAGCCTCAAGTTTAGCTATATACTTAGCAGCATTAGCCTCATGTTTAGCTATATACTTAGCAGCGTTAGCCTCAAGTTTAGCTATATACTTAGCAGCATTAGCCTCATGTTTAGCTATATACTTAGCAGCGTTAGCCTCAAGTTTAGCTATATACTTAGCAGCATTAGCCTCAATGTTTAGCTACATACTTAGCAGCATTAGCCTCATGTTTAGCTACATATTTAGCAGCGACAGCCTCAAGTTTAGCTATATACTTAACAGCATTAGCCTCATGTTTAGCTACGTCCTTAGCAGTATTAGCCTCATGTTTAGCTACATACTTAGCAGCATTAGCCTCATGTTTAGCTATATACTTAGCAGCATTAGCCTCATGTTTAGCTACATACTTAGCAGCGTTAGCCTCAAGTTTAACTCAGAAAACTCAAAAGTGTTTTAATTTCATCTCATGATATATATTATTTATTTATGTATTATTTATGGAGTGCGTTTCTGAAGCCCCGCGTTCAGCCTGTGTTGCTCATATTCACCGTAACTCTGCCCGGCGATGGTACACTTCTTGAACTGCATGATGTTCTGTGTCAAAGTTCCTGTTTTGTCGGAGAAGATGTACTGGATCTGTCCAAGCTGCTCGTTCAGGGTCGTCGTTCGGGCCTGAGCAAAGAAACACAGGAAGGAGCAGAGATGGAAAAATGTTCTGAATTCTTTAATTTGACTCAATGTGTCAGTGAAGCTCAGCTGGTTTCCTCTCGCATGAGCTGTTTGTACCTTAGCTGGTGTGTCTTTCTCTGAATAATACATCTGCAGGTCCCAGTTGATGAATTTACTCTGGCCCAGTCGAATCACCTCCACACTAAACAAAAACTAATATTTTAGCCAACAGAGAATCTAAACAGAAACAACAACTGTCCACTGCTGCTACTGTAATGCCAAAACCGGACCTGACGTAGAGGGAAATGGGCACCATGGTGTTGAGGACGATGATGTAGCCCCAGAAGCTGAGGAAGCCTCTGTAGGCGGTGGTGTGGTCTTTGCCGTCGTTCAGGTACCAGGCGTTGGTTCCGATGTCCTGGTACCAGACGGAGTGACCGATGGCCAGACCGGCCGACACCAGGATGAGCAGAGCGAAGATCTGCACAGAGATCACAACACATTCAGCTCTGCTGCCCACAGGGGGCGCCACAGGATGCATCACTGTTCCTCCACAGATCACACCGTCAGCTATGGAACAACATCAGGGCCAATAATGTCGAGCCACGTCAAAATCCAAATTAATAACCAAACATGTTAAAAAAAAATCTTTTTAAAAAAATTCAAAATTCTGAGAAAAAAAATGTCAGAAGTAAATAATAACTCACTTTTATTTACTTTTTTATACTGAAACATGGAACTGTAACATAAACCCTGCTGAGCCTGAATAATAAACCGAATGAAGTTAATTCTGCCTCACTGTGTAAACCATGTAGTTCATCAGCTCGTCTATTTTGGTTCTCTTGAACCTGGTTTTGCCTCCGTTCCTCATGATCTTGGTATCGGCTCCTGCAACAACACAGAGCAGGCCTCAGTTACCACGATTCAACATGAGTTTATGTTTATTTATGTTAAACTAAATTTCAAGCACCAAGAAGAGAAACCGAATGAACCAAAACAGAGACAGACCTGCAAAGATGACCAGGCCATGGCAGTAGTCGGTGTTTCGGATTTTACATCCTCGCAGCAACATGTTGTCCAGCTCCAGAGGGTAAGGGTTGCCGTCCCACAACATCGTCCCCATAAACTTGTCCAGACGGTTGTTTGGTTCCTCACATTCAATCAGAGCTGCAGTCAGACAACAGGGCAACAAAAGAAGGCAAAAAGTAACTAAAATAGTGTTAACATTTCAATTAATGACATTTAAATAGTTATTAAGGCTCCCATTGCAAAAGAATTACATGCTCATTAGTGCGGCGTGCATTTATTTCTATCTTCATAGAAATAAATGGCGAAAGTTGAGGCCGTGACGGCGATGGTACAGTTCTTGAACTGCATAATGTTCAAGAAGTGGGTTTGACTTTGGTATTAAAAAATTTCCACTACATTAAAATCAGTTTAATAATGCAGAGATTATTAAACCGTCGCTGGTAGATTACAGTGGAAATAAAACATTCAAATGTAAAAACAACAAAAAATTTACCTATTAAAATGTCAGCTTCATAATTTTCAGGTGATTATGTCACATAATCCAGGTTTAAATTTGGATTATCGTAACACATTAATTTTAAACTAAAAAACAAACAAAAAAATAAATATATAATTCAGTAACTTTTAAAACTGAATGGAAATAATTTTGAAACACAAAAAAAAGATCTGAAAGAAACTTTAAAAATATAAAGAAAAAAACAAACTGAAATAATTTGCTATTCATTTTTTTATTTTCAAAATTTAAAATTAGTTTAAGTTTTAAAAGAACCCAGACAAAACAATTTATATATAAATTGTTTGAAATCATCATACTGAAGTTATATATGAAAAAATCGTTTCAAAACACTTAAAAAAAAGAAAAACTAACTGTGGCCCCAATTTATCTCCATACATTTTCTCCTCATTTAATTAATCAAACTATTTTCCAGGACATTTTTCCTAAATTTCTACATAAAAAATTTGAATTTTTGCTCATTTTCACACAATGTTTCTCCCACTGCTGCAGAACTTTTATTTGTTTAAGACTTTAAAACATTTTCTGTTAAATAAAAACCTAATTTTCAGTTTTACAGTGAAATGTTTGGATCTGTTCACCGTTGAAGTGTGCCAGCTGCTGCTCCTCCTGCAGCCTCTCGTCCGTCACTCTCAGCCCCATCTTAAACTTCAGGTTGGTTTCTCTGCAAAACAACAAAAATATCAGAATCATTTCAAACATTTCCTGAGAAATAAAGAACCAGAGCAAATTCACACAGACACACTTTAAAATACGCATCAAGTAAAACTTCTCTGCATTTTGACAGTAAAATGTTAAAAGTTTGTTTTGCTCCGATTCTGTTTGAAACGTCGGGAGCAGCCGTTTGTTTAAGTTTGTCGTCTCAAGATAAACTGCAAAGTTAAACATAAAGTCTGGGAGAAACTCCAGATCTTAAATTTACTCTCCACTTTACTGCTGAGAAATGTGTTGACTCAGCAATCAGGAACAAAACGTTGATTAAATAAAACTTTCCCAAGCAGAAGCGCCGCTAATCTGTGGTTTAAATGATCCTGCTGGGAAAAAACTCAAGTTTTGGTTTGAATTTCTGGAATAAAATCGTATGAATACTAAAAATTGTTTGTTTTAGATGAAAGCTCTTACCCATCGAGCTCGGCTGTTTCTACGTAACACAAACTGTTCGGCTCGGAGCTGGATAACAACAAGATGTCCGCCTGAAGAGAGAAACATTAAATATTCAGGTGATAATAATAAAATCATCCACACATAAAACTATCTGGTCTGTTAAAAAACTAATTTAAAACCATCTTAATCCCATTGTGTTATCAGCACTCAACCAGTAATAAAAACAAAACATTAATTGTTGTTTAGATTTAAGGGACAAAATGATGAATTTAAGGAATAATTTTTAAATGATCAAATTGTCCTCAAATAAATCATTCATACCGGAATAAAGTCGTTTTTCTTGATGCGAACTACGTCTCCAACCTGGATGTCCATCCACCGCGACTCCTTAAACCTGAAGCAAACACAACATTCAGCTTTTCAAAACAAAACTAATCATTTCTAACGAACTGGAATCGGATCCGACCTTCCGTCCAGCAGAACGTCACACTTCCTGTTGTTGACTTCCTTGTCCATCCTGTGACGCGCCTGAAGGAAAACAGAGTCCATCATCATCCAACCAACATTTATTTGTTTCAAAAGCGGCTAAAATCTGCAGGATTCAACCTGGACGCCTCACCAGATCGTCAATCAGGTCTTTGATCGCAGTGATTCCCAAAACGATCACCAGAGGAATCAGAGTGGTGTACCAGGGCAGCGTGGAAATGTCTGGGATGATCTGAGAGCAACAGAAACAACCAGTTATTATTTCTGTCTCCCAGAGTAAATAACAGCATCAGAGCGAAGCCGACCTGCAGGATGAGCAGAGCCAGGAAGTAGATGTTGGCCACCCTCTTGAACTGCTCATACAGGTTCAGGGGCAGGAAGGTGATGACGTTGTATTTGTACGTCTTGATGGCGTTTCCCTGCAGAGACCAGAGGATGAAAGAGAGGTTAGGGTCAGGTTATCCTGTCCTTGGACAGTCGGTTCATGCACTGCAGGGGCCACTTGTCTGTTGACTCCCATTAAACGTTAATTAGAGGCTGACTGGGTTCGGTCAGACGTCCAGAAACAGTTTCAGATTAAACTCAGATACCAGGACAGGTCCGATTCAGTCAGGACTGAGAGACGGACAATGACATCCTGTCCAGGTTTAAAGGTCCAGCAGAGCTGAATAAAACCCTCTGATCGTATTTCTGCTTTCAGTTCATTTCAGTCCAAAATCCTCCAACAACCACAAAACAACCTGAGACCTGGAAAATAACCAGAACTCAAAATGTTCTGCAGACCTTGCCATGCTACGCTATGTTATGCTATGCTATGTTATGCTATGCTATGTAATGCTATGCTACGCTATGTTATGCTACGCTATGCTATGTTATGCTATGCTATGCTATGCTATGATCCAAAGTTGGTTGGATATTTGAGACCCACAGTAAACTGGAGGGACTTTTAACCTTAACGTCTCCTGCTCTCTACGGACGTTTCATCTCCAGGTCTTAAAACTTTTCAGACCCAAATAGGAAATCTTCCCCCACTTGTATCTCTGGTTCTGGTTCAGACATTTGTCCTTTAAATTCTTCCTACCAAACTTTGATCCCCGATTAGGAAAATATGAACATTTGGGACCGATGGCCCGATAGACCCGGTTCTACTGGAACCAGAACTTCATCTGCTTCTCTCCAGCTGCTGTGGTTCAAACCAACCTGTTCCCCTCCTGGCCTGTGGGGGCGCTGCAGCAAGAACCACTGAAGGAAACCACACAAAAATTACAAAACAATTTCTGACCAGAAAGGGGAATTTATCGAACCATTTATCATTTAATGTGAAAAATTTCTGATGCTAATTTTGATTTGTCTCGATAAAATTCAATTAAGGATGTTAAAAACATATATAAACTATTATTGGATATTTTATTTAAAACATCTTAGAATATGATTAAATTAAATTTTTATGTGAAGTTTAGTGATATAAATAAAACTTCTTGAAGTATTTTCCTGAAGAAACTCATTTAAAATATAACTCTTAAGAATAGCATGTATTTAAAAGAACCTATTGCGACTCAATAGTACCACAAAATAATGTAATAAAATTTAAAGTTGCTGAATCTTATTTCTCACATTTGGAAAACTGTGTAAAATAAATGATTTCCATCCTGAAGGTTTGAACCGTCAGTTTCATCCAGTTCTAGATGAGAAGTAAATAAAAGTTCATTTTTCTGGTGTCTGGGCCGAAACGCGTCCCGGACGGTCCTGTCCACCGGACCGTCAGCGACCCGGGCCGTCAGCTGACCCGGACCGTCAGCTGACCCGGGCGGCCGGCTGACCCGGACCGTCAGCGACCCGGACCGTCAGCTGACCCGGACCGTCAGCTGACCCGGACCGTCAGCTGACCCGGGCGGTCAGCGACCCGGACCGTCAGCTGACCCGGGCGGTCGGGTTTCAGCCTCAGAGGCAGAAACAGGCCGAGTTCACGGGGCTGGTGGACAAACTGCAGCGGATTGTAATCAAGATATTAAAAACATGAACAGATCGTCCGGCTGGAGCTGCAGGCTTACGGAGTATCGGCTCTTCTTGATGCACAGGAAAACTTTCTTCTTGAACTCGGGCAGCTGGTGGTACGCTCTGTCGTTGGCTTTCACCCTCCAGCCGATCTCTGGAAGAAATGAATACATTTAGTTTGTTCAAACTGTACAGCGCAGTATTAGTAGTTATCTTAGTAATATTTATTCTGGTCATGTTTTATTCATCTGGCTCTAATATTTTGTTCAAAATAACTTGGAGGTTTCTTTGAGCTCCTGGTTCTGATCCGTTTCGCTCACCGGGGGCCCTCGCCGCCGCCGCCGCCGCCGCCGCCGCCTCCTCTGCGGGTCGAGCCGCTTCCTGCGGCTCGTCGGCGTCGCTCTCGGAGTCTTCGTCCAGCTCGTCGTCCGTCTCGTCGTCGCTGTACGGCATCTCCTCGTCGTTCGGCGCCGGCGTGTTCGCTCGCCGCCGACTCATCTTGGCGCCGCGTGTTTCCTGAGAAACAAGATGGATGAATTCAGGAAACATCTGCAGAAATATTTCATGGACCAAATAATGCAGAGCTGCAGCTAACGATTAGTTTAGTAATCGATTATTGGCACATTCTGATGATTTTTCATTTAAAACATTTGAGTTTATTTTATACAATATTGGAAAACAAAAAAATGAAAAACAATTAAATTCCATCTGGAAAGACAAATATTTTACAGCCCAAAGGTGATTTTAGTAATCAGGAGAATTTTATTAAACCACTTAAATGTTAAAAGATGCAAATCAAACTATTTATTTGAAATGAACATTTATTGCTTACATGCAAACGCAGAACAACATTTTAGGATTAACTGATAAACAATTAACATTTTTTAAATCTTAAATGCAAAATGAATATTTTTATAAAAAAAGATCAATTTTGAGTCGATATCCTCCAGTTAACGATTAATCAATAGTGGACGATTATTTGAATAATCGATACAACATGATTAATCTGATTAATCATTTCCTTTAGTGAACTTTTGGTCGTTGAAGCAAAGGTTGAATTTGCATCCAAAAAAATCTTTCTCCTGTCAATACATTGATCATTTATTGATCAATAGGACAGAAAACCTTTTTCAGACATGTTGCTTTCCTATGAGTAACAAAACAACGAATGAATGAATGACGTGATTTTAGATTTATCATCAGGAAATCTCTTCAGATCTGAACTCGTTTTTCTGGAAGATCTAAAAACATCGTCTGCCGTCGGAGCAACGCAGAGCCGAACGTTCCCAACAGAGCCGAACGTTCCCAACAGAGCCGGACGTTCCCAACAGAGCCGGACGTTCCCAACAGAACGTTCCCACCATAGCCGGACGTTCCCACCAGAGCCGGACGTTCCCACCAGAGCCGGACGTTCCCAACAGAGCCGAACGTTCCCAACAGAGCCGAACGTTCCCAACAGAACGTTCCCACCAGAGCCGGACGTTCCCAACAGAACGTTCCCACCATAGCCGGACGTTCCCAACAGAACGTTCCCACCAGAGCCGGACGTTCCCAACAGAACGTTCCCACCAGAGCCGGACGTTCCCACCAGAGCCGGACGTTCCCACCAGAACGTTCCCAACAGAGCCGGACGTTCCCACAGAACGTTCCCACCAGAGCCGGACGTTCCCACCAGAACGTTCCCACCAGAGCCGGACGTTCCCAACCAGTTTACTGGATTTATGAGATACTTTAACTACTGAACATTTCCTCACAGAAACACCGAGCTGTTTCTGTGACCAACAGGCCACGCCCACATCTGCCCACATCAGCCCGCCGTTTCCATGTGACGCAACAGACAATGAGGGAATCCAAACTGGTTAATATGGTAGGAAAGTGACATTCCTGATTCAGTAACCAGAACCCAAACTGGTGAGAACCAAACAGAAACAACATTTTTAGCCGTTTCAGTCAGGAAGTCGATTATCTGGTCGGTTTAAAACCAGAGCGCTGGAGAATGGAGCTGCTGTTCCCAGAGGAGCCGAGGTAAAAACCCCAGACACACCCAGGCGTTTCCTCACACACACACACACACACACACACACACACCCCCACACACACAGGTGTGTGTTCAGATAAATGTTTCCCAGTGTTCCCGGCCTGTTAGCACACGCCCAACACGCTACATGTGTCGCCAGCAAAGCGATAAAACTCCTGAATATGAAACGTTTCAGGCTCCAGAACCATTTTTATTATAAAACTTATAACATTTTAAATGTTTAATGACATTTACAGTCAATAAATGACCAAAGATCACAAACACAATATTTACAATAAATAAATGTTGGAAAAGGAAATGAATGAATCAGATGATAACATTTTGAGTGTTTATTATTTATTGTATTACTGTCATTTTATTGTAATTTATACCTTCAAAAATATTAAAAAATAAACTGAGGGCAACAATTTTCATTCTGCTCATTAATAATTTGACTTCTAAATAATTTCTGTTTTATTTGTTTTGTTTATTATTTTGAATATAATCTTTACAAAGTTAAAGTTTACTAGCATTTAAAAAATAATGTTACTTGAAAATTGTGTCCAAACATCTAAATCATCAGAATAATTAGAGGAACAATTTAACATCCAGAAATAATAAATAATCCAATATTAAGTTTCCTGTTGCTCCGGCTTCTGCAGCCGGTTTAACACATGAAAGATTATTTTTGTTTTTAATTTTCTAATAGAGATTATTAAAAATCAAACCAACTGTTCTGTCCAAAGGAATTATTCTGTAACTTCTGGAATAATCTGAATCCATGTTATAATCTAGATTCTGATGTTTTCCAGAAATGCTGGTGAATGAATGAATGAATGAATGAATGAATGAATGAATGAATGAATGAACTCAGTCTGCAGGTCTGAACATGAAACCACAGGAGAAACAGAAGGAAATGTTTAACTGGATGAATGAGAACGAAGCTGCAGACATTTCAGACAGTCAGACGGACCCGGTCAGACGGACCCGTCCAGACGGACCCGGCCAGACGGACCCGTCCAGACGGACCCGGTCAGACGGACCCGTCCAGACGGACCCGTCCAGACGGACCCGGTCAGACGGACCCGGCCAGACGGACCCGTCCAGACGGACCCGGTTAGACGGACCCGGTCAGACGGACCCGTCCAGACGGACCCGTCCAGACGGACCCGGTCAGACGGACCCGTCCAGACGGACCCGGTCAGTTTGGCTGCGTTTAAAAGCCAAACTGACGCCGTGGTCCGTGACACAAAGGGAAACATCCAAACACAAAGCCCTGGGTCACACCTTCACCAGACAAATGACCTTTCAGAAACCTGAAGGTCGTTTCTCTTCCCTGCAGCCGATCATCAGATCTGATTAATAAACCAGGAAGTGAAAAACGCTCCAGGTAGCAGAAACACCTGGATGCCAGCGGCTGTTTCTGAGCAAAACAGGAAATGTTTTTCTGCTCCTGGACTTCAGAGGGACAAAGCAACATTTCACCTGAAGGGACCGAGGAACAGAAAACAGGAACATTCATGATCAACTTTAACCGAAGCCAAATCATCACCTCACTTATTGTCCAACCAGAGGATTTAAGATCAGATCAGCTGCAGCTCTAATCAGATTATAGAGAAAAAGTTCATTCATTCAGTCATTGTTGGACCAGAGGAAGCAGCACGGACAGTTTCTCCAAACATTAATCTAACATGTCACAATTTCAACCATCTAAGAGAAATTCAGACAATTTATCTGCAAAACATAAATAAATAATGTGGTGAAATGTTTAATGCCTAAAGTCATTTTAAAAGGATTAATCTGACAAATAATCCTAATCCGAACACATAATTTGTTTCTGGACATGTAGCGGCACACAAACATCTCAGTTTGGTTTGTCAAGAAAAATAACTAAAAATCCTTTTTTTTTTTTATTTACTGGAAATTTGTTTGAATTTCTAATGAACAGCACAAATAAAAACCCGTTTCTAATCAGTTCATTAAACTGGAAACCAAACCAACACCGAGCCGAGCATCCAATATGGCCGACATTTCAAACCAACAGTCTGACATTAAACCAGTGGCACAAACGCTGCTGAACGTCTTTCTGAACTTCATCACAACAGGAAACTTTTTATCTCGTTGATATTTAATCCCTGCGAGTCGAGTCAAAATCTGCAGAGCAAAAGTTTCATCCTGAAACCACGACGAGTCGGAAGGACGATCTGAAGGCTGCGTCTAATTTAAAATAAAAAATCCACTGAAAACAAACTGATTTAGCTGCTCAGAACCAGAACCAGCAGCAGGGCCCAGAGCAGGTTTAGGTGTCTGGCTCAGGGTGTCGTCGTGGCGACGGCGTCAGCAGCGAGGGAGGGGCGCATACCTGCGTGACGCCGGCGAAACCTGAGCGGCGGCCGCCGGAGCGGCTCAGGTGAGCAAACGGGTCAGAGAGACGAAAACAGGCGAGGAGGAGAAACAGGAAACGGGAAAACTCTCCGGATCTGTTTTTAATCCGCTTCAGGTTGCATTAATGCAGAACTTCCTTCAAGTCAAAGTAAAAACCAAAACATTTACATAAAAACCCAAAACAAAACAGATGAAGGTCAGAAAGAGTCGATCCGTTACCATAAATGCTGCCAGACGATAAAATGATCATATAAAAGCTGCTGCTGCTTTCAGAACATTTTCAAGCAATAATTTAAATTTAGTTTCTAACATTCAAAATGTAAACGATTTTAAATATTATAAATAAATAAATTAAATAAAATTGATAGTAAGAAAAAATAAAAAAGGGACAAAATCCCCAGAATCAAACATTCAGATTTAAATGACATGAATGATTTAATTTATTATGTGATTTATTGATTTATTGTGACAGGCTAATTTTTATAAACCATTAAACCTCTAAAGATCTGAATTCTGGAGTTTTTCTTGGTTCTGTTAACATCGGCGCTGGGAGGCCATGAGGACAAACTGGTTCCCAGTTCGGAAACAACGAGGAAGTTCATACATTTACTGTTATTCTTTTAAAATGAAGATTAAAAACTCATTTAATCTCTTCCAGAAAACGGCTCCAAACTTTAAGATTTTAAGAAAAAATGAGCATAAAATTTATTTTATGCAAGTGAAAAATAAACTACTTAAAAAAACCAGTAGAGAAATAGACAATATTTCAATTCATGTTACTTTGTATTTAACAATACAAAGTGAAAATCTTTCCTAAAGCATAAAATGAAGTTCCAGCTAAATAAAACTTTAATGTTTATTTAGCAAATTATTTTTATACATTAAAATACTCAGTTAATGTTCCAGACCTCAACCCTGAAACTGAAATACTTTAAATTTCATCCTGAAGTTTTTTATTTCAAAAAGAATTTATTAAAAATAAAAAACAGGAATCACATCAACCGTCTTTCAACCAGCTGATAAGCAGTGTGCAGCAACAGATCGGTTTCTCTTCTAAACTCCAACAAGTTTACAACAGATTATAAAAAACAACAGATCCATATTTATTGCAGCTCCGGTTATTTTGCTGCGTCAGAAACGCAACGATTCACCAAAACCAGATTCAGGTTTACTCACAGCTGGAGTCCAGAGAACGAACCGGAGCGTCGGATGAATCACAACCCGAACAGAACCGAACAGAACCAGAGCAGAACCAGAACAGAACCAGAGCAGAACCAGAACAGAACCAGAGCAGAACCAGAGCAGAACCAGAACAGAACCAAACAGAACCAGAGCAGAACCAGAGCAGAACCAGAACAGAACCAGAGCAGAACCAGAACAGAACCAGAGCAGACCCAAACAGAACCAGAGCAGAACCAGAACAGAACCAGAGCAGAACCAGAGCAGAACCAGAGCAGAACCAGAACAGAACCAGAGCAGAACCAGAACAGAACCAGAGCAGAACCAGAACAGAACCAGAGCAGAACCAGAGCAGAACCAGAACAGAACCAGAGCAGAACCAGAACAGAACCAGAGCAGAACCAGAACAGACCCAAACAGAACCAGAGCAGAACCAGAACAGAACCAGAGCAGAACCAGAGCAGAACCAGAACAGAACCAGAGCAGAACCAGAACAGAACCAGAGCAGAACCAGAACAGACCCGCCAGCCCGGCGCTGCTCAGAGGGAACCTGGATTTGAATGTTTATTTACATGAGTTGTCGGCTGATATGTAAAGAACAAACTGCAAATACAAAACCTAAATAAAAACTCGATTTCACTTCCTTATCCGATCAACGTGTCAATAAAGAATAATCCCCCAGTAAATACGAACATTTCATTGTTTTCTGGATGAATTCCAACAACTTTTTCCCTCTAATCAATATTTATTTGACATTTTTCCTGTGTTGATCTTCCAGCTGAGTTCCTGCTTTGTTTATGTGAAAACATCTCGGCGGTGAAACCGAGCTCGATGAAAATGACTGCAGAAATTTGTTTCTGTCACTGGAAAGGGGGCGGAGCTTCAGATCCAGAGTCTGAGGGGTTTTTCATCCGTTCATCCGTTCATCCGTTCATCCTCCGACGTCTTGACCTCAAACTACCAGTCGCTCCATTTGCCTCTCAGCTCCTGATTTAAATCCTACATCCTGGAGTTTTCCATAAAGATGGAAAACATTTCCCTAAACAAAATCTGCTGGAGAGAAGGCTTGTTTATGGAGCAACATCGCTGTCGAATGCAGGCGAGGTCAGAGGTCAATAAAACGTCTAAAACAGCGAGCGGTTCGTTCAGGAGGCGGGTCGGCTTTAAGGTCAGAAAATGACCCTGAAACCGTAAAACCAACTCAGTATTTTAGTTTCCATGGAGACGAAGGTGATGACCAGGAACAAACATTTGCTTTTTAAAAAAAGCTCAGATTTGTTGAAATGGGGTTCTGCTGTGATGTTATATGTAGTCAATATCTTACAATGTTGTGCTCCACAGAAATAGAAGAATCAGATTTTTTATCAAAGTCAGGATTTCAACATGCAGGCAGGGAGATTTCTGATTAGATGTTTGTATATTTTCTTTAAATTCAAAGTTAAATCTTATAAAAATGAGGTAAAAATCTTGTAGTTCAGTCATTTAATAAGCAATAATTTGTTTAATACGTAAAAAGTTTTTGAATTTTCTGCAGAACGTTTCACAGCCAAAACCTATTAATCACTCTGAGTCTGAGAGAAGAACTAATCAATTATATGATCAATTACTGATAAACCTTTTTCTTTTTAAATTTCAGTTTTACTCTAAACCAGCTTCAGTGCTGAACTGGCAGCAGTACTTATTCATCACCAGTTCTTTGTTTTTCCAGTCAAGAAAAGTCTTCCCACCCCAAAAACAAGTAAAAACTTGGCACCAATGTTCTTCCATACCAGAGGAAAGAACCTGTGATCAGGAACTGGATCAGAACCAGCAGCATGTTTGCTGTTGAAATCTGTCACAGAAAAACTGAAGGATCAAATCCCAGCATCAATTTGTGACCTGGAGGTTTTTGACCTTTGAACTCAAAATGGCTGCCGCCTCAGTGACGTCTACGACTCCAGATTAGTTAGGAATCTAACCAGATTCCTAACTAATCTGGTTAGGAATCAGATTAGTTTGTTTTGGATCTTCAGTGAGAATTAATTCCTGTTTTCAAACCTGAAAATGTCTAAAGTTACCAGCTGCTGGTCGGATGTTTACTACTCACAACCGTCTCACAGAACCCCGCCTTCAAAACAAACAGAAACTGACTGTTAAATATGTGTTTGGTCTCCTGGTTCAGATTAACCATCAGCTCAGATTAGAGCTAATCTATCTAAACTGAATATGATTAGTGAGTTTATTGGTAAGATATTGACGACTTATAAACGCTCTGTCAAATCTGAGTTATTTAGATGAAAACCTGTCAATATTTTTAATCCAATCATGTATTTCACTGCACTTCTTTCTTAGAAATAAACACAACAAATGGTTTCCTTCCAATTAATTTTCCACACGTGTTGAAATACAAAACAAACATCTTGTTGTTTGTGTCAGTTTGTTTTCTGACTCATCGCTGTTCAACAAGTATTTCTGTAAAAGAAATTATTCCTGCTGCCAAAAATAGAAAATCATCTACAGCTGCTAAATAAACTACAACATTTTAAATGAGTCACTTTCTGACAACAGAAACTAAGAAATGATCTAAAACATTAGACATGATTTAAGTTTCATAAACCTGCAGCGTAACAAACTAATGAACATTTTTCTCAAATAAATACAACAGACAGTTTTTAAGGATGGAAAATGGAAACTTAAAGCAATTCTGACAAAACTAAATTAAGATGTTAAGAAAACTGAAAGTTTTAGTTTAACAACAAGAAAAACTCACAGATCAGTTTTTGTTAATGTTTTCAGACCAGAAGATGTTCAGTTGCATCCTGTCAGTAGGATATTTACTCCCGACAATCGACCCGCAGAACCCCGATTACAAAACAAGCATAATAAAGGATTATGTTCAATATTGTTTTTCATCTGTTATTACAAAACATTTTGATCAGAAGTCATGATGTTGAGTTTATTGAACATATTAAAAAATTTAAAAAAGTTCAGTTTTTCCTTCCAATGAATTTTCCAGTTGTTGTTGTTTATTATTAAAAATAGAAAATCATCGACAGACTAGAAACAAACATCAGGAAATTTAAAGATTCGATTTCTGAGACTTAAAAATAAAAAGATCTAAAAATATATTTAGATCTTAAACAAGAAAAACTGAGATGGATGAAAAATTCAGGAACATTTTAATTTCACACTAAATTAATTTATCAAACTATAAAAAATGTCCAGAACTTTAATGTGAAATTAAATAATTTATGAGATAAAACTTTAAATTCTGGATTTGCTCTGCAGGACTTTAGGTTCGGTTCTGGATCAGAATCAGAACAAATCCAGTTCAACCAGCTGGTTCTACTGGAGTTTCCAACAGAACCGAACTGGATCAGAACGTCCAGGCTTCCGAACCGGGTCCAGAAAGTTATTAAATGTGTAACTATGAGGCTAAATAAGAACCATCCATCAGAACCGAGCCGAACCCGAGTTCCGAACCTTCTGGGCTTCATTTTTATCTCTAAGCTTCAACTAAACATCAGAACCTGGAGGAACCAGAGACTCACCACAGATCAGCAGAGGTTCTGGTGCAGCTCGGATGGCGGTTCTGGGTTCTGCTCGGTGTTTGGTGCCGCGGTGTCACCGAACCATGTTGTTCCGAGCCGCAGCTCCTCTTCCTGCTCCGGAGCCTCTGCGGCTCCCCGCCCTGATCCACAAACCGGCCGAACCGGTCCGACGCCTCCGGGCCAGAAACAACAGGCGGCTGAGAGCGGAACCGGGCCTCACCTGGACCTGAGCGGAAACACGGCGCTGATTGGACCAGGTGTTGGTCTGTGGGCGGAGCCACAGCAGATCCAGGTTAAAGCTGCTGATCCAAACGAGCCATGAAGAAAAATGAATTCTGACAAAAAACCCAGAAGTTTAGATAAAATGTTGGAATTAATGTCAGAATTTTAAAACAAGAAACTTTCTGAGTTTGAACAGATGAAACTTTGCAAGAAAAAACTGAGATGTTGACATTTTCTCAGAGTTTTCTAAAAAAAAAAAAAAACAGAAATTTCTGAGTTTGAAAGTTAAATTTTTAAAACATTTTTGGTAGAATTTTTTTATTTTATTTACTTTTGTAGCTCAAAACAATATTTTCTCAGGAGGAAAATATTGGAGGATTTTTGGCACAAATTGTACTAAAGTCCAGTTTCTGTTCTTCTATTGATCCAGTCTAATATATGGATCTGACATTGATTACATTTATGTTTGGCTTTAAGAAACTGAGCTATAAACTCAGATTAAATGAGATTTAATCTTTAATAATCTCCATTAAACACCAGTTGAACCCAGTCTGGTTTCTGGACTGGATGGAAAAAAGATCCAGGAATTTATTTCTAACAAGAATCAACTTCATTGAGTCCAACAGATTCTTCATTACATGGATATAAAAACAGGAAGTGAACAGAAATAAACAAAGAAGCAGAAAAACAAACAATATCTGGATTTTAGTTTTGTTTCTGTCTTAAAGTTTTTATTCTTGTTCTCTGTGATCACATCATAGTTTATGAAAATACACTGGAAACAAAAAGATCCTGCATGTTCTAGATTTCTACTGGTGGTTCTGGATCCATGCTGGTTCTCTTCCAGCCCAGTTGAAAAGGTTTGGACCTGCTGGTTTGACTGGAGTTTTACCTTTGATAATGGATGAGATGTTGATGCTCAGTCTGTGGACCAATCAAATCATCAGATAGTTCCAATAAACTGGAGATTCTTCCATCCATCCTGTCTGGCAGGAGAAGCTGATCTGAGTCCAGCGACTCCATCACCATAAATTAAACACCGAGGTTCAACTTTCACCTGAAGCCTCTGAAGGACAAACGTCCCAAAATGTTAACAGTTCAGGAGGAAACAAATTTATCTGCGTCCCAGGAGTATTTTTAAATGTTTATTAGGGATTATTTCATAGATTACAGCAGAAAATCATGAATTTATTATAAAGAATTAAAATCATGTAAGAAAAACTGATTTTGTGCAGGAAACAAAATTTATTTAATGTTTCATTTGTCTCAGTTTTAATTAGTAACTTGCAATAAATATTTAGTTTTGAACTGTGAATATCAACAACCTGTTTTAAAAACAGAAACTACAGCAGGAGGGATAATGGTTATACTGGTTTCACTCCAGTCCAGTGTGAATACAGGCCCAGTCCCATCAAACTTATGACCTTCAGGTGTTTTTTCTATGAATTATTTAGTTTATTAAAGTTTATTAGTTTCTTTAAAAACATCGACAGAATTGATCTTTTCCCCCTAAAAGTGCAAAACAATATTTGGAGAGCAGATAAAAAATAAAATAAAAATTCAACCTGAGATTAGAGTTTCAATCTGATACCGATTAAGTATTGATATTGATATTTGGATTGATCTTCCCGTCTCCAGGAAGAAGAAAACAGAATCCAGTATCAATCTGAAACTCTAAATAAAAGTTAATTTTCCACATTTACAGAATCTATGTATCATTATGGGTTCAATCTCTCTTTTACTTTCCTTTTTTAATAGGAGTATTAATTTAAACCAACATGGTGAACAGGCTGAAATGTAGCTTCAACCAATGACCACCAGAGGGCAGCAGCACACAACCAAACCAGCAACATTCACCAGAGAAAGAAATTATTACTGGATCCAAATGTTTCCAGATTCAAATTCCCACAGTTTCCAGTCAAAGGAACCAAAATGTTTCGTAACGGATGGAAAAAACTGAATCTGTTGTTACGGATCAGAATCGAGACTGTTCATCAATTCTCCATCATACAGATACAGAAGGACATCAATGAACGCTGATTGTTCAGATTCTCTCAACGTCTCCTGGTTGATTTTTGTCCAGAAGCTTCTGAAGGTCTTTTAAAGTTTTACATTCTCAAAACACCATCTCCAGCAGACCGACACGGGTCCAGCAGAACTCTGACAGCTTCTCGTTCCTCTAAATGGACTGAAACATCATGACAAAACTTTCTGAAGACTTGAGAACCAAAACGGGTCGAAAATACTACAAGAAACTCTGTTTGGATGCTAAGCTAATAAAACTTTAGGTTGTTTCTCCTCCTGCTGGTCCGGTCGACCCGGTTCTACTGGAACCAGAACATCTGCTCCACCTGCAGCTGCTGTGGTTCTGACCCAAACCAACCTGTTCCCCTCCTGGCCTGTGGGGGCGCTGCACCAACAACCACTGAAGGAAACGACACTAAAACCTCTGAAGATGCTGAGAGCAACTTCCTGTTTCACCAGATGGAAACAAGATGGAGGCGTCAGATTTTAGAAGCTGTATGATTATTTCTGCCATTTCTTCCACTGGTGCTGGACAAGGATGTTTGTTTTGGTTGTACTTACCCAGAATCCCTTGCATTGTAGTCCACTTCCTGCTTTTGGAGCGGTTTCTGGCCCGCTTGGCGTTGCATTCGAATCGCACCAGAGTTTGAAACGTGTTTAGATTTAAGCTGACATACAGCAGGATCTTCTCCTCCAGCCCAGCGATGAGGACAGCAGTCGCCATTAATGTTCACCTGCCTCCACATGGACTGGTTCTGGTTCACACCTCACCAAACGAACCGGACCTTCAGTTTGATTCACACAGGGCTGCTCTTCATCTGCTACCTGAGACCCCCAGGAGGTTGTTGGAGTTTTATGTTGGAGTTTTATTTTATTAATGTAACTTCATCCCTGGCGCCAGACTATTTGCTGCCAACACAAACATTTACTGCACATCAAAAGGAGAAACGAAAGACGAGCCTTGAAATCCTCAGTGAGTCACTTTGAAAGCTAGAAATCTTCCTGACTCTGATGTGATCCTCTGAGGCTGTTCTCCCCATCCTCCAGGAAACGCCCGGAGATTTACGGCTGCAAGTGAAAAAGGGAGCAGTGAGAGTGTCGGCCAGCAGGGGGCAGCAGCGATCAGTGACTCTCCTCCATTGTTTCTCTGTTTGCTCTGCAGTTTTCAGGTAGAAGCTTCCAGCAGCTCATGATGGAGCCTGATCAGAAACACAGGATTCCCTCAGAGGAGATCCTGGGATCGGCAGTGACCCAACATATGATGCATCTCCGCCCGATAATATCCAACACCACCCGACACCATCAACACCACCCGATACCATCAACACCACCCGACACCATCAACACCACCCGATAACATCAACACCACCCGACACCATCAACACCACCCGATAACATCAACACCACCCGATAACATCAACACCACCCGACACCATCAACACCACCCGATACCATCAACACCACCCGATACCATCAACACCACCCGATAACATCAACACCACCCGATACCATCAACACCACCCGATACCATCAACACCACCCGATAACATCAACACCACCCGATAACATCAACACCACCCGATAACATCAACACCACCCGACACCATCAACACCACCCGATAACAGTATCATCCAACACAATCGACACCATTAATCTTGTCAAACTTGCATAAAAACTTCAGTAATTTATATTGAATTTTATAATTTCTATAGTTGATGGAAATGCAACTAATGACTGCAAGATGATCAGGTGCTGAGGTTACAAAACATTCCCACATCACCACCCCTCCACTACCGTGCTTTATAACTGATAAAAGGTGTTTCTGATCCTGAACGTCTCATCTGTCCAGAGGACATTTGTCTTTGTCTTCTGCGTATTCCTGACTCACGTTTATTTTACAGAAACTCAGTTGACTTTAATCATCACTCAGCTGCTGTTTTAGAGTCCAATCAACCTCAAAGAGTTGGAGGCTCGTCTCATCGGTTCAGGTTGTTTAGTTTCCAAGAGGAAAGCCGGGCTAATTGGCTGTCAGGCAGCGAACGCAGCGCTGACGGATCCGTTCTGTAACCATTCTGAAGAAGAAGCGCAGCAGCTGAATGTCTGAGCTGTGATCCAGAATGACCAGCAGGAAATCACTAAAACCTGGAAGTTTAAATCTGCAGAACAAGAAACATTTAGAAAACCTGCAGAGTAGTTAAACTCGCTTTCTTTTATATAAACTCTGCAGTAAAATAACTTAAAATAACCATCTGAGTCCTGCTGCAGGGAAAACACTTCTGAGCCGGGATTCCCAGGGGGAAAGCTTCATCATCCCAACACGGAGAGAAAATAACCAGCAGCCATCAGTGTCATCGCAAGTTTGAACCAAATATAAACTGATGGAAAACATAAAGAGGATTTTTATTCTGGTTAGTTCAAACTCAGTTTGTTTTCTTGGATTGTGACTCCAGTTTCTACTGCAGGGAAACAAGAACATTTGTTTTCCCTCCTGATAGTCTGATAAACTTGGTTCAATTAGAACCAGAACTCCATCATCTGCTCCACCTGCAGCTGCTCTGAGTCAAACCAACCTGTTCCCCTCCTGGCCTGTGGGGGCGCTGCACCAACAACCACTGAGGGAAACCACACCAAAACCTCTGAAGACACTGAGAGCAACTTCCTGTTTCACCAGATGGAAACAGAAATGGATTGCAGCGTTTGTAGGATGTTTTTCTTGTCTTTTGCTAAAAGCCACAAGTCATTTCTCCTGCTAGCGCTACGCTAACGTGTTTGTTTGTATTTACCCAGAATGCCCTGCGCTGTGGTCCACTACCTACTTTTGGACGGTTCATATATGCTTATATAATCTCTTATAATGGCCTCTTTTAATAGTTCAAACACCAAATGTTTCTTTATCATTTATTTTCTATTGGTTGTTTCACTCCTAACTGAATTGACTGAACAAATTAAAGTTGTTGTTACATGTTTGTCTGAGCTTCAGAAGGTATCTGAGTGTGATGAAATAAATTTATAATCCAGTATATTTAAAACAGAAATATTTAAGTCAACTCTGCTAATTTTCTGCATCGTATTGGCTGATTGTAAACCTCAGATATCGATATCGGACGTAAAAAAAACATCAATAACTAATTCATTGTGAAAACGATTAATCAAACTTCTTATAAGAAATTGATTTCTATAAATGCCCAGCCTTAGTTTGGGATGCAGCGAAGACTCCGTCGTTTTGAGTAGATATTCATTTCACAGCCCGACGCGCTGCTCCGCCATGCAGTTAGCAGAGCACCAGCTGCGCGCTGCACACTGAGCAGGACTCAGAAAAACCAAAGGTCAAAAACTGTTCCCTCACAACCAGGGATTCCCCACACTCATAAGGCGGCTTTTAATCTGGACCGGGCCTGAAGGAGAGCTTCACAAATCAGCGCCGATCCATCAGGCGCAGCTGCACTCAGCCCAGACTGCAGCCATTAATGCAGCGAGTCGCAGCAGGAAGTGGTCAGCAGGCAGAGGAAGCCTGGCAGAGACAGTGAACACTGGGAGGAAGCTGATATAATTCGCTTGTCAGGATCCATTAGGGCTAGACTGGTGCCACACACACACACACACACACACACACACACACACACACACACACACACATTTTTAATACCAGAATCTCATTTCAGATCTGATTAATTACTCTCTCACGCTTGACAAAGAAAATCAGCAGCAAAACTGAAGGGATTAACAGAGAAACACACACACACATTCACACACACGCTGCATGAATTATTCATCTTGTTTAGTTTTGTTTTCAGTCTTAAATTGAAAATGCGACAAAGTGCTACAAACAAACTGTCACCTGAACTCTGTGTGTCGCAGCGGCGCCGCCTGCGTCAAAGCATCAGAAAAATCACATTTCTGAGATGTTTGCAGTCAACAACTGTTAATGCAGCAGTTCAGGCTGTAAGCTGACAGCGCCCCCTACAGGACGGAAATGATCAGCACAGGAGGATTCTGGGTAGGAACGACACACCGACTGCTAGAACAAATCAAAAATAGAAACTATTTCCATGAAAACTTTCAAGGACACAAAATCATCTCTGAACTTTTCTACTTTCCAAACTCTTGTATTCTTTACTAGAAAGAATAATTTTTTTTAGAATAATCTAAAAATGTTTTAAAAGCAGAAAAATTCCTAGAAAATTTGAGATTATCATCAGAAATTTTGAAGAAAAAAACCATAAATTTCTGACATTGAAAAGTAAAACTTTTGGGAGAAAAAATGAAATTTTAAATAAAAAATTTTCTGAGTTTCAAACTTTAATTAGTTTTTCTTTTGAAACTCAAATTTCAATGTTGTCCCCAGAAAAATTTAGAGATTAATGTCAAAAGTTTTGAGTTTTTTTTGGAA
The DNA here is from genome assembly GCA_010277075.1 of Poeciliopsis retropinna. Classification (NCBI taxonomy): domain Eukaryota; kingdom Metazoa; phylum Chordata; class Actinopteri; order Cyprinodontiformes; family Poeciliidae; genus Poeciliopsis; species Poeciliopsis retropinna. The sequence continues at coordinate 998,702 of VMRM01000008.1, read as the reverse complement.
GAAATTTACTCCTCCTTTTTATTATTTTTTATTTTTCTATCTACAATGGTCCTAATACACCATCATCATTTTAATCTTAACTGATTAAAGATTTTAATTATTTGCCCAAGTAGAAGAAAACTGTACAGTTTAGTGAAACTATTCCTTAATCTACATTTTCCCCTAAACATTATGCAGCATAAATGCAGCAGAGTGAAAGTAGCTGCTGTTATTCACCTCTGAAAATACTTTAATCATTTCCATAAAATTCAACAGTATTACAAATAAATAAGAGATTTAATATAAAGTCAAATTAGATGCTTTTCTAGCTTTTCTGTCTTTTCTCATTAAAACTGTAAATAGAAAATAATCTCACCTATTGTGAACCTCTCAGTATTTTGTCCCTCTGATGTAAATAAATAAATAAATAAAATCCTTTAGTTTTTAAAATTTGTTTTAATGAAATGAAAACCGAACAGCAGCCTTGAACGGTTCCGGTTCGGAACGGTTCCGACATTACTTTATGTATTGTCTGATTGGGTTCAGGTTGTTCAAACCGTAGAAGAAGAGAACCTGCTGCCTGTTGGCTCAGCACCGCCCCCATCGGTGAAGAGCGGTACTTCCTGCCTCATCCTGCGCATTTCCATTGCGCAGATCAGGAAGGCTAAATATATCACACACATTATTTAGACAGACTGTGGAACCATGTAGAACAGGAATCATTAAACAGCTATATGGATATTAACAGCAGTGAGGAAGCGCCAACTTCCTGCTTCATTCACTGTGTGTGACACAGCGCCCCCAGAGGTGAGGCGCAGAACTGCATGGCCCCGCACTCCTTTTATGTAAATTAATCGATTTTGACCATAAAAATGTTGATTAAAACATAAATCTGAAGAAAAATAAATGTTACGTCTTTCGTACAGTGAACAGTTCTTTGAAGGGAACTGTTCACTCCGACAAGCCATTAAATGATACATTTTTTTAACTTGTATATAGTTTCGTTTTAGCTGAGAGAATCCTGACATTTCTTGGTGAAATGATCAAAACAAGCTGAATCATCTGTATTTATATTTTTATTAAGAAAATATAAAAACAGGATGCAGTAAATAAAATGCTACATTCATTAACACGTTGAAAAGTGATGTTTTCAAGCCTTTATTTGTGGTAATTATGATGATCTTATAAAAAGATGACATTTAAATAAACATATTACATCCAAACTATAAAAAAATGGTCATGATGGAAAGTATGTTTAATGCCTATTTTTTTAATCTAAGAAATGATTCACTGGAATGCATATTATAATTTATCTAATATAACTAATATCTAAATGTTTTTGTATTGATAGCATTTTTGTATTATTTATAACATAGAACCAAAATAAAGAATTATACAATTATCCCTTCGTATTGATGCATTTATTGGCCTTTATAATTTTAATTATATCAGTAAGTTGCAAAGTTTGCAGAGCATAAATCAGCAAAGTCATGAAAAAACAAACAAATGTCCAGTTTCACCGTTGAGGGTAAAGAACTGTTCAAAAGAATCATTTGTGAACATCAGCTGTTTTCAGATCATTTCAGAAGTTAAACTTGTTTATTTTATAATTTCATCACTCAAATGAAACAGTTCAAGTAATTTTTTATACGTTCTTGTAATTTTGATGATGACAGAGAAGAAAAATTCATTTCAAACAGAAACATTTGTATTTTCCTTGCAGCAGGTTTTGACTGTGTGTCTCATTAAACGCTGAGCGACGTCTGCAGGAGCGGCTATAATCCATTACAGCTGCATGAAAACGATTCCTGAACTGGTTTCATGGCTCATTATGAACCTGTGACCTCCAACCGAACCACCGTCCTCTGAGAAAATCACTTTACCCTAAACAGCGCGAGAAGGTCTTCTCATGACGAGAAGGTTTCAGTCGAACCTTCAATGAGGAATAAACACAAAGTTCTTGAGTCCTCGTTTTATTTTGTTGCTTTTTTATTGCGGTTCCAACCAGCAGGTTGATAATTCATCTGTTTCATTAGTAAACTGAGTAAATACACCCAAAACCTAATTTAAACATAAATGTGTCCAACTCTGTTCTGCAACAACAAATAAAAAACTCAGAGCCAAAACTCAAAAATAAAACTTTCAGCAGATCTGAGATCATTTTATCAATCAAAACAGATTTTATCTGAAAATTTACATCAAGTTGAACAAAAACTCCAAAAGGTTTCAGAGAAACTGGGAGCCGATGCTCCAGGTACAAAATGAAATTATTGGAGCGTCAGATAACCTGAGAGGATCCACTTCTACTCAGACAGCCTCAGTTTTACCTGGATTCGGGTTCTGAGTTGAAGTTCTGCGTTCAGACTGAGAGGACGGATCGCCGCCAGGCCCCACATGGCGGTCTCTTAAATCAGAGCAAGTCTGCTGTCATCTGGTTTTATTCAGCTGAGAAAGAATGGACTGAAATGCATAACGAGGTGAATGAATCAGCAGGCAGCCGCTGTCTGCTGCATGATTAAAATGTGATGTGAAACGTTCTGACAGCTGTAATTTTACTGTTCCAGAACCCGGCCAGTGGAGTCACAGCGTTCAGGACGCGGAGCGTCAGCATTTCACCCAGAAGGAGATCAGGAGAACTCAGTGAAGGTCAGTCAGGAAAACAAACCTAATCAGGACTCAGACAACTAAAGTCTGTGCAGCAGATCTATGAAGGTGGTGAGGCTGAACATCGACATGAACATGAGATCACTGGGTGGTCCAGATCTGTTAAACTGGCAGTTTATTAAAGACTGACAACATTTTATCTTCAAAGGACCCAACAGTGTCTGAAAGATACCAAAAGGATCAGCTGATGGATCTACTGTCTGATCTACTGTCTGATCTACTGATCTACTGCCTGATCTACTGATCTACTGCCTGGATCCTGATTTTATGGACATTTTGCCAGATCTAGTTGACTGCAGCAGAATATTGATTAACTGCATGAAGCAGAATAGCAAGAAGCTGTGACCAAGACATGCGGAGGTGGTCTACTGACTGACTGGTGGTCTACTGACGGACTGGTGGTCTACTGACTGCAGCAAGACTGACTGGTTGGGCTGCAGGTCGTCTTTCCTCTTCATTGAGCTCCAGTTGTACTAAAGTGAAACCAGATTCCTCCAAATGAATTGTTTTCATATTCAAGTATTTTACCTTCTTTAATCCAGTGACTGGAGAAATTTAATCTGCAGAGCAGAAAGATTTTTACATTAGTGCCAGAAACAGTGATTGATTCTTACAGACAGAAATCAGATATTTATGACCAGGTGTGTTTCCTGCATCGTGTCATTTCCAGGTGTTTTGATTGTTGCAGCTTCGTGTGAACCAGCATGTTGGAGAGATGAACTCAGACCCGACAGCTGACATGAGACGCATCGCCTGCAGGGCATCATGGGAAATGGCTGAACTGGGGCGACACGCAGCAGTTCGAACCTCAGCATGAGAGAGAGAGACAGCTTTGAACTTTCAAGTTTTTTCCCAAAATGTCTGGAATCACAACATTTCTGAGTTGTTTTACTTTAGCAATTTTTAATTTTTTTTTTTTTTACAAAACCCAGAAATGTTTTTTTTTTTTCTAGGAATCTAAAAAATTAATTTTTTCTCTCAAAATTGTAACTTTTAAATCTCTGAAATTTCCTGTTTTTTCTAGAAATTAAACTCTTGAGTTTTTCTTTGGTATAAATTTAATCCTGTTTTTGTTTTCTGGCTCCACCAGGCGACCAAACCGTCCAGCTGATCAGTTTTAGTGTTTTATGTTTAAAGCCAAACTTTAAAGCTGCAGCTGAAGTGAATCTAGTTTCAAACTCTGCAGCTGCTGCTGGTGCTCAGATAAAGACTCAGATCCTCTTCAGCTCCGTTCATCTGATTCATCTTTAATTCGGTTTTGATTTAATCCATGAAGCGTTGAAGAGGCTCCTGACAGAACCGTCGATCTGCTGCTCTTTGTTAGCAGAGACAACGAGCGTGTTCAGCTTCATTCACATCGTTTAGCCGGATAATCAGATTGAATCTGACATTTTCCATTCAAAAGGTCAGAATCTGCGAAACGTCAGAGTTCAGAAAAAACGAGACATTTCAGGCATCAGATTCCTGAGGAAGAGAGGAAAATAGTTTCCTTTGGTCAGTGAATGACTCTAATCTTGGGTGCCACTTTAATGTGATTTACATCTGCTGCAGAGAAGCAGAGCATCATCATCATCATCATCATCATCATGTCTGAAGCTCCGGTTCTTAGCAGCAGAGCCTCTTTTATCTGCAGCAGCCTCTGTGGACATTTCTCCCAAAATTACCTGAATTTCTCTCTGAAAATGTTCAGGTGGAACCAAACGGAGCTGAAAGATTATATTTATTAGTTTTACTCTAACATTTCCTCCTGAGACATTCCTGCGTATTTTAGACCATTTCCTGCTTCATAATGTACATTTTTATAGCATTTTATTGTTTTAATCCAAAATGCAGAACAAATAGTTTTATTCCTCTTATAAAATGTGGCCTGAGTGCATCTTATTAAAAATCAGATGGAGCCGAAAGCTAGCATCCGATTTAGAAACCACAATATCAAAATCCAATATGGCTGCCACACAGAAAAAATGGTAAACAACCCAGCTATAAAATATTTAATAACCCTTTTTAACAGTTTATATCTTGTTAAATCATAATTTGAAGCTATTTCTACAACGTTTGAGAAAGCATGAAAATCCGTTCTTTAGCCTGCTAATAGTAGCTAGCTCAGTAGCTAGTTAGCTTACAGCTGCTTTTACAATAAGTCCCAAATTTACCTGCATTTTTAACATGCAAGATAAACACAGTGAGTGCAAATCCTTTTATTTCAAAACTTTGACTTATGAGGGAAGCAACACGCAGCTAATGCTAATGTCAGCATGCTAATGCTAACATTCTAGCCTTACAGTGCACACTCTTTATTAGCTGCCTACAATCACTCCTTTAACTACCTTAACATTTATTTTCCTTTAATATTGTTGCAAAGTTTATTTTGGTTGATCAAAATAACAGAATAGCTTCAATATGCTAACTTTAGCAACAACCTTTACCTAGCAACCCCAGTAGAGTTCCGCCAGTTGCCTAGCAACCCCAGTAAAGTTCCGCCCGTTACCTAGCAACCCCAGCAGAGTTCCGCCCGTTACCTAGCAACCCCAGCAGGCGCTCCAACTCATCCTGGTAGCTGGAAAAGACAACAAATGTTTTTCCTGAGGAAGAGAAAAACCAACAATCAGCCATTTTGTTTTTGTATCAAAACTTTATTTATCAAACAAAAAGAATGAACCATTCAAATAACATTTCTATAAAAAGGACCATGGGACTGTTCTACAGTGCGTTACAAAAACCAGCAAATGGGAAAACAACAACATAATGGAAAGAAGCCGTTCTTCTTCTTCATCATCATCATCATCATCATCATCAGACGGACTCGACGTTCTTCCTCCTGGAAACGTTTGAATTCAGCTCCTCTCCCCTGATGAGACGAGGTGCAGATCATCTTTTCTACTTTTCTTTCTACTCTATTATTTATGTTCTGTTCTGTAAGCCGGCGGCCCAAACCGGAGCTGACGGTCCACTTCACACGTCAGGCCTCTCAGAACCGGCTCCACCCAGACTGAACTTCATCTGCCTTTTATTCCTCTCAGAATCTCATTTCTGGACCGGTTCCAACCACCAGTGGAGGAAGTTTAATTTAAAAAAGAAGGAGGGATATAAAGGATGAAACGTCAGGGTTTCCAGCTCAGTTGCTGTTTTTAATTACATTTTTTCCACTCAATAAAATCCAATAGATTCAGATTTTTCTTTTTCTTCCTTTTATTCTTTCCTTCCAACCATTTAGCTTCCAGAAACCTTCGGCGTTTTGTTGCTTATTCCACTCAATTCAATTCAAAAATACTTTATTTTCTGAATAACTGACATCCAGGAAGTCATTTTGGACATATTTCCAGTAGCAGTCAGTCTCGCAACACATCTGAAAAAGTCTCTGACAGAAGATAGTCCAATGACTGACTAGCACTGCTAATCCACATCCTTTGCTTTTGCTGCATCTGATTATTTTAGATACAAAACAATAAATTAAATAACTTAAACATAATTTCCTGGATTTCTACATTTTGAAATTTAATCTAAAATTGTTTTGAGTTTCTTCCAACTTGTTGCCCAGATATGATCGACTCCGGCTTTGGGTTCTGCTGCATAGAAAAGTCTACAAATAATCTGGTAAACTAACTTCTGTCAAGATTTAATAATAAATAAGATAAACAATAATCATGATAAAAATCCCAGAACTGAAACGTTTTAAGGCCATGAGGAGAAAAACAAAACATTCAGTCCTTTTCTACTAAACTAAATTTACATATGCAGAAATATCACATGGATATAAATAATAGCTTTCAAGAGCACTCCAAATAATAATAATATATTAAATTTGAATATAAAAAGTCAATTCTACTCTAGTGGAACTGTACACTGTAAAAAAAAGGCAGCTTGCTTTAATGTAGTTCTGCTGCAGCAATTCCACATCATCCAAAAACCCAAAGTTTCCTCAAGACAGAAACGAAAAATGTTCCTTTGATCCGGATGGGAAAATATTCCAATTTTAGTTTTCAAATTCAGAAAAGTTTGATTTCCGATGCCACATTGTTTTCTGTAAGTTAATTATTAATTATTTCACTGCAGCCATTGGTCGGAGAAACTGGAGAAACGACGTCTGATAGGTTGAACGAGTTGTTTCCTGGACGTGGCTACGGAGCGGTGTGCTAGCCATTAGCACGCTATTAGCATGATGTTAGCACGCTATTAGCATGCAGTGGCTTCACCTTTTAGCAAATAACTGCTTAATTTTTACACAAAAATTATGAAAATTAATCTCAAAATTTCAGAATTTGAAAAGTAAAAAAACTTGAGAAAAGAACTCAGAAATTTTCAACAAAATTTTCGACTTCAGTAACAGAAAATTTCTGAGATCAATTTCAAAATGTCAAAGTTTTGAAAGTCAAAAATTTGTGAGAAAAACTCAAATTTTGAAATTAATCTCAGAAATTTTATGTGAAAAGTTAATGTGATTTTTCTGAGTTTTAAAAATAAAACAAATTCGACTTTTGAAACAGAAAATTTCCAAAAGTCCGATTTACTTCCTCCCGCTGGATGTTGAGTTTGATCCCGGTTCTTCTTGACCTTTTCACCCCGCCGCCCTCGCCCCTGGGACGGCTGGTCGCCGCGGTAACGGCCCGCCGGGCGTGAGCCCGCACGGTGATGAATTCACAGCCCGGACCGTCGGCGCAGGACGCGGAGCTGAATCTGAGCGGCGGCGGCGTTCCCTCAGGCTTCATCACAAATAAACGTCAAGATGGCCGCCGGGGCAAATAAAGAGCCTGTTTTACTCCCAACGCTGATGAATGACTGGTGAGTTTACGTTCCTGCCAGTTTGCACAAGTCAAAGGAAGCTCGTCCTCCTCGCCGTTCGATCTGAAGCCGGGCGGCGAGTCGGAGTCTTCCTCTCAGGATGTGAGGAAGAGCGACAGGAAGTGGATTGCTGCAGCAGCGAGAGAAGATGAAGGAGATGTTGACCATCAGTCATCAGCCGCCGGCTGATTTTTCACAGTGTACGTCGCTCTGCTCTCCTTCCCGACACCTTCACTAAACTTTCCTCTTTCACAAACTCGCTAATCCTAAACCTACATCCGGATCCCGTCCTCCATCTAAACACTGATTCCCTCCAGAAACCAGAACCTTCAGCGCATCAGAGCCACAGGAAAAAACTTCCACCAAGAAACATCAACTCTTTTAGATAAAACATTTCTGAACTTCAAAACATTTGCAATAAACTCAGAAATTCTCTAGAAAAAACAGCAAAATTTCTGTTTGAAAAATGGAAAAAGTGAAATATTGAGATTAATCTCAGAATATTTCTAGCACATTTGCAGAAGTTGATTTCTTTTACTTTTGAAAGTCAGAAATGTCCAAGTTTTCCTCCAGAAAATTTCTGAGATTAATCTCAGATTCATTTCTGAGGTTAACTGAAAAAAAATAAATAAATTTCCAAGCAAATTTTTGACATTTGATTTAAAATGTCAAAAAGTTTTTCTAAAATGTTTCTGAGGTAAATCTCAGATTAATTTTCTTGTTTCAAAATTTTAAATAGTTGACCTTTGAAGCTCTGAAGGTTTTTTCTAGAAAGGATAGATGTGGTGACGTTTCCTCGTCGCTCCGCCGCGACTCACTTTTTAATTTACTTCCTGTCATGAGCAGGGAAACGAGTCCAGCTGTTTTATACGAGGTCATTACTGAGTCCGATGTGTTGATTTAGTTATTAACTTTTCTGATCTCCGCCGCGACACTGAATGTAAAAATAGACTTTCTGAGGATTATGTTTGTCTTTTTGTAACTTTTTTGTCTTTTTCTACAAAACGAAACTCAAAGTGAAGCTGGTGGTTTTTGTTCAGTCGTGTTCGTTTGGTTCTTCAAAACAAATAAAAACAGAAAGAAATCCCACAGTGTGATAAAAACAGAGACGTCAGAACGACAGCAAACAACCAACAGAGCAAAATCTGGATCCTTAAAGCAAAGAACTGTTCACAGAACTGAACTGTTCATGAGCTGTTACAGGAAACCTTTAACTTATTGGACTTTAGTGAAATAATAAAGATGATATTTTGTTCTATTGCTGGTTCTTGTTTCATTCAGGGTGAATTAGCTGAGATCCAAATGTTTTCTCGCTCACTGATTCACATTTGGTCGTTTCTGTTTCACATGTTTCTGTTTTAAATTTAATTCACTAAAAGGATTAAATAATTAAAACATGGAAAAGTTCTGGCTCCATTTTTAGCAGCTTGTGTTCAGCACTGTCATGGTTGCTAGGCAACAGGACGGAAAGGCGGGAAATGTGACGGCTAACCGTTTCTCACTTCACGTCTCCAACAATGCTAACTGTTAGCATGTTATTGCTGTTGCTAAGTGTGAGCATCGCTGTTAGCGGGCTAGCACTGAGTCAGTAACGAATCACTGACAGATCTTTAGCGTGCTAGTGCTAACAGTTAACAGGCTAATGCTAGTGTTAGCATTAGACAGCCGGCAGTTTAATGTTGAATCAGTGAACCGTCACTTCGGCCACCATTTTCCAACGAGGCGACGCCGTCAGGAACAATGTTGGAGCTAAAATCCAGACGGTTTCTTCTTTTCCTCAAACCCAATAATTTGATTTTGTTTTGTTTCTTTCTTTCTCCTCTGGTCTGTTTGGCATCAAGACGGACAGAAACAAGCAGCAAAAACAAAGATATTCACAATAAGCTTCCTAAGGTCAGAAGCAACACAAGCTAATGTCGCTAACGGCTAACGTGGGTCAGACTGTGGGGTTCCTTCTGAACGCTCAGCAGGGCTTCCTGTTTGTGTCGGGAAAAGGAAATGAAGGAGAACACACCAACAGCGAGGCATGATGGGAAACTTTAGGCCCATGTGAAAAATATCACGTTTCAGTGAAACTTTGGCTGAAGACGTTTCGCTTTCTGAATCGCAGGTTTCCAAACGTTCTGATGAAGGAATATTTCCACCGGTGGAAAGTCGGCGAGGTTCAGTCACAGTAGCTGAGCGTGAAACTCAGAGGAGGACGAAGCTAATACATACCACAAACAGGAGAAACGGAGGATGTTACACTTTCTGTGATATTCCTGTCAGGAGGCGTCGGGTTTCTCTCAGGTCATGTTTGGGTTGGAGAATCTGGAGGGTTTCAGTCTGACGCCTGGAGAACGACCACAGCCGGTCCAGTTCCTGGACTGGTGCTGCAGAGTTTGTTCCCGTTCAAAGCCCAGACCAGCAAAACCAAACGGATGGAGAACTGGGCCACCAGTCAGTCAGAGCAGATTGGTCCATGGCTGAGGAAGGTCCGGTCCGGTCCAGTCCGGTCCGGTCGGCGGTTAGAAGGCGGAGCCGGTGATGGCGTTGAGCTGCTGCATCAGTCCTTCCAGACTGGCCATCTGCTCCGACAGGTCGTCCTGCTCGTACACCTGGAAAACAAGATGGAGGCGTTACAAAATTACAAACAAACAAACAAACAAACAAACAAACAAACACCATCCATCCATCGACTTTTATACATTTTGTTTATTCTGCCAATAATCCGACTTTATTCTCTTAATTTTTTTTAATAATCTCTCATTCTGGCCCCATTTGTTTAGCGAATATAGCAGCCTGCTGCACTTTTCAGATTGTTCTGTAGACAGTAGGGTTCGGGTGAATCCTCTCTGCGACGTGAAAAAGTCTTTAGATGTGCTGGGATCTCATGGAGCTGCAGTGGGGATCTAGTTCATCTACATCTATACTGTATTTATTCAGTGTGTGTGTGTGTGTGTGTGTCCGGTGAGTCACAGCAGTGGTCGACCTTTTGACCTCTCCTGTCTGTCATCCTTCCATCTCATTTTCTCCTCTGGTTCTTGTCGCCGCGGCAGCAGCTCTTCCTCCTCCTCTTCCTCTCCCTGCTCCCATAGCGACACCTGGTGGTTCCATAATTCATTTCCTGCCCTCCGTCTCCCTCTCCTCCTGCGGTTGCCGTGGTGACACCTCCTCCTGTCCTATTGTCAGCGAATGAATATTTAACCAGGCCTGACGTCCGACATCGTCTGTCGTTCATCTCATCCCTTCTTCCCTCGGAGCCGCTGACATTCCTGTCCTCTGTTCTCTTCTTCTTTCCTTCATCGTTTATCTTTCGTTTCTCTCAGTTTTCATGGGAACTAAAACTGAAATCTATAAAAACTGAAATATAAAACCATCCATCCATCTTTTCTCTGTGTTTTCTGTCCATCCTGTCGTCTCGTTCTGCAGCTTTTCCTATTCAGGTCTTCATGGTTCCGGTCTCTTCCTCAGTTTTATGAGGAATCGTCGGTTTGTCCTGCTGTGAATGGATCCCAGACGCTGACGGTCGCAGAGCCATGAAGAAACCAGAGGATGACGGAGTTTTAAAAGTCAAGACTCTTCTGCTAAAACTGGGATGAATCTTCAGATTAAACGTTAATCTTTCCTACAATCAGCAGAGAGTCGACATCTGCTTTGTGTCGTTTACTTTGTTTAGGCCAGAGCTCACAGTTTGTTTCATACATGTTGGAGTTTTAGATCCAGACTGACAGGAATCAGATTTTAGAAAATTACAGAATAAAATTATAATAATACCAAAATGAGAAAAAGGTGATTTTATGACCAGATAAAGTCGATTTAATGCGACAGAAAGGTTGTAAGAATACGGGAGTAAAATCATAACATGATAAGAATAAAACAGAAAAATAATTTAAAGTTATGAGGATAAATTTCCTTCCTGCTTCTGTTTAGTTTCCTGAACTTCATGATGTTTTTTTCTTTTTGCTGATTTAAATTTAAACAGTTTGTGTTTAAATTTAAATGATATTTTAGGAGTTTGGTTCTGTTGGAGGTTAAAACCTGCAGAACCTGCTGAAACTTCCTGGACTAAATGTTCTGGTTCTGAACACGACTTCCTGCCTCAGACTCACGTTGGCGGCTGAATCTTCTGCCGGCTTGGCTCCGCCTTCCTCCTGCAGGTCCGGCGCCGTCGGTACCGAGACGGGCAGCAGAGGGGAGCGGGCCTTCCCGGCCTGACCCAGAGACGCCGTCTTCACCTGGGGCTTCGGCAGGCTGGCACCTGGAACAGAACCGGAGACGCTCAGGGTTTATCGACGGCCCGGTTCCGTTTGGGTTCAAACTTTCAGGCTTCAGGAGGAAAAAGCTTTGAGGTTCAGACCCAGAGGAAGTAAAATCAGGAGGTTCTGATCCATCTTAACCACATTTTCTGTTTCATAATCAAGATTTTAAAGACGGAGCAAAAGAACAGATTTTATCCACCGATGCAGCAGATTGTATATAATTTCGGACGGCAGGTCGGCATAATCAATGACTTCAAAAGAAAAAGTGAATATAATCACCGGGGCGCTGATGAGGCTAATCAAAGACGTTTCTGAGGCTTCAGGTCTAATCAGAGCGAATGATGATGTCACTGAACTGAAGTTACGGCTTTAGAGACAGGATGACACCGAGCTGCAGGGAGAGGTGAAGATCCCAACAACCAAAAGACGTTAAATGTTTTTATTTATTCATAAACTAAAACAGAAGCAGAGAGACGAAGTGACGACAGAAACGTTTAATCAGACGGGAAGAGATCAGAGAACCGACTGTGATTCTGATCCAGTCTGGACCTGAGGATCGGTTCTACGGCGGCCCGGAAAGGTCAACTAAAGGAAAAAGCCTCAGCAGAAGTTATGCTAGTAACTTTATCATGACTCACATTTTAAGAGCCATCAGCAGATAAAATAACTGAAGAATTTGAATTAATATGAATTACAGCAACATTTAATTTCCAGTTGGGATCAATAAAGCATTTTTGAATTTAGCATCGCTTCCTTTTTAGCATCACGTTTCTTTTAGCATTATTCTGCCTTCACACCAAACGCGATTTGAGCATCAGGTTTACATCCAAGGTCCGTCTGGCGCTCCGAGACTGAAACGTTCTGAACTTTTGCCGCTCAATGCAGAGCATCAACCAATCAGAGTCTCTGCTCCGTGACGTAGTGGCCAGTAGGTGGCATCTGCAGGAGATGGGGGTCAACAGGTCATCAAACTGGACCGCCGTCAGCAGACAGCGAGCGTACAGCTAACATACAGCTAAAATACAGCTAGCGTACAGCTAGCATACAGCTAACATACAGTTAGCATACAGCTAACGTACAGCTAGCATACAGCCAGCATACAGTTAGCGTACGGCTAGGATACAGCTAGGATACCGTTAGCGTACAGCTAACATACAGTTAGCATACAGCTAACGTACAGCTAGCATACAGCCGGCATAGTTAGCATACAGCTAACGTACAGCTAGCATACAGCCAGCATACAGTTAGCGTACAGCTAGGATACAGCTAGGATACAGTTAGCGTACAGCTAACGTACAGCTAGCATACAGCCGGCATACAGTTAGCGTACAGCTAGCATACAGCCAGCATACAGTTAGCGTACAGCTAGGATACAGCTAATATACAGCCGGCATACAGTTAGCGTACAGCTAGCATACAGCTAACATACAGTTAGCATACAGCTAACGTACAGCTAGCATACAGCCAGCATACAGTTAGCGTACAGCTAGGATACAGCTAATATACAGCTAGGATACAGTTAGCGTACAGCTAGCATACAGCTAACGTACAGCCAGCATACAGTTAGCGTACAGCTAGGATACAGCTAAAATAGAGCTAGGATACAGCTAACGTACAGCTAGCATACAGTTAGCGTACAGCTAACATACAGTTAGCATACAGCTAACGTACAGCTAGCATACAGTTAGCGTACAGCTAGGATACAGCTAATATACAGCTAGGATACAGTTAGCATACAGCTAGGGTACAGTTAGCATACAGCTAGCTTATGAACCTCACAAAACCTCTGAATTATCTGGTGAATTCAAATGCGACCGACGGCGACATCCTGTTGATTTGAGTAAATAAAAGCTGGAAACTCTCAATATTTTGTTGGAATCGCATCGAGCCGTTTCAGCTACAAACTGAACACAAAATGTTCAGATCAAGTCCAGCCTCCGTTACGACTGCAGACATTTTGGTGTCAGTTTCACCCACTGCATCAAGAGACCAGATTTATTTTTCCATGCATGTTTCAGGCCCTTCAGGCTCCAGGGGCCGATGCTCTGCTGGCTCTGCAGACGTCCAGTTGGACCGCAGAACAACGGAGGAGATGAAATGATCCAGACCAGCTGAAGTTTGGGCCAAACCGGGTCGTCAGCAGAACTAGAGTCACTGAAACATTCATCTGCAAAGCTCAATGTTCCCACTCAGGTTTTTACTGAAACGTCTGCAGTAAAACCAGGAAAATAAAAAATATTCATTTCAGAATCCAGCTTTTTGTCTTCCACTGTTTTTCTGAAGCGTCTGCATCAAACATCGAGCCGTTGGTTCATAATCAGGTCAATCTTTGCTGGATGGTGAAACCTGAGTATCGACGACCTTTTCAGCTGCTGACAGGAATAGTTTGACCTCATAACACTCAGCCGCCATCGACCCTCTAAATGACAACTTTACACGCAACTAAGTGATGAAAACGAAGTCAGCAGAAGTCATTTAGAGCCCGTCTGCATCCGCTCACAGGAACGATCCAAACTCACGAGTGGAGAGGAAGAAAGCGGGTCGGATCAATGCTTCAAAGAAAAGGAAACAAACAACCAAACGGAGCTACTTTTAATCCGCTGGGGGAGAAAGAGCTGAAAGAACAGCAACATTCAGAAGAAAAATGGACCCAAAAGACGGATATTCTCCACAGCCTCCTCCAGTACGGAGGCCTGCTGGGGCCAACAATGTCCTCCATCACTCTGCTCACTGCTGCTAATCAATAAACATCCATTCTGCTAAACAAAACACCTGCAGCGACTCGGCTCGCAGCACAGACCCAGAGACAGACGGATCAAGACTCTGTTCCCTCGACAGACTCACAGATTCACTGAAACTCAAAGAAGCTTTTAGCAGTAGAACGACCTGCAGGACGTTTGGTCGGTTTATCGCTGCCACAAAAACACACATTCTCTATTTTATCTTTTTTGTTACAAGATATGTTTTCCATAAACCAGATTTTATTTTAAAACCTTGGAACATGTTACCAATAATCTGTTTCCAGGGGGAACTTTTTCTTTGCTACACCACTAAACACATTGCAGGGGAAGCTGATGTTGGAGTGTTGAACACAAACACACCAAAGTGAAAGTACAATAATCAGTTTTAATGATCAGGTAAAGCTGATCAAATCCCACTGGGATAAAGATCTGAATATTAATTATTCGATAACATGTTAGGGTAGAAAAACGAGGAGAAAATTTCTGCCAAACACAAAAACATTTCTGAGTTTGAAAACTGAAATGAAGCTGATATAAAGCAGCTCTGGATTGAAATCTCTTCATTACATTAAAACGTGAGATGTACTGAGGTCATGGTAGATTTCTGCCAAAAAACTCTGAATAGTCCCAGAAAACAACTTTTCTAGAGAAGTGAAACATTTTGGCGTCTGGATGAAGTGAAGGTGAGACTGAGCAGCTGCAGGGCGTCGGGTGAACCGGAGCTTCAGGGGTTCACACCTGACAGGTGAGGTAGGTGTGAAATGCCCACCAGGGTTCCATCAGAGCGCCATGTATATGTGTGTGTGCGTGTGTTTGGGGTCGCAGTCAGAGCTGGTATCGATCCTCACGGCGTTTTGAAGTGGATCCAGCTGCAGATGAAACGTTTCTGAGGAGACGTCTCGTCTCGTCTCTGGAGGACGACTCGTCTCCGCTTCACGCTGCCGACTCTGTCTCCGCTCATGACCTACTTTTCATTTCCCGGCTGTTCGGCTCATTGTTTGCCCTCCGACTGCTGGAACTAGAAGAGCTGCTGCCTGGCAGCAACCGGGTCCCGAGTTCGAATCCCAGCCTGGAACGTTAGAAGTCACAGCGCCACCTGCAGGCTTTGTTTTAACGTTTCCCCTGAGAGCCGCCATCCTGCAACGTCTACGACCCGTTTGTTTTCCTGTAACGCCAAAAAAATCACCTCATCTCATGAAGGGAACCACAGAAAGTAAAATCCACATTTTGGGTTTTAACTGTTTCTAAAAACGACTTAAAAAAACATCCAGAAGATTTTTATCAAAAACTTCCAAGTTTATTGCAAAACGAACCGTTTTAAAAACCTCCCGATTGTTGAGTCACTGCGCCGTTACCTAGCGACCCCAACAGGTTACCTAGCGACCCCAGCAGGTTACCTAGCAACCCCAACAGGTTACCGAGCAACCCCAACAGGTTACCTAGCAACCCCAGCCAAGGTCCAGCTTTGTATGGCCTGCACTGCAAAAACACACAAAAAAAGTGTAATAAGATATTTGACCAAAAATACTTGGTAAGATTTTGTGTTTTTGCAGTGTACTGTGGAAGACAAGTGCTTTGATGTTGACTTGATCCAGAACTTCTTGTCAGTTGTGCAGGAGGCTCCACTAATGCTTTTCAAAGATGTATGGTTGTAACACATTGACTTGCAGGTATTTTTGTGTGCGAGTGTAAACGCTGAGTTGGGGGAACGGAACAAACTAAAATGTGATTATCTAACAACGACTTTGTGGAAAACATGAGGTGAGCTTTGAATAGGCCACTGATCCGTCCTGACGGGTCACTTTGGTGCAGGAAAAGGCCAGAGAGTCGTTATTGTCTGCTGGTGGCGTTTCTGTCGTGACGACACGTTTATTTTTGTTTTCCTGCAGGCGATGGAGCTGAAAGCGTTCGTCACAGGTGGACCGGTCCGCCTCCAGCCGCCTCCGTCCTCAGAGCCGGACATCGACTAGGACAATCCTGTTACAGCTGGGAGCCGTGAACTGTTCGTTCAGATCAATTCAGCTGAGTCACGGCTGCAGAAAAGATCTCAACTATTATTATCTTTGTTTTAAACTGCATTGAGTCAAACCTGCAGACAGAAGGTTCATTTTATTTATGCCAGGAAAACGTCCCACATGCTGACGGCCGTTATTCTGCTGATGATCCTGATCATAATGTACTTTATGAAAAGCTAAAGTTAGTTTTTGATCTAAACTCGTCTATTTTTACTTTTCACATGAAACAGTTTATAAAAAAATTATTAGTTTTTATTCCAGAGTTGGATCTTGTTTATTTTACATCATTTTTATTTAACCTTTATTTATGCAGGTTGTCTCAGGAACCTGTTCTGATAAAAATCATTTCTATCTGGTGCAACAGACCAGATGTGCAAAACTAACCCAGATAAATAAAAAGTGACCTACATCACTGCAGCTGAAGCACCAAGAACAAACAAATGACTAAATATTAAATATGAATTTAGATTACTGGGATTAATAACTAACGTTTTCTCCAGAGGGATTCAGGTGTGGAATAAACTGTTTACATTTAAAAATGAATAATAAAGTACAATAACATTTAATTATGTTTAAACTGGAATTTATATACAGAAAATATTCTGCTGTTTAGATTTGATGATGCTTGTAAATAAATGAAAGAAAAATAAAGTTATGCCTCCACTTTTAGTTAAGTTGAAATATTGTTGATTTATTTCTGTAATGGTTTTGTTTTGTATTTTTTCAGCATTGTGGGTTTTTTTTTTACCTGTTTATGAAAAGTTGAAAATGACTAAAATCTAAAATAAATATTTTGATTCTCTGATTAAAGTGCAGTGATAAAACAATGAGTTTTTCTGAAATGTCAGTATTTGCTGGATGTTTTTCCTCTTTGAATTGTGACATTTCATAAAGATGAAAAGGAGATAATCCATTTAATTTACACAAGGAAACATTTAGTAAGAACTGGAATCATTTTTATATATATTTGTCTGAGAAGAAAAAAGACTAAAATGGACTAAATAAATGTAAAAATGATTATTTTCTATTTTATCCTGTGACCCAAATTGTTTTTGTCTAATTATCCTCGTTGCTTTCTGATCTTTATTTTCCTCATGCTCTTCATGCTTATGAAATGTTTCTGTATGAGTTTCAATATGTAATAAAATACATGTAAAAATATTACGAACAACTGAGTTTAGCTAACTAGCAAGGAACAAGGAAAGGAAACATAAGTGTTTATGCTAACTAGCTTAGCATAATGTAACCCGTTAGCATAGATACTAATTTTAGCTTCAGGTTGTGACTAAATGAGGCATTTCCTCCATCCTGGTCTGTTTCCTTTCATTAGATGTAGAAAAACAGGAAGTTAAACCTTTAAAATGAGAGAATGTTGAGGGAACGGTAAACAACGGTGAGGGAATGTAAACAAACAGTGAGGGAATGGTAAACAAACGGTGAGGGAACATTGAGGGAACAATGAGGGATTCAAGTCCTGCTCTCTGGCTGCTGTGGCCTCAGGCTTACAGTCTCTGAGTGAAAACTTTCCTGGAGCTAAAAATCAATGATAATCTGAGGCGGCCTGAGCATGTGAACAGAGAAATGATAGAAACACACACACGTGCACACACATGTTTGCGCAGCTATCTTTGCGGGGACTTTCCATTGACTTTCATTCATTTCTACAACCTAAACCTTACACTTACCCTTATCCTAACCCTATCCATTACATATCTAACCCTAACTCTAACCAAAACTCAATTCACACCTTAGTCCTAAACTTGACCCCTGACCCAAAAACAGTATTTCCCCTTGTGGGAACCAGGCTTCAGTCCCCACAAGGAGCAGTGGGTCCCCACAACGTAACATGTATCAGGAAGGTCCCCACGAAGTATTAGAAACAAACACACACACACACACACACACACACACACACACACACACACACACACACACACACACACAGAGAGAGCCAGACACACCATAACAAACAGTTTTAGATCTATAGAAATGTAGCGTTGTTGCTGTTCTACTGCCCCCTAGTGGTCGGTTGGAAGACTTTATCCACCCAAAAGTGAAATTAAATGATGTTGTAACTGGTCATCCATGAATCTTCAAAGAGCTTCATTAACTGTAGAGATGGAAATATTTCAGTGTCCAGAGATTCGATTCTTCTGTTCAAACCAGATTCAGTTTAAATTATGTGAAAATAAACAGAACATTTATGTAAAACAGTTTGATAATCTACCAAATTACCCCGAGTTATTTTTAAGCAAAAATATCTGTGACTAAATTTCTGTAAGTCAAATGACTAGAATTAGCTTTATGTTTAAAACAAAACCCTGGTGTGTGTTTAAACCCTGGTGTGTGTTTAAAACCAGGGTTTAAAGACACACCGGGGTTTCAGTGTTTTAACTGAAGTCTGGAGTTTAATTTGTTTCCTATGGAACCGATCAGAGCAGCTAACGTCTGTGAGCTAACAGCTAACCAGCTGCTAGCTCAGGTGTAAACCAGCAGTTGGGTCGGTCCGCGGCGCCGGTCCGCAGCAGAACGGCCTGCTGCAGCAGAGCGGCCGAGTGTCTGTCAGGTTTAATGTGAGGCTGCAGCAGCGGCTGCAGACAGACAGACAGGTAACAACACGGCAGAGGGAGAACTGAGGCGGGTCGGGTCGGATCCTCCATCCCTCCGGCGAATGTCAGGGCCGGTTACAGCGTATTAAAGATATACAAACACACACTCTGTGTGTAACAGCCTGGGGCCAATGCATTCAGCTTCCCTGAGTAAAATATTAAAGCAGAGAGGATCCGGCCTGAAATGTGAAATATGACAGGAAATCAGCGGCCGGCTGCAGGAAAACCGATTCCTTTTATTTAAAGCAGACTAACAGAAACTCAGAATTACAGCTGGGCGCTTATTAAAATGATCAGACCTGAGCCAATTTCACACCTTAAAGAGCAGAAAAGCCGATTAAAGAGATGACTAAGTAAAAACAGAAGCTGTATTTCTTTGTATGCAGGAATGCTTTATGTTTGGGACCAGAGATGTTTGCTCTCATGTTGCATCAGCTTGGAGTTTAACAAGAATCGGAGGAGACAAACTGCAGAAAACGAAATGTTTTCTCTCTTTATGGGATGAGGAGATGAAACATCTGAGACTTTAATCTGTTCTGGACAGAAATGTGCTTCAGCCCAAAGCGCTAACCACAAGGGAGGATGAAAAACGAGAAGATTTTACAAAATATAATCATAATCAGATAATCGACTCCAAATATCTGCAGAGAATCCAAAATGTTTCAACATTTGACCCCTAAAATAACTCAGAAGCTCAAAAGAGTTTCTAATAAGTTTGTTTTGTCTTATCAAAGTGAACTGAGATGTTTTCAGTTCACTTTGAAAACATCTCAGTTCACTTGAGATGTTTCCAGTAAAATCAGAACTAAATTATATTTTGTGTTTTTCAGTGTAACGTTCTGAACGTTTTCTCCAAACGGCCTCAGATTAGAGCTGAGTGTTGCCCTGCCAGCAGGGGGCGGTACTCACTGGCCTGCGGCAGCATGGAGGTGTAGACCTTGGGGTCGATGGTTCCCATCGGCGGCGGCAGCAGCGGGTTGGTGAAGCTGCGCAGGGGGTGCGTGGGCCGGACGCAGGCCGTGGGGATGCTGCGCCCGGCCGCCGCCTGCGCCTCCTCCGAGGGGCCCGAGGCGGCGGGGGCCCCGGGCACGGGCCCCACCGGGGGGGCCAGGTCGGCGGCGGGAGCGGCGGAACCGGGCAGCAGCGGGGCGGCCGGAGGGGGCGGAGCCTGCTGCTGCAGCAGGGGGGCGGCGGAGGAGTCCGACGGCATCGCTGACAGGAAACAGAAGAAGAGTCCAATTAGTGCGACTGTCTGGTCGAGAGAAACGCTCTCTGAGAAACATCAAAACCCAAACCGAGCGCCGGCGCTCTGAACGCTTCGCCTTGATGCAGCAGAAAGAGACGAAATGTAAAGCAAGAATCTGATCTGGACGCTTCATAACCAACAGCTGAGAAACGAGAGGAAAATTGTTTCTACAACAGAAAGAAAGGAATTATTTATAAACTGAATAAATCACTATAGAGAAAACATCAGGCTGGAATATTTAACAGCAGCAAAGTTAAAACTTGCTGCTGCTGTTGAACTGTGAACTAAATGAAACCTGGAGATGAAAAACATAAAAAACTCAAAACCACTCGAGTTTTTGCCGTAGCAACCAACAACAATGCCACTTTATGCATCAGGATCCAACACCAAAAAGACGGAAACATTTCCCACCGAACAGAATCTGAACTGGACCAGGATGACCTTTAACCCGGGTCAGCAGTAACATGTCGTGGTTTCTGTTTCCTGGTATAAATGACGTTTTTATGACCAGATTTTTGTCAAGCTAAGCGGATAAAAAGCCTTTCTGCTGATTTCTCCACTACAGCAAACATTTCAGTTAAAAAGTTTTTTAAAGGTTTTATTGAAAACTATTTTCCCTGTGAATGTTTCGTGTCTCTAATGAAAGAGATCTGAGACAATAACTCTGAACTGATCAGCGCTTTCCCGTCACCGTGACGACAGCCGGGACTCAACCCAACAAAAGCTCCGGCTGGAAACGGTTTGGTGTTTAACAGCGTAAAGTTTCTAATTCTGACTTTACTCAATAGTTAAGAGAAAACTGTAGCTTCAAATCTTCCCTCGTTCCACATTTTGTCTCTGTTTCTCATCATAGCTCTGCTCCGTCGTTAGCGGCTGCGTTGTTAGCGGCTGTAATTGTGTGTTTTCGGCCCTCCTGATTCGATGACTGAAGCTTCTCCGCCTCCCCGCGCTGCTGTTAACGCTCTGACACGAGCCGAGCAGGAATTAATCAATTACTGAATCGCTGCTCCCAACCTCGTTGTTAGGATTTGCTTTGGCAGTAAAACCAGGATTAAGAAGAGCAGGAAGAAAACAGAGCAGAGGGAGTTGGAGACGTTTACTGTGGCTTTAATATTAGCAGAAAATCTGACCTGAAAACGGAAGAATGAAACGTTTCATTTTGTAATTTCTGTCCACAGCTCAGATTGTTTTGATTGTTTTGTTGGACGATTAAAGAAAAGAGACATTTGAGTTTCCACTGTTTCTAAAAACAATAAGTTTATGTCTTTTTGTCTGGAAAACGAGCCATTTCAAAAACCTCCAGCTTGGTGAGTCACACTGTGCCGTAATCTAGCAACCCCAGCGGAGCTCCAGCACCTTTGGTCAGCTGGTTTTACCGCTGTAAGTGCTGTTCAATGGCTGCTGGAAAAGACTCAACATCCAGAAACCACTTGCTGCATTCTTGTTGGACGTGCAAGAAGCTCCACTCCTGCTTTTCAAAGACGTAAGGTTGCATAATTGTAGAGTTGATTGAACACACGTGTCGGTACCTGGTGTGTGTCGTGGTGTGATGTTTGGGTACCTGGTGTGTGTGATATCTCGGTACCTGGTGTGTATCCTCGGTCCACCGTCAGGCTGGGGAACGGCATGGGCCTGAGGCTGAACTTGTTGTGCGTGAAGCCGCAGGATGGTGACGGCAGAATCCCCGGATACTGAGAGGATTCCAGCGTAGGAACCGGGATGGCGCTGACCACAGCTGAAACACAAACACAGCAGAAGGAACAGCTAGCACACTATTTAGCATAACTTTAGCTTCAGTCCAGCTGCCTGGACAGGCAGCGCTACTTTCCATTGGAATATATCCTTTAAAATTTATTTAAAGTAATTTCTACTATTTTCTCTACTCCTAAGATTCCAAGGGCAAAATTAGAAACATTTGATCAAGAGATGCAGAATTTTGGATACCAACTGAACCTTGTTGATCATGATAACTTTCAGAAGACTTTCATCGTTGAAAAGTCTCTTTAACATCATCTGAAGTAACATCTGGCTCCATCAAGCCGAGATTAACCCAGAGTGGGAACAGCTGACTAAAAGATGAAGCTATGGCTAAAACGCTTCGCTAATAACATAGTTAGCTATAAAATTCTACTAAAATTCTTAATTGAGCTAATTGCAGAGTCAAAAAAGAAACATTTTCAAATTGCTGCTAAATTATTACATAAATAAAAACATGAGCTGAAGTTTTTAATCTGTTCTTCATCCATCAGATTGGAGCAAAGTGTTTCAGGAAGCCCTCATCATTCACGGAGCTTCTTTAGAAATCTGGACTGCTAGCTGCTACATGCTAACACAGTAGCAGCTAACAACTGTGCATCCAGATGCGCCGTTAGGCTTGAATAGCGTCACTGATAAGCTAACTGGTTTTAGCACAACTTGAACACAACAATATCCTTTTCCAGCATCCAATCAGATCGTTTAGAGGCAGCTTACCTGTCCATTAATGTGAGAGGATGTAGCTGTGCGTCACATTTATGGGCGTACCAGAAACATGCAGATAAATAAGTTCTGCCTGGAACCTTTGAATTTAAGTTATAATAATGCTCTAACATTTTTATCCTGTTAAAATCCATGTAATTAATCATATTTCATTTGTTGTTTACATGCTAAATGTCAATTCCTTTTTTTCTCTAATGAAGAGTTATGGTTTATTGTCTTAGAGGAATTCAACATCTCACTGAGAGCTGAACATCCTCCTGATGCCAACTTGGTAGCATAACTTACCACCCTGCGGTGAAGAGTTGTAGTAAGCTGACAACATGCTAGCTAATGCTAAAACAGCTCGCAGGTAAATACGGGTAGCCATGGCAACCAGAGAGCGTTGTTCCCTCCCTACTGAAGGCAGCCTGCTCTCTCCTCGCTCTGAGGCAGATCAGGAGTCAGATCCCACCGTCTGGGTCAGGAGGTGAAAACTTCCAGGCTTCAAACTCTAAAACCTGTTGCAAAGATCGTTTGGGTCATCCTGGCCCAGTTCTAGCGCTGCAGGAGGTTTTTAAGATGCTGGAGTTTCTGAGTTGTTGTTTTTTTGGCAGCAGAAACTCCACTGTTTGTCCTCTGGCTTAATTTGCAGCCATAAAAACAAAACTACAATCAAACGGCGCGATCACAGCAGAGAGACACATTAAGGTTTAAACGTCCTCGTTACCGACTGGCGGGGAGAAGTGCGGTACAATGGCTGCGGATCCGGCATCACCGCTGCAGCATAGCCGGGTCTGGAGGTGTGAGGAGGAGGAGGAAGGCAGACAGAGTTCATACTGTGACCTTGAGAGGAAACTGCAGGGAGGCGAGCTCAGTGAGACTGATTACACAGCGCCTCAGGTCTACAGCACACAGAGAAAAATCACTGCACGGCTCCTCAGGCCTGTTTGGAAGATAAGGAGCTCCCCCAGTTCCTATTATTGTCTGAAGCTGCACGTATATATTTCCTTTTGTCTTTTCTAAAACACATCCAGGCAGAATGAGTGCAGCTGAGCGCTCTGTTGTCTCTCAGTAATCCTTCATGTTTGATTAAAAAACTCCTACACTCTCACTCTTTGTTCAGCAGGCGCTGAAGGTAAAAGACAAAAATAGGTTTTCTAATCTGTGCCTTTAACATGGAGGGGAAACAGCGATTCTAATGCAATGACGCAAATAAAATCAGATTTTATTTGCGTCGTATTTGTGTTTGTGGGACTTCAGCTCCATATCTATCCAATATATCTTTCAGATATATTTAAATTTAAAGTTAGCGCTTTAGCATTTGCTTCTGCTGAGTCTGGAGTTAGTGCAGCATGTTAGTGACAGAGGAACTAATGTTTCTAACTGGTGCTTCAGGGTTAGCGACGCTAACGTTTTAGCTAGCCATAATGTATATTAAACTTTATCTGCATTAAATTTTTATTATTTCTTTAAACTTTTTAAAATTTAAACAGTTTCTGTCTGACTTCATCACCTCACATCTTTTCCAGCTCAGTTTCACTTCATTAAGTTTTTCACACTTTCATCTCTGCAGGTCCTGATCAGATTTTCAATCAGATGGAGGTATGAACTTTGACTAGGCCATTAAAACTTTAGATGACCTGAGGTTTTGTGGTTGTGGTGAGTCTCCAGAGGTGGACCGTGTTTTCCTCTTTAAACCATGAAGTTTCCCTCAATGTCCACTCAGGGGTGAATCCTGTCACATGATCCAGTTTGGTTTGGAGTGAATCAGAACCTGAGAGCAGCTGTCAGGTTTCCTGGGTCTCGTCTTAGTTTAGTGATCAGAAGCAGAAATAATTTCACCTCTCTGGTCTGATGAAAATCAAATGAATCCTTCAAGTTTTTGTTTCTGTTTCCTCTCAACTTCTCGACTGATCTGCTTTTGTTCTCGTTTTTCTTTTCTTTGCTCAGAAAGATTTTCATAAAGAACAAAATCCTGAAAACGTCGATGGAAGGAAGATAGATCCTGAACTTCCAGCTTGGTTTCAGTTTCTGCTCGCTGCAGGCAGGATGGACCTGTAGATCAATACCCGTATGGATCAGGCCAAATCATCTCTGGTCATCTGGCTGCTGTAATCAAACTCTGCTTCTCTTAAAATGATCGCAGCTCAAATCGACACAAATTAAATCTGCTGATCGGACCCGGTGCTTATCAATACGTCCCTATCGGTGCTGCGATCGATGGAGCTGAACAGGAGAAAATGTTGTTCTTGTTTTCTGACAGCAGCACTCCAACCAGAACGTGAAGGATCCTGAAGTTCAGTCTGAGGATTTATTTTACTTGAAATGTTTTATTCAATTTGACAAAAATCTGTTCAATTATTTATTTTAAGTTTTTTAATTACTATTTTTCATTTTAAATTTTATTTCCAAATATTTTCTTAATATTTTAAAAATATATTTTTTTCGTTTGAGAAATATTTCAGATTTAATTTTTATTTAGTTCACTTTATTTTTTATTTTTACATGGTTTTTTAGTCACAATTATTTTTATTCAGTTTTTAAAAATTTATTATAAAAAAATTATTTTTTATTTTTGTCTCAACATTTTTTATTTTGAAACATGTTGGAGAAAACAAAACACATCATACCAGAGGCTAAGCATGGCAGAGGAGGTAACTTAATGGTAATTTGTTTTTTCCAATAGTTCTATTTATATAATGAGACCAAATCGTTTTATCTTTATTAATATTCAGTGATAACTGTGGGAGAAAAATGAAAAAACCTCTAGAAGTTGAAAACTGTCCTGACTGATGAAGGAGGCTCAGATGTTTTGGCTCAAATACAAACAAATACAAACATAAAGCTGTGTGTGTGTGTGTGTGTGTTTGTTTCTAATACCTTGTGGGGACCTTCTTGATACATGTTACGTTGTGGGGACCCACTGCACCTTGTGGGGACTGAGGCCTGGTCCCCACAAAGGGAAACGCTGTTTTTAGGTCAGGGGTCAGATTTAGGACTAAGGTGTGAATTGAGTTTTGGTTAGGGTTGGGGTTAGGTATGTAATGGTTAAGGTTAGGATAAGGGTAAGGATTAGGCTGTAGAAATGAATGGAAGTCAATGGAAAGTCCCCGCAAAGATAGCTGTGCAAACATGTGTGTGTGTATCTCTGTCTCAGTGTGTCTTTGTTTCTGTGTGTCTCTGTGTGTGTGTGTGTGTGTGTCCCTCTCGCGGCTGTAACCTGCTTGTTGGTGTTCAGTTTATGGTTTCTGTTAAACAACAACAACCACAACAAGGTGGAAGATGAGAAGAGAGAGAATCCCTAAAAGACTGTCGACGTCCTGAGAGCCAGATAATTACTCTGAGAAACAGAAACAGAACCGGACCCAGAATCGCTGCACGCAGGCAGAACGGAGGCTGTAATTAGATGCTGCGCTGCTGCAGAACCAGATCTGCTTCACACTGAGACTCTGAAGATGTTCAACATCTTCGGCTCAGTGGGAATTAAAGCAGCTTCACACACAAATCGCAGAAACGTGGCAGGCGGAGTAGAGACGTTACCGTGGCGATGAAACAGGAACATGTCGGATTAAAAGGCTTCATTAGCCTAGCGCTTACCCTGTGTTTAATTTATTTCTTCTATTTATTATAAATGAGGCTGAACGGCGGGTAAGTCATGTTGCCGGCAGTAAGAACGGCCTAGTCCATACCCCAACCTGAGGTCGTCCTGCTGGTTCTCTCTGGGTTCTCCAGCTTTCTCCCACAGTCCAGAACCATGACAGTCAGGCTAAAAAAATGCTAAAAGATGCATTTTTAAAGTGTTGTTTAATTCCTGAGCAATAAGCTAAGCAACACTATTGCTACTGCGCTAACAGTGGCGCTAACTTTAGCTTAGCACGCTATCTTCTGCTAAATGCCATACTGTTGTAGCGCTTTAGCATTAGCTTCCGCTAAACGCTGTGTTGGTGTAGCGCTTTCGCAGAGCTAATGCTAATGCTGTTGAGTTAGCGGATCCGTCCGTCATGTTTTATAAATCTGGTCTCATCTCTCCTTCCTTCATCTCATATTTTCTACATTATTCCTGCGTTTCCTGGTGGGACAGGAAGTTGCCTTTAATCATTTCTGTGTTGGAGACTTTTCTTTTCCTCTTAGTGGGAGCAGAACATCCTCCCTGCACCGGAACCAACATCCCGACCCATTTCTGCTGAGGGAAACATTTGACTCAGTTCTTCTCTCCACGGTGCTGGAGCCGAACCGACCCGACGATGCTGCTGCTCTAATGAGCCCAAACAGACTCACAGCAGAGAGCGCAACGCTTTCTGGGGCATCAGGACGGCAGCCGCTGCAGCAGCAGGAGCTGCAGCATCAGAAGCTGCAGCAGGAGCTGCAGCATCAGAACCTTCGCCACTAAATATTTGGTCTTTCTAGTCCAAATATTTTATCACATTAAAAATGAGACAAAACTAAATGAGTAACTTTCCAGAGACTTTTCCATTAGAACTGATGATGAAACAGAACCGGTTCCTCTGGCAGATTATTCCTTTCTAATCCCTGATGGGCAGTGATGTGTCGCTGTAATCTGATGGATTGTAACCTGATTTTCCATGAACTAGTTCTTTTAAGGAATGTTTGACCCAAATATTTAGCTGTAAGTTAGTTTGGTTTTGTTCATTAAGACGTTTGCAGATGAATAATATTTGGTCATATTGGGAGTTTTGGATCTTCTGCTGTTGGGGTTTAAATAAAGGGAACAAAGACTTTTAGGACTGGAGTGTTCTCCCGCCAGGCGTCCATCATCTCTTCATTTTGGCCCAAATTATCTTTTAATAAGCTCCCTGAAGGATGAGTGGAGTGGCGCAGCAGAACATTAACTCCTGGCTCTTTCTTATTCCAGTCACAGCCGAGTCGCGCTTCCGGCGCTGGAATTAATGCTGCTGCTCAGAATATGAAATAACTCAGCAGCATCAGAACCGTCACCCAGGAGGAGGAGAAGAAAAGATCTGCAGTTTAAAGGAGCGAGCCGGAGCGGCGCTGCCGGAGGTTCTGGGCAGTTCTGGACGGCCCAGAGATGCTGGGCTTCACAAGAAGTTTTACCTTACGCTGAACTTTCCATTAAACTTTACAACCTCACAGCGTCCAGAACAGGATCTCTGCTGCTCCCCTCCATAGCAGCCATGTTGGCTCAGAGACGTGACCTTTGACCTGCTGACTGAGGCCATTAGTTTTTATTTATTTGTTTCAGAACGTGTTTAAGATCAAATCTGTTTTATTCCTAATATGGAAGAAAAAAGCAGCAAGAAAAAAACCTGCATCAATAAATTTACATTTTTTATTTTTCCCTTTTTTCTGTTTTCTCTTTTTCTCTTCTTATCTTTGTTTTTATAATTTTTTTACTTTTTATTTCTTTATTTGTTTCAATAATCCAGACTAACGTTCATCAGGAATCGTCTCGTGTTTTTGATCCCCATCAGGAATAAATCGCCTCTAACTGTAAAGGAGCAGAAGCAGCTAAAGTTCTCACACACACACACACCCACACACACCGCGGTGTGACCTACGCGTATTGCTCGGCTGCAGGTCCATGGGGATCATCATCTTGCCCCTGGTTCCCCTCCTGGCCGTGACGGACCGGTCCAGAGTGGAGATGCCGCTGGACGCCTCGTCGCCGTCGGCTCCTGGAGGAAACGCCGCGTCAGCTCCAGCCGTTTCTCTGAGCAGAACTCAGGTTCTGCCAGGAAGCGGCTGCCGGTACCTGAGTGGCTGCTCTTGCTGCCCATCTGGCTCTCTGATTGGCTGTGGGCCACCTGGGGGCGGTCCTGGCAGGCCTGCAGCGGCGAGTCGCGTCCGGAAGGGGCGATGCTGGGCGCCTTCTCCAGGTTCTTCATCTCCATCTCCTCATGGTGGATCCACAGGTCCGGCGGCCGCAGCTCCTTCTGGCTGCCCTTACGCTTCCCGGCGCCGTGGCTGGCCCGCTTCCTGCCGGGTCGGTCAACGGACCAAACAGAAACATCAGAACCACACTGCCGCTTCTGGTTCTGTTGGACCTCTGCGTTGACCGTGACACGTTACTGGAGCAGCTGGAGATCTGGGTCGGACTCTGGTCCAGAACTCCGGTCTGGTTCTGGGCCAGAGTCCAAAGAACTGGAATTTCAAGAACTTCTCACTGACAGACAGAAATCATACGAGGAGTTCCCCAAGGCTCAATACTAGAACCCTTCAGGTTCTAGTTCTCATGTTCTAGATCTAGAGATCAGGATGAAATCCGGGTTTGGACATTCAGAGGCACATAAAGACGGTTAGAAAGTCGGCCTTCTATCAGCTGAAGAACATTTCCCTCCATCTGTTGCCATAGCAACTTTCCAGACCTCTCAGGTCTGCATCAGAACCAGAACCAGACATGGAGAAGCAGCATTTAGCTTCTATTCACCACAGATCTGGAACTAAACCCTCCAGCTTTTCTTCATCTGTTTCCTGTTTATGTTTCATTGTGAAAAGCAGATTAAATGTGCCACAGATAAACTATCTGCTGCGTTAAACATGTAAAAATGTTTACGAAATGAGCGTCTTACTTCCTCTGCTGGGAGGACGAGCGGTGGATGCAGACGAGCGCCGTGACGACCACCACGCTGATGGCGCCCACGGAAACCAGGATGATGACCAGCAGGTAGCTGTTCTTCTGAGGCGTGACGCTGCCGTGCGGCGGACGCATCTGACCAATGGGAGACTCTGGAAACATCGGGGGCGGAGTCAGGATATTAAAAACTCCTTCACTGATTTTATTTAGACTCAACAGCAGAAAACTGACAAAATCAACCAAATAAATACAGTAAAATACCAAAAACGCCTGATGAAATATATTTCTATCAATAATAACTGAGACAAGATCAAAAAGGAAACAAATATTAAAACAGATGAAATAAATAACTGAATAAAAAAACTTTGTTCTCTTTCCTCTTAATTTTATATCCACTTTGTGCGACCAGATCGGTTGTGACATTAATTAAATCTTTAGTTGCTGCTACTTTCTCCTACTACTCGCCGATACTATGAGGCTCAGCCGTTATGGTGGATGGATGAGACGGTTGCCATGGTTACGCAGCAAAAAGTAAAGCAGAAAGCAGCAATTCAGCCAGACAACAAGCCGCTGCACCGCGAGCGGCCATGTTGAATGTCTGACAACTGGAATGAGTTAAAGACGTTCAGGTAATCCTGCAGACCAGAGGACTGAAACATCAAGCTGACCTTGGAGGAAAGAGAGGAAGGAGAAGAAAGGAGGAAAAAACCAGTGAAGGTGGAGAGAAGACGGATGAAAGGAAGAAATGAAGAGAAACGTTGGAGCGATGGAGAGAGGCCCTCCAGCTCGTCTCTCCCAATGAAAAGCTCAATCCATCAAAGCTTCCCGCTGCAGACCACGACTCGGCGCCGCTTTCCTTTAAACTTCCATCTAATAAAGCCGCCTCTCCTGCCGCCCTCCGTTTTCCACATTCTGCATCGATTTGGTTCTGAGGCGAAGCCGCAGATCGTTAAAGTCAAACTCCTCTGTTGTCGTCGGCGGGCGGAGAAGTTGAGGAGACTGGGTCAGGACGGGCAGACTGGCAGACTAATTACTCTCCCGGGCGGAAACCAGGAAAAGACTTGATTAATGAGCTGCTATCATAATTATCCCACCGCTGAATGAAAACATTTAACACCTTGTTAAGTTAATGCACCTCAACTCCTGCATCACCTGCTGATTTATGAGACAACCGGAGCCTCACTTCACCAGGAACCCAGGTTTATCAGAACAGATCACTCTGCTAACGCTAACGCTGCTAACGCTAACGCTGCTAACGCTGCTAAAGCTAACGCTTCTAAAGCCACAGCTAATGTTTCATAGTAAAAATCACATAATTAGGTTTTATTTAAACCCCAGAATGTCAGGTTACTGTGAAAACCTGCGGCAGCCGCAGTTTATGTTTGAAGATGTTTCATCAGATGGAGGAAAGTTTTCTGATAATTAATAATCAGCTGAGTGGTTACAAAATATGAAGACAAGTTTGAATTTGTGCAAATATTCAAGGGAATTGACATAGGAAGCTGCTTCTGTTAATTCCAGTTATTCTTTGAAGCGCTTTAGACTTTTGCCCTGAGGGTAAGAGACTAAACAATGTCCAGAATGTGTGGGGTCTGCAGAGCTGATGTCCTGGGAAAATCTGAAAAGCCCAGCAGGTTTGGTTTAACCACTCAGTCCGTCTGAACATCAAGGTGACATCATGCTGCCACCGCCGTGCCTCAGGAGCAGAGAACTGAGACTCTTTCATTGTAGCTTTCAGCTAAAAGAAAAGAGACTTTCTGAGTGAGTCTGTCTGCAGGCCTGCATGTTGCCTCCAGGAGGTAGAACCAGTTTCAAACAACCTGCTAAAGAGCTGAGAGAAAAATAAACTGTTGAAAGATCTGTCTGTTGTCCAGAGGATGCAGCAAACACTGGTGTATTTTCTTCTGTTACATTTGAACTTTAACTGAAATGAATAATATGTAGCAAAAAAAGGAAAGTGCAGAGAAAGTGAGTGGCTTCTCTCATAAGCTACTTGAGGGAAGATTTAGGAAATTATAAAGGCTAAAGATGTTCATGCCTCCATTATAGCTGCTGAAATGCCATTTTCCCTCCTGCATAAATCGCAGATATTTTTAACTTTAATTGCTTGGTGCTTTCAGCAGAGGTTTACATCTTGACAACTGCGAGCGCCGACCTCCCTTGGGAAGAGAAAGGGAGAATTAAGAGGCAGCAGAAGCATCGCTGCTGCGGCACGGCGCCACCCAAACCGCCGCCGCGTGCCGTCGTCCAATCAGCAGCAGGTCTGCAGGAAGTGACCTTTGGAAGTGACCGTCCGCCACGGCTCATCTGTTACAGGCGGGACGACGCCAAACGACGAAGCAGCGATAAAGATAAAATACTGCTGAGCTGATGAACGAGGATCCGACCTCGCCGACCCGCCATACAGCCAGAGGAGGTCAGAGGTCAGAGCGGAGGGATTTATGGCCACCGCCGGCTTCAGGAACAATGTCAGCTAAGAGTTTACGCTCCTCACTGTTCAGCTGCCGTCCAAACACAGGCAGCGTCGGCCCCAGATATTGACTCTGACCTCTGACCCCTGAAGGAAAACCAAGCCAACAATTTCTTTCCATGGAGCAATAAAAAGAAAACTGTTGGGATGATTTACAGCAGCAGGCCGAGCTTTTAGAGCCGGCTGGGGTCAGGAGTTTACAGCCGTTATTAGCTTTAAGCTAATCATTAACGAACCAAATGACTGAATTAACTGAGATTCTGCTGATTCAATAAAATACAGCAATAATTACAAACATTATTTATGATCAGTTTGGTTTGTGTTAAAGAATTGGAGAAAATAAAGTCAAAGATACGCTAACGCTAATGGGGAAGCTAATGCTAAACCCAAAACCAACAAGGTATTCAGAGGACACTAGCAGAAATGTGCTAGTGTCCAACATAGAGACATTATGGTATTTACTAGAAGCTAATGCTAAAGTGCTATTCAAAACAGTATTTAGCAGAAGCTAATGCTAATGCTGACGTGTTATTTCACCCTAAGCAGAGTCAAATTTTTAAGTTTTTCAGTGTATTTTGCGCTGCAGAAAGTGATTCTTTGGACCTGACCTTCACTCATGGTTTCAGTTTTATAGTTAAGTTTTGCTAACTCTGTTGCTAATGTTCCCTAATTGACTAGAGTACGAATTCAGACATCAGCAGATTTTATTAGAACTACAGCAGTGCATTCTGGGTACAGAATAACCGTCACCAGGGCGGAGAGGAAACGGACCTGGTCTGTAAACGGACTCCAAAATAAGAGCATGAATATAAAATGTTGAAGTTTCATCAACTGAAAGTTTGAAAATGAGAATTTATCTGGAAATAGTTTAGAGGAAGCTAAATGCGCTAAACGTTTTCAAAGTTAGCAAAAATGCTAGATTAGCTCTGGAGTTAGCACACTGCTAACATCCAGACGGGCCCGTCTGGATGGCAGCACTGCCGGACCCGGGCCCGGGTCCGGCGGTGCTGCCGTCCGGCCCGGTAGCGGGTTCTGACAGCCGGACCCGGCTGAGAAGCAAAGATGTGGTTCTGGTACCGTTGATGCTGCTCCTGTCGATCGGGTTGGTGTCGGATGGCCAGAAGGCGTGTTCTCCCCGACCTGCAGGGCAAAGGTCAAAGGTCATCACAAACAGAACCAGCAGAGCCAGAACCAAAACCAGCAGAACCTGAGTGACCGTTTCCTTCCTGACCCGTTGGACCTCATGGACACCATTTGGACTTTTCAGAACCTCTGTTTGTGATTCTGGACGTTCTGATCGGGTCCAAAGTTTCGGTTTCCTGCAGGTTTATTTTCTCCGTCCGTCTCTGATCTCGACATTCTGATGGTTTATTACCAGAAATACTGAAACATTCTCCATCATCAGGAAGACGTAAAGATTTACGGTCAGGACTTTTATTTTGAGCTTCATCATCTGCAGGCGGATCACCGAGCCGGAACCAGAACCAGAACCAGAACCTTTGAGCAGCACAGAGTCCTGGAAGAAACAACGATTATTCTGCCGTTTTCAGAGCCTGAAACTCCAGCATCTTTCCTGCATGACTGATTTGCAAACCTCTTATCTGCCATCACATTTACTTTCACATGAGCGTTGTTACGCCGCTGCTACCTGCAGTTATTTAAAGTGGCGGCGCTCTTTAAAACCATCACTCACACGCCGGTTTCGCTTTCAGCTCAGAAAGCTTTCAGATGTTGAAGTGTTTTGTTTAAATGAGGCTGAAATGGGCCAGAACCAGAACCAGAACCTTTGAGCTGAACCAGGAAGTCAGGCAGGTCAAAGTGTTGCTGAGGGATGAAAGGATTAAATACATATTTAACAATAAAAACAAACTTAGCGCCTTTCTTAGCGCTGCCATGTAAGGCTGATGAAATGACTGAAGGCTTTTTATACATTAATAAACACATTTTTATTAAAAAATCACATCAATGCGCATGATGGTAGGTTTTAATGCTCATTTAAAGAAAAGACCATTAAATTTTTAAATTATTGCTATTAAATCTGGGATGATTTTCTCCTGAATTCTTTAACTCGTCATGAATAAAGAGACGTTTGAATGAAAGAAACATTTTATTTTGTAATTTGTGAAATTCAGAGAAATAAAATCTGTGAAAAAATATGAATATAGGAAAAACTGGAATGGATTTAAAAACCTAAACAAATTTAATATAGTCCTGAATTACATGTGTGGCTTGTTATTAATTCATATTTTACTGCAGGAATTAGAATATTATAATTTTTTGAACAATAAGCAAAAATTGTTCTGAAATCTCTTAAGTTTGGTTTTGGTAAAGTGTTTCAAATAAAGTCAAAGGAAACTACAAGAAGAGAAAATATATTTTCTGTGGTTCAGGCTGCGAGACAGTGAGAGAGAGCAATACTTTCAGCAAGTAACAGGAAGGCAGAACTTCTGAACTTTTAGCCTTAGGGTGGTTTAAAACATGCTGCATTGAGAAGCGCTGGTAGCTGAACATTTCTACCAACACTTAGTTTCTGTTAGTAGTTTAGTTTCTGTGAGAATAAAGGAACTAAACCAAATGGTGAAAATGATAAAATCACTAATAAAGAAACGGTAAAACTGAATATTTCATCTCAAAATGTCAGGAAACTTGCAGTAACTTTAGGGTGAACCGATTGGTAATCTGAGCCAATATTGATATCCGATATTAATACGACTAATATGGCCGACAACTGATATTTATTGTTTTAATATAATTTTTTGGAAACAAACATTGTCTGTTTATGTCATCCCAGGTTTACTTATTGACCGATATCGATATGATAAAGAAATCGTCTGATTCCGATGCTCATTCCGATATTTCGTACATTCGTAGCTGATCATTCGTAGCTGATTTCGTCCAGATAGCGGCTGAACCGTTTCCATACTCACCAACCATCGTTACTCTTCAGATTAAACATCAAACTTGGCAGCGAAGCGCTAAACGTTGCTAAACCACCAGAATGTTTCCTCTGCTGTTGGTTTCAGTCCAGCAGACTGAGATTCTGCTTCACACTGATACTGAAACTCATTACAGTTCAGATTCACAGGCTGCAAAACGGCGTTTTTATTCCCAGCCTTCATGTCAGACTAGACACGTTTGTGAGCGCTCATTAGCACCAAGCTGTGTGTTTGTTGATGAATGAACTCAGTGAAGGGAACCTTAATTACATCTGAGTTCAACAGATAAACTTCAGTCTGGTTTCAAAAACAGCCCACTGCCATTACCTCTTCGTCTCTGCTTTTTATTTGCCTCTCTGAAAGGATAAGTTATTGTGCGGCTTAATTAGCGAGAGTTTTTTTGCTTCGATTCACAGAAACAATGTTGTTTGGATAGATTAGAGAAACCAGAGGAGCTGCTTCTCTCCTCCCTTCAGTGTTTTTATTTTGTGTGAATAGTTTCCTGTGATGATGCTGGCAGCTTTACTCCAAACGAAGGACTATAATAATGTCCCTTTAATGCGGTTTAGTCTGGTTTTTAGTCATCTCTGGAATACAATCACATTAATAAAAACACACACATTGTTTCTCACTCCCTGAAGTTAAATCAGACCAAACTTCTCTTGTTTTAGGTTCAATTATTTCTATCAGAAGACAGAAAATTTAATAATTGAAAAATGCTCTTGCTAAGTTTCCTGGAGTTTGCAAATAGGAATAACTGACCAGACATAAGAAAACAAGTTTGGTCTGATGTAACACAAAATCTGTTATTGGCATTAAAAGTTAACTTACTTTTTAAAATCACTTTAATACTTTTTAAAACTTTTCTAGAACCTCTATGAACTTTAAGATCTGTAGCTCCACAGAAATGTACAAACTTCATCCAGTCAACTGGAGACAAATTTGCACTTACCCACCATAGACCCAAAAAAACTAGCTAACAACAAGCTAGCAAGGTTCTGTTAGCAGTGAGTTAGCGGTAGCTTCAACTGCCTTGAGTCACGGGATGAAGAGAAAATGTCTGAATGCGACTGAGAGAAACTTTCCAGAAGAAAAAAAACGTAGAATGTGCACGATTAAATAGTCAAGATAAAATTTAAACAAATTAAAGGTTAATTGACTTTGAAAAATCAAATTAAGACATTTTAAGGCCTTTATCTTATATGCATTAATTTTATGCTATTACGAATGAACGCTAAGATTTTTATATCCTCATAAATGTACAAACTTTGTCCAGCCATCAGGCGATAAACTCAATAAAGCTAGCTATCCAGTTAGCAAGAAAAAATACACAGAATATGTAACTTGAATAACCTATTTTTAAATAAATTTAAGACATTTTAAGTCAGTTTGCAGATGGAATGAACTGTACCTTGATCGTTGGCCATCTTGTCTGGAAGCTCCACTGGAACAGCAGCAGAAACAAACCAATCAGAACCAGAAGACCCAGAAACTGGCCTGCAGCCTCCGGTTAAAACCTGACCTACCTTTAGCCGTCCTGAACTGCACCGGCTCCGACAGAGGGCCCACTCCTTTGGCGTTTTTGGCCTGAATCCTGAAGTAGTAAACGGTGTCGAGGTTTAGATCCACGACCTGGTGGGTCAGCCGGTCGCCGCTGATGGCCTCCATCACCCAGTCGTCGATGGGGATGTTCTTATCCAGGGTGTAGTACAGGATGTAGCCTGCGAGACGGTAGCAGATTAATAAGTTGTTTGGAAACAGACGTAGAGAAAGTTTCACACGTGAGGCGCCTGGTGTGTGTGCTGTACTGGATGCTGTGCGCGGCCTGCCGGGTCGTTTGATTCGGGACGCTCCGGGACCAGAACGGCTCGTTAAAAACAAACAGGACTCACTGAAGCCCCCAGGAAGACAGCAGGAACAATGGAGGGGAAGGTTTCATGTGGAGTCGCAAACTATTCAAGTCTTTACTCTGAGAGAGTGTCTCCCAATATTTACCAACAGAGGCAGAAAATGTGTGTGTGCTCTGATGTGTTAGCATCCGGCTGTTGGACCTGTGATCCGTCCGTTAGCTTCCATCGGCGGCTGCCAGCTGATGAGAACGGCGCGAGGGCGTCCTTCCCGACTGATGACCGTCAGGTCTTTGGGGGCGGAGCTTGGAGCTGCCAATCAGACATGGAAACAGGTCAGCAAAATGTGGAAATGATCTTTTCCAGGGGTGTGACGGAGTTCCTCAGGGTTCTGTTCTCAGTTTCATTCTTTATACGTTTCCTTTTCTCACAATGTTCTTCAACCATTCAAAATACTGTTATCAATATCTGTAGCAGGCAGTTAGTTATTTATTAACATATTGATCAGTCCAAAAATCAAAATTGGGCTGAAATCAGCAACTGATGTTAATGTCCATCTAGTTATTGTGTTCTAGCAGAGAAGCATTGCAGCAACTTTTACATGGTGTTAAAATGTAGGGAAATATCTATACAAGATAAATAATATCAATAAATATCAGTTAGCATTCACATCAGCAGGATTAATATCGGTATCTGTGTCTCCTATTTTATCAGACTTTAACTTAGCCACACATTAAGTTAGCAGAAGATGCTGCTGGCCGTACATAGATGTCACTAAATCATCTTTTAGTCCTTTAATTCACAGATTTTCTGTTTCTCCTCCGTTTGGGTCCAATAATGGACAAAAACTTTCTCTGTCATCTAAATCTGGAGGCTCAGTGACCACCTAGCCTGTTAGCTCCTGTTAGCTAACCCAGCTACATTCATTTCCTGTGAGTCACTAAGTAAAGCTAAATATTCATGTTTCCTCTTGTCTAATTGACAATAATAGAAACTAGTTGAAGCAGAGTGGAGTCCGGTCCTGTTTGGTCGTTGTTGGTACTCCACAACAGAAACAGTCAAAGTTTAAACGGGTCACAGAAAGTTGGACTTTACTGGACTCAAACAGCATTTTGATGTCTTCTATACGTTTTACACAATCACAGTTTAATCTGATGATTTTGTGCTGAGCTCACAGTGTGTTCATGTTTTGCTGCTCTGAAATACGAACCTTCAGTTTCATTTTCGAAACAGATTGAGTCTTTCAGTGTCAAGCTCAAAAAATGATTTGTTTAAGTACCGGAACCTCAGAAAACGCTGAGTCACTGGTTGCTATGGTAACTCCCTCCTTTATTGTTCTAAAGAGGGAATCACCATAGCAACCAGTGAATCGGCCCTTTCTCAGTCTGGTTCGAACTTCTACATGAATCCGTCTCTAAAGCAGCTTCAAGCTGAAGGAAGTCGACCTCAACTTTGACCAGAGCATTTCCTAAACTTTAAACGCCAACATGCTGAGAGGAATAATTATACAGTTTAGTTTCATTTCTAATTAGCAAGTTTAATTTAATCCAAGTAAAAAAACAGTGATTCCTGAGGGAAATTAAATGTCGTAACTCGTATCTTCACAGAGTTGCTGTGGATGTCGGTACGATGAACAGGAAGTACTTGCAGTAGCAGTCAGTCTCACAACAAATCTGAAGAGGCCTCCGACTGAAGGCTGTTAGCCTGACAGTGTGATGCTAACATCAGCTCCTTTGGATTCCCATCTGGCCGTTTGTTTAGATGTTGGAGTCGTTGTGATGAACTTCCTCCTTCTCTCTCCTCATCCATGAGGAGTTTGAAAACGCTGAGCAACAACATTTATTTTCTCCGCAGGATTAATAAAGTATTTTTGAATTTGAATTAAGATGCTCCCAGCTGTCAAAGTGACACCTTGTTGCCATGGTTACACATCATAACAACTGTCTGAAAGCTAAAAGAGCAAAACTCCTTCCACCTGCATGGCATCCAAACTACCTTAAGCTTTATGAGGTTTAGTTGTGATTTTAGCCTTTTTGTTAGTTCTGGTTGTGTTTTCGGGTCAAACTGAGCAGAGCCGAGGCGTTCAGGTGAAACCGGCTCTCTGAGTGATCCCGCCCCGCTGTGAGGTCCAGTTCAGGTGACGTGTGGCTTCCAGGTAGCTTTTTATTCCAATAAGTTGCAGCGTTTTAATGAGTATGAAGCTTTCATTAACTTCCCAGTCGGGCTGCTCCTGCAGTGAAAATGTCAAGCACTCCCTCTCCACCTCCCTCTGACCTCCTCGTCGCCATGGAAAC
Organism: Poeciliopsis retropinna; assembly: GCA_010277075.1. Lineage (NCBI taxonomy): Eukaryota > Metazoa > Chordata > Actinopteri > Cyprinodontiformes > Poeciliidae > Poeciliopsis > Poeciliopsis retropinna. The sequence continues at coordinate 959,871 of VMRM01000008.1, read as the reverse complement.
CAGATGGCAGGCTCTATCGGACCTTTCCTAAGTGCCTTCTTTATGAATTTCCTTCAGCGACAAAAAGCAGCGCTTCGTTTTTTTAAAGTTTCCTGGCAGGACGCGGCTCAAAGCCGGCACAGCGGCGGCGGCGTCTAATGAAACCGCTTGTTAAATCTGACACTCGGAGCTGGAGGAAATTACAAGTTCCAGCTGAGTCCATGAGTGATGCTGACAACCTGTACTTCTCCTAAACACAGCCGGGGAAAGCTCTGCTTCCAGGACTCGGATCAGAGATGATTAGCAGCTCATAATCAGCGCTAATGGCTGACCTGACAAATCATCCCTAATAAAGCAAATAGTGATAATAACAAAGTTAACATGGATAAGCGGATAAACAGCATGGGAATGTGTGGGACGCCCACGGCGCGTTCAGGAGCTAAAGCGAAGCTTTTAGCAGGAATCCAGACACTCTAATGGCTTCAGTTTCATCTTCAAGTCGCTGATGAACAGAACGAAGCTTTTATCAGAGTAACACATGGAATAAAGAGCCGTACAGCAGAAAGAGCTTTAAACCGAACATTTGATTCCATCTAAAACGGTTTCCTTTGAAACATATATTTGAGCGTAATAACTGCGTATGATGGGCTGCAGTGAACTGGAAGGAAAGTAATAAATGTCGACTTAAACAGATTTAAATTGAACTGGACCACCTGTTTCTGATGCAGTAATAACAGAGAATAAATATCATTATGAACCTCTAATTCACTGCAGTTCATTTAACTATAACTGCTTTTCTTCCATTTGTTTGTCAATTTATTTTGATGCAAATGTTATAACTAGAGAAAGAATGTTTGATCAGAATAAATTGGAAAAACTTTTGACTTTTAATCTAAATGAATTTTCTCCATATTCTTTATATTCTAGCTATCTGAGTTAAAGTCATATTTTTGTGTAATTTTGTAAGAGTTTAGAAACAGCCTTCAGTCCTCAAAAGTTGAATAAAAACACTTAGTTACATGTTTGTGCTCTTTGCTACATTACAAGGCTAAACGATTTTAGCTATTAAAGCTAAACAGCATCAGGTCCTTATGAAGCTCCTGTAATTCATCCTTCAGATGTTTTTCTGAAAACGACTCTTCTCTGTTTCTGCTTGACCTGCAGACCCTTTTCTGAAGCTCTTATCTCCAGTGTGAGGCTCTCAACAGGTGTCTGTTGTCTATTTTTACCAGGAAGCAGCGGCGCTACAAGCTGTGATAAAGGCACACTCCTTCTTCTCTGCTGTTGTTGAGAGATTGTCTGTTTAAAGCCTCCTGAGTCGGCCGATCAGTGACAGACTGAGTGGACTCGCTCCATCTGCTGACTCTGAATGTCAATGTATTCCAGCGGGCCTCGGGGAGCCGCCGGGCTAATGCCGTTCACGCTTAATTGGGTGACAAATCCGGCAAACACGATTGTATACATCCTGAGAGGTGGAAGCGTGACATTTTGATTCCGGCCGGCAGTTGTTGCAGACAGTCGTCGTGTTGTTGCCGGGGAGAGCGAGGGAAGTTTATGATGATTCTTCACTCAACCAGAACGTGTTTTCTGTCCATTGTTAAACTCCTTGTTAAAAATAATTGCTGTTCAGGAAGAAAATTCTGCAACTCATTGTTTTTGTTGCACCTGTTTTCCTGAAAGCTGCTGCGGATCATAATTTACCTCTAAACAGGAAACAGAGAAAAGAAAGCAGCTTCAAAGCAGATTTCTGCAGGCTGCACATGAAAGATTCATCTCCTCGTTCTGTTTAATGCTAGCAGATGAAAAAAGTTCATTTATTTCAGCTTGCACTTGTTTCAGATCCTCAAACAAACATTAATGTCAGGCAAACCCTCAAGAAAGTTACTTAAACAGAACTGTCTGACATGAAGTAGGCTAAAAGTTATCAAAAAACAACACAGAGCCTCGGTCTGACTCAAGATCTTCAATTCACTGGGAGTTTAGAAAGACTTGCAGAACCAAAATACGTTCATCATCCCTAAAACCTCTGGGAAAACTAAACCAACTTTATTTTTGTAAATAAACTCTCTAAATTGGTCCTTAATGGTTCTGTTTGTTTGTTTCTGTGCAAATTTTTGTGTCAATATATTAAATTCTGCACAGTTTAACCTAAAGCTGACTCAGTGCTGCCCTCAGTGGGTCAAATGGTGGTTACAGCAGATGAATTTTAATGGCGATGCTTAGATTTGCGCGTGATTTACTTTCACTGTGAACCCGGCGTCCCACTGAGCGATTAATAGTTTACATGTCGTCAATAAAATTCTTCAATGACACAAAATGTTGCTGGATTTCTCACTTGTCACTTTTGTTTCCAGAAAAAGTTACCAGAGGTTCTGAAAATCCGCTGTCAGCAGCAGCTCATCCTGACCTCGGGCCCTCCGCTCATCTCCACACTTGGTGGATGGATGTGTGTGTGTCATCTCCACACTAACCCGCTCCAAAAGCAGGAAGTGGACTAGCGCGCAGGGCATTCTGGGTAAATACAAAGAACAAACCTGCTAGCCTAGCGCTAGCAGGAGAAATGGCTTGTGGTCTTTAGTCAAAGACTAAAGAGAAATCCTCCAACTGCTGAAATCTGACGCCTCCATTTCTGTTTCCATCTGGTGAAGAAGGAAGTTGCGCTCAGAGGTTTTAGTGTGGATTCCTTCAGTGGTTCTTGGTGCAGCGCCCCCACAGGCCAGGAGGGGAACAGGTTGTTCAAAGGGTTTGGAAGTTGAGATCTTCATCACTTTTCTTGGATGAATTTATTCCCCGAATAAATGAAATTATCATTTTAAAACTACCTTTTGGGTTTATTTAGGTTCTCTTTATTTTGATAATCTAACATTTAAATCTGACAAAATAACAAAATAAGAAATAAGTTGCTTTTAAAAGAATTAAAATATGTGAACTATTGGACTATCGTACCTGCTTCATACGTCGTGGCGTGGGCCGTCATACTCCAGGTGCTGGACCTCCGACCTTTGGTTACCATGACGGCGAACTCGTACATGGTGTTGGGTTTGAGTCCGGTGACGGTGTGGCTGAGCGCCGTGGTGTCTGCAGACTGAAACACGAGTCGATTCAGAAACTTAAATCTGCTGAAAGTTTTAATAAACCGAGTGAGGATCAACCTTTAGAACCGTCAGCAGACTTTCACAAAGTTTCCACCTGAGGATCTGATTTCCAGCGTTTCATGTTCATCAACAAGGCGTGAAGAAATGCATCAATGACAAGATGTGAAGAAATTAAAAATATTGTTTTTTAATATTTCCTCTGCTGCTTCCTGTGAAGGTGAACCAACTGCATCGATTTATTTTATTAGTTTCAGGTTTTATTCAACCTTTCTGAATATTGCAGGTATGGTACAGGTCAGAGGTCAAAAGAAGTGTGTTATATGAAAATGACTGGGTGAGTTGGGCTTCTGCATTTATTAATAATCAGGTTTCATGGCAACTTTACTGGAAACAAATAAAACAAGATTTAATGAAAAAACTAAATACCATCATTCATCCAACCATCAGCTCATCCAACCATCAGCTCATCCAACCATCAGTTCATCCAACCGTCAGCTCATCCAACCATCAGTTCATCCAACCATCAGTTCATCCAACCATCAGCTCATCCAACCGTCTGTTCATCCAACCGTCAGTTCATCCAACCATCAGCTCATCCAACCATCAGTTCATCCAACCGTCTGTTCATCCAACCATCAGTTCATCCAACCATCAGTTCATCCAACCATCAGCTCATCCAACCGTCAGTTCATCCAACCGTCAGTTCATCCAACCGTCAGTTCATCCAACCGTCAGTTCATCCAACCGTCAGTTCATCCAACCGTCAGTTCATCCAACCGTCAGCTCATCCAACCGCCAGTTCATCCAACCGTCAGTTCATCCAACCGTCAGTTCATCCAACCGTCAGCTCATCCAACCATCAGCTCATCCAACCATCAGCTCATCCAACCGTCAGTTCATCCAACCGTCAGCTCATCCAACCATCAGCTCATCCAACCGTCAGTTCATCCAACCATCAGTTCATCCAACCATCAGTTCATCCAACCATCAGTTCATCCAACCATCAGCTCATCCAACCATCAGCTCATCCAACCATCAGTTCATCCAACCATCAGTTCATCCAACCATCAGTTCATCCAACCATCAGCTCATCCAACCATCAGTTCATCCAACCATCAGTTCATCCAACCGTCAGCTCATCCAACCATCAGTTCATCCAACCATCAATTCATCCAACCATCAGCTCATCCAACCATCCATACAACTACTAGTTAATTCATCATCCATCCAACTGGGCTGATGTACGATGGTGGAGTTGTCTGTTAACGACTGAAGACTGTATCTGGTTTTGGTCTTGATGATGCACGCCAACCTGCAGCATCATGTTTATGGTGATGCAGGCGCCAGAAGGAATCTTAACAGCGATATTAACATTACATCTAAATATCGGCCCAAACTTTCACAATGTTGCACCAGTAATAATTAACCTGTAATTCTTCCTTCCTCAGAAGCAGATTCTGTTTCCTTCCATTAATTTGTGGTGAAAGTGCAGCTAACCAATCTGTGGTTCCAGTGGGTTGACCCGGTCCAGTGGGCTCGGACCCCAGGCCAACAGTGTTTACAGTCAGGAGGCTCTGATTGTGGAGCAGCAGCAGGTTGTGGAGTCGCCCATTGTTCAGCAGAAACATTAATCAGCTAAAGCACAAGCAGTGTGAGCAATTAATCGTCCTGGAAACCAGAGCAGCGTTTGGGCCGCCTGCTGCTGCTGACTGAGGAGTTACTCTGGAACAACCAGAACTCACCTTGTACTTCCCGCTGGTCGAGACGCTGGACTTCCACTTGACGGAGTAGTACCGGACCTCCGACGACTTCTGGTTCTTGGTCATGGAGTTGTCGGCCCAGGAGACGCGGACCGAGTCCGAGGACAGCGCCACGGCCTGGACTCCTACTGGGGGGATCATGGGAGTGCTGGTGTCTGGCATGGGAGTTGGGAATTTATCAAAGAGGTGGAAAAGGTCGTCCTCTAACGGGTCAATGGGGTCTGAGTTACACCGCAAGCATGGGGTAAATTAACGCGCAGTCATGATGGTGTGCAGGCAGAAAGGAGGTGAAAGGAGAGGATGATGATGACAGAGGAGGAGATGATGAAGAGTTGAAGAGGAGGGGAGGAAAAAACCGGAGAGAAAACAGAGTAAGAGGTCTGAGAGACAAACAGCCAGTCTACAACAGGAAGAGGAGCCACTGACCGCAGGGCGGGAGAGATTAACGTCCAGCCCAACATGGCCGCCAATCATTAAACCTGACTTTACGGTGAAGATCTTCCTGTGGGTCAGTGGCTCAACATGCACAACATGCTGCCATCAGCTGCTTGCTCCGTTTCCTGCTGCCACAATTTGAAACGTTTTCATCTGCAGTTCTTCAGGCTTCCAGCAGCTGAACTCGGATCTGTGACTCCTTCATGTTTAAAGGCTCTGGAGGTTTTTTAATTCATTTATTTAGCATGAAGCATGCTCAGTGGTTTGGACCTGATGAAGGAAACACCTGAAGGCAGCAGGAGCAGAAACAAGCTGCTCATCCAGCTCCGTGACCTTTGAACTACAGACAACAAAACCTGCTGCAAGCGCAAACATCTGCATGACGTTCAGCGTTTCCCACTTCGACACGACTCAAGGTTATTTTTAGTCTCCTGCATTTATTAAACAAAACGGCCAGAAGGGAAGCTGAGCGTCTGAATGCAGAATAAATCATCTGGAAACGTTTGAATGACGACACAAAGATGAGAAACAGACAAAAACTCAACAGAGATAAAGAAAAGAAGATTTTACAACAAAAAGACAAAAAATGTCGGTTCTTTAGTATTAATATGAAAACAAACAGAGGAGAGACATTATTTGGTCATTATTATATTGATAACCTTTTATTCTTCTATTAACCAATAGATGGATGGATGGATGATGGTTGGATGGATGGATGGATGGATGGATGATGGATGGATGATGGATGAATAGATGGATGGATGATGGATGGATGGATGGATGATGGTTGGATGAATGGATGGATGGATGATGGATGGATGGATGGATGGATGGATGATGGATGGATGATGGATGGATAGATGGATGGATGGATGGATGGATGATGGATGGATGGTGGATGATGGATGGATGATGGATGGATGATGGATGGATGGATGGATGGATGGATGGATGATGATGTGGATGGATGGATGGATGGATGATGGATGGATGGATGATGGTGATGATGATGGATGGATGGATGGTGGATGATGGATGGATGGATGGATGTGATGGATGATGGATGGATGGATGGATGGTGATGGATGGATGGATGATGGATGGATGATGGATGGATGGATGGATGGATGGATGATGGATGGATGGATGGATGGATGGATGGATGGATGGATGGATGATGGATGGATGGATGATGGATGGATGGATGATGGATGGATGATGGATGGATGGATGGATGATGGATGGATGATGGTTGGATGATGGATGGATGATGGATGGATGGATGGATGATGGATGGATGACGGATGGATGGATGGATGGATGATGGATGGATGATGGATGGATGGATGGATGATGGATGGATGATGGTTGGATGATGGATGGATGGATGGATGGATGATGGTTGGATGGATGGATGATGGATGGATGGATGGATGGATGATGGATGGATGGATGGATGATGGATGGATGGATGGATGATGGATGGATGATGGTTGGATGATGGATGGATGGATGGATGGATGATGGATGGATGGATGATGGATGGATGGATGGATGGACGGATGGATGGATGGATGCATGATGGATGATGGTTGGATGATGGATGGTTGGATGATGGATGGATGACGGATGGATGGATGACGGATGGATGATGGATGGATGGATGATGGATGGATGATGGTTGGATGATGGATGGATGGATGGATGCATGATGGATGGATGGATGATGGATGGATGATGGATGGATGACGGATGGATGGATGGATGATGGATGGATGATGGTTGGATGATGGATGGTTGGATGATGGATGGATGACGGATGGATGGATGACGGATGGATGATGGATGGATGGATGATGGATGATGGATGGATGATGGTTGGATGATGGATGGATGGATGGATGGATGATGGATGGATGACGGATGGATGGATGATGGATGGATGGATGATGGATGGATGATGGTTGGATGATGGATGGATGGATGGATGGATGATGGATGGATGACGGATGGATGGATGATGGACGGATGGATGACGGATGGATGGACGGATGGATGACGGATGGATGGATGGATGATGGATGGATGGATGGATGGATGGATGGATGATGGATGGATGATGGATGGATGATGGATGGATGGATGATGGTTGGATGATGGATGGATGATGGATGGATGATGGTTGGATGATGGTTGGATGATGGATTTTTCTCTTTGATGTTGGTTGCATGAAAAATAAAAACCAAACGGGTAAAAATAAATTAACTCAAAACAATAATAAAATCTAAAAATTCCCAAACTAAGTTTAAAACATAAATGTATCAAACAGTAACTTAAGTATTAATAAATTACAAAAATGAAATATGATAAATTAATTTATCTTAATTGATTCTTTAAAGATTAACAGAAGAATACAGTAAAAATTAAAATGTTTTTGCTGTTTTAAAATTTCAGAACATTTTCACTTTAATTCTTCAGACTAAGATTAAAAGTTTTCAGATGTTTTAGTTCCGAAATGATTAATCATGATTAGTTAATTGCTGAAGTAATTGTCTCATAATTTAGTTATTGATTAATAGTTAAGCAGTAAATGATCTAAATCTGTGTGAGAAATAAATACATTTTGTATCTGTAAACATGTATTTTATTATAATTACTTGTTTAATTCATGTATTTCTAATACTGCATAAAAAAGGCGTAAATGAAAATTTTGTTGATTTTTTAAATCATGAGGATAATCAACAAATTATTAGTTGTTCATTCTGCATGTTTTGTTCTCAGTTTGCGTTGTGTCATCAGGACTGTGAGCCAATCAGCAGCGGCGAGCGGAGAACCGGAGTGACTGACGAGAGGAGATGGATGAGGGAGGAGCGGCCGGCGCTGGACGTCCAGGACAGACAGCTGATGAGGCAGCAGGAAACGCCGCCGCCGCCGCCGCCATCTGGACGCCTCATTCCTGATGGTCCTAACTCTCCTCTTCTTCCTCTCATCCCGTTTCCTCCGGCTGCTTCGATCCTCGGATCACTGATTAAATGGCGGCTCGGCGGCGACTCAGAGCCGCTGCAGTGTGGGGGCGGCTGGGCGACGACCAGCCAGTCTATTAATGGGACCCCGCCGTAAACGAGACCTTTATAAAGCTGCCGGATAAAAGCTGCCTGTGTGTGTGTGTGTGTGTGTCAGTAACGGCTTTAGTTCTCCGCTCATCGACTCCTGACCGAAACGTAGGAATGAAGAAACTCATCCAGATTATCTGAGCCGAACTCATGAGACGCATCTCTGACTGACTGACAGCAGGACAAACAAGAACAGACCGACTGCAGCCATAGAGGGAGAGTTAATTATCACATGACTGGATGATCCATCGATCAATGGATCCATTGATCTGTCCATCCATCCATCAATGGATCGATCTGTCAGTCTGTCCATCATCCATCCATCCATCCATCCATCCATCCATCCATCCATCAATGGATCGATCTGTCAGTCTGTCCGTCTGTCCATCATCCATCCATCCATCCATCCATCAATGGATCGATCCGTCCATCCATCCGTCCATCATCCATCAATGGATCGATCTGTCAGTCTGTCCGTCTGTCCATCATCCATCCATCCATCCATCCATCCATCCATCCATCAATGGATCGATCCGTCCGTCTGTCCATCATCCATCCATCCATCCATCCATCCATCCATCCATCCATCCATCCATCCATCCATCCATCCATCATCCATCCATCCATCCATCCATCCATCCATCCATCCATCCATCAATGGATCGATCCGTCCGTCCATCCGTCCATCATCCATCCATCCATCCGTCCCCTACCTGTCAGCGATCTGGTCACGGCGCTCTCGTACAGAGGAACTCCCTCCCCAGCGTTGTTGAAGGCCTTCAGTGAGATGACGTAGTGCGAGCTCGGCTCTGAGGGAGAGAAACAGCATCAGATGAATCTCCTTCAACACCATCGGCACTCCAAGATGGCCGCCATTGTGCGGTCCCATTCGTATAAACAGAGGAGAGGTGAAAGGTCACGGCTGACGTGAGCAGAATCAGTTATTTCCCTCTGATTCCCCAGCAGGGTTCTGGTTCTGACCCGACCCGTCGTTCCTCCATGTTCCCTCCGTGTCACCAAGCCGCCGCCCAGACGCATCGCCGCGTGAATTAACACCAGGCATGAATTATGAATGCGGCGCCGCAGCAGCTGGATGTGAGTTTTTCATTACGCCTCCATTATGAGACCTGAGAGGGAAACATCCGGCGCCGCATAAAGACGGGTCCAATTTGTTCTGGTCTCCTCTGGCATGCAAATCGCTCGGCGCTCTGCTCTCACAGGGGAGGATGTCCCCCTTCACAGGCGTTTCACAATTAGATTTCCACTCCAAACAGCTTTCTTATTAAATTGCCTTAAATTATTGATTGTAATTAAATGAGGGGTTTCATCATCGTAATGAATTAATGGAAGAAGGGGAGCGCTGTGTCAATATTGGCAGCCGGATTCATGAGGGATGAGCGAATGGCAGCCGGAGGACGATAATTCATGAGCAGCGGCGGGTTTACAGGTGCGTCTCCCTCTGAGGACCCCGTGTTTTATCCATGTCCAACAGTTGCTGCTGGCACCAAACAGGCGGAGAACATCTTCACATCACAGCAGGGGGCCTTCGCTTTGCATCCGGCCGTTTCTCACTGTGACCCAAATGCTTCAGCTTCCCAAAAGGTCATTTTAGAGGGAATCTGTTGGCTTCAGAAGGTTAAAATCCTCCTTGAAGTTTCTGGCTGCAACACGACGCAGCAGCTGTTCTCAGCAGAGACTTTTACCCTGAATGCCACTGATTAAGTCAAGCAAAACTGCTGAAAACCAATCAAACATCAGAGCAGCACAAACAAATGTAGAAACAACTTCTATGCTGTCAGAAAACGGAGAAACTTTAAAATAAAAAAAATATATAAAAACATCAAAATTCATAATGGGACATAACAAGCATTTCCTAATAATTTTCAGATTTTCTCAATATGGCTACCAGGGTTGTCATGGAAAATATACTTTTTGTAACTAAAATAACCAAATCCATGAGTGTTTGGTGTCGAATCATGGCCGACGTTTGTTAAACTTCAGGACCTTGTTCTAGTGGACATTTTCAAAATGGCCACCGTGGTTATAACATCAGCAGTAGCTACTGCCATCGGTGGGCGGCGCTAACCAAACAGTTAGCTTCACTAACCATTGATTCACTAAACAAGAATGTTAGCTCTGCTAATGCTAAACACACAAAATAAATAGTGCAAAGCAACAATAAACACAGAGAAAATAACAGAAAATAATGTTAATACATCAAATCAAGAGACGCGATAATGCTACACTGTCAGTGGAAGCTAAAGCTAGATACATTAAAAACTAGCAAAAGCTATTGCTAAGCCGCTAACCAGATAAAAAAACTAGCATAAGCTAATGCTAAACACATCAAAAAACTAGCATAAGTTAATGCTAAGCTGCTAAACAGATAAAAAACTAGCAGAAGCTAATGCTAAACTGCTAAACACATCAAAAAACTAGCATAAGCTAATGCTAAGCTGCGAAACAGATCAAAAAACTAGCAGAAGCTAATGCTAAGCTGCTAAACAGATCAAAAAACTAGCATAAGCTAATGCTAAACAGATCAAAAACTAACTCTGGACATAGAAAGTGTGACTGGATGAGGTGAGTTGGACTCGGTGGGTCAGGGCGGGACCAGAACCTACCCAGGTTCTCGATGGAGTAGTATCTCTGCTTGCTGTCCACTCGGACCGTCTCGGCGTAGGGGCTTCCCACGCCGTAGCCGATGATGTAACCGCGGACCAGGATGTTGGGGCTGAGCGGCGGCGTCCAGGACATGATGATGCTGTTGGGCAGCGGCCGGACATGCAGCGAGCTGGGCTGGTCCGGAACCTGACTCTCTGCCAGAACAAAACCACAAAAGAAGAGTCAGCGTAACGGCCTGACACGTCGCGTTAGCCCTCAGCCTCAGATTAGATCAGATTACTGGCCCGGCTGCTCCCCGGGGGGCAGCGATAATCCATTGAAATCAGGTTTCCGTCTCTGAGAAACGCAGTTAGCAAAGATGTGTTTGTTGTTTTATCTGAGCGGCTTCCTGCTGAGCAGAGCGTCGTGTTCCTGATCTCCAGCATGAAGAGGAATCATTAATGCTGCTGTTTGTCTCTACGCTCATCTGAGGTCACAGATGAAGCTTCAGCTAATTGTTTTTAAACTCCATAAGTGTTTAAACAGCTGCTATTTATTAAGAAATGTCTGACTGATTTTCTATGGACGGTTATTAAAGGAGAGGCAATAATAGAAATAAAAAGGACAGATTATAACAGCAGTGACTCCATTAATTACAGTATAATCCTAATCTCTGTTGCTCAGCAACTACCTCATGATTTCCTGACCTAATGTTGGACATTTTGTTTTACTCTCTTCTCTATGAAAAAAGAAAATGAACTTCACACTTAAAGCCAAATTTTAGTTTTCATTCTTGAAAAGCATAAAAAATTAATGCTCACTGTAAGAAAAACCCCTTTTGCACCAAATTAGCATTTTCTGTGACCTTATGATGCATTTCTGGTGAGTTTAACTCGGCAGCCTTTGTTTCTGGTTCTTATTCTGGACTGATATTTATTTTCCTGGTGTGTCCACTCCTCCCCCTCTGCCTCCAGTTAACGGCTCTCCATCAGCCCCACCGGCCCCCTGAGACCAAACCTTCGCTCCATCGACCAGCCGCGCTTCTCCGCTGCTCAAATATTTATGTGTGTTTGGAAAGGGGAGGAAGACGCTTCTTGTTGTACAGATTACCGTCCAAATCGTTCTCCGGCGTCTGGGCGGTGAACCAGTCGCTGGAGGGACCCGTTCCATTCACCGTCATGGCCGCCACCTGGAAGCTGTACTGGCTGCCCTTCTCCAGACCTGAACGCCGACAGAGGAGAAAGAGCGCGTCATTACACCTGACATTCAGCGCTGAACTTTTCAGGGCTCCACCGCCGCTGCTGTGAATAACCGACGATGCTCGAGTGACTCTGAGGAAACGGGGATTGGTGGAAACATTCTGGTTTCTGACCAGTTGGTCAGGAAACAGCCAGTATTTCCTGTTCTGATCCACAGAAAACCATTTCTGAATCAAAGTGGGTCCGTGTTCAGGTCAGAAACGGTTAGATGGTTGAACTGAGGACTAGTTTGGTCAGTCTGATTGGTTGACTGAATGGGGTTAAGTTGGTTAAATGGTTAAATTGTTAGCTAACTAGTGGATGGATGGATGGCAGCTGTTTGAGGAGTTTAGGTAACTAGTTCTGGTCAGTCAGATTGGTTAGTTGAGTTGGATTAGGATTAGGCTCCTCGGCTTGAATCATTTGGATTTTAATAATAAAATATAATTTTAGGAGACAGAGAATGGTTCCTGATGTTTCCAGGTGTTCAGTTGAAAATATCTGGTAAAATCTCATCAGTAATTTTGCTCCAGTCTTCAGTCGTTAAGCCATTTGTTCACATAAACCAGTAAATATTCACATTACAGCATAATTATTGTGTTTATGTGGACGTTTTACATCACCATAAATGTTAGAAAGACACTGAACTGGGATTGGATTAAACCCACGGATTACAATAAACAGTAAAAATAATAACTTCATCATCTCAATCCTGCATTAAAACATATATATCTATATGCTGTGCGTATTAATTTCCATGAAGGTTTCCTGAGGCAGCCGAGCTCACAGCAGACAGATTCGTTTCCAACTCAACCGAATGGCGACCAGACAGACAGATGGAGATAACCATCAATGAAAAAAATAATGAAAACAGAGATCAGTTTCATTCAAATCTGGCAGAGCTCAAATTGAAATAATAGCTGGTGGCACTTTGAATGCAGCCACACACACACCAGCGCCGAGCGGCCATGTTTTATGCTAATAAAGGTTTTTCTGTTGCAGGAGAAGAAAATACAGACATGAGCAACAAAAGAGCATAAACAATTCCCCAGTGTTTCACAGATATATATATATATATATATATATATATATATATATATATATATATATTTGTATTTAGTTTGCCTATCCCATCAAGATTTCTTTATGTTGAAGACTGAAAACATCACTTTAACAAAAGTCCTGCTGTTTCATTACTGGTTCATAAAACAAGCTTTTAATTTACAGATCAGCCATAAAACATCTGGAGAGAATCAGCCTCTAAACGGATCACAAAGGTTGGACTCACCTGTGAACAAGTACCAGAAGTTGTTGGGTTCGATGGCCTCCTGGTCTCCACGGCGACCAGTCTTCCTGTATTTGATCTTGTACGCGGTGATGATGCCGTTCTGGGCGCTGCGAGGGGGCGGCTGCCATGACACCTTGATGCTCTGAGGGAAAACAGAGAAGAAAAACAAATTTGTCATCTTTCACGGTCTGTTTACTGCTCTTCAGCTCTGTTGTTGTTTTATTGATGAAGTTAACCATGCAGGTGCACTCTGGTAATGAATTCACAGAGATAAAACTCCTTCCTGACAGTTGGCACCGAGCACGATTAGCACTGTTAGCCAAACAAAGAGCAGAGGAAGAAACGAAGCTCTGAGGTCAATTCTAACATTTACGGCTTGAGGGAATCAGAAGGAGGTTCAGTGGGATTCAGTTTCACTTCAACCCAGAGAAAACAGAAAAGTTTTCTTCTATGAATCTATTATTGATAAAGGACAGGAAGCAGCAGCCAGTGACTGGACAGATTTGCAATAAAAACATTTGAAAATGGTCAGTATTATTGTTGATTTTTAATAAATCTCTGCAGACATTTAAGAATAAAAAATGTTTAAAACTTAAAGTTGGTCTCCAGAACGGTGCATCGGGCTTTTCACTCTACAGGTTCAGATATGAAACAACAACATGAATCTGGTAACAAACCGATGGAGCCGATCTGGATACAAATATGGATTTTCTTACATCCTTAGTTGACAAGTTGAGTTGGTTTAGTCATTTGGTTGGACTGGTTGGACTGGTTTGACTGGTTACGTCGTCTTGGATTTGTTGGCCAGTCAGGAGGTTTTGTTTAGACAGTTTAGTTGGTTAGTCAGTTGGGTTCAGTGGTACTTTGTGTTGGGATGTTCAGTGGACGGGTTAATTTGGTCAGTTTATTTTTCGTGTCATGTCATCCTGGATTTGTTGGTCTTTGGACAGTTTAGTTGGTCAACTGGTTTGGTTAGACTGGTCAGTTGGTTTGGTTAGACTAGTCAGTTGGTTTGGTTTGGTTGGACTAGTCAGTTGGTTTGGTTGGACTGGTCAGTTGGTTTGGTTGGACTGGTCAGTTAGTTTGGTTTGGTTGGACTAGTCAGTTGGTTTGGTTGGACTGGTCAGTTGGTTTGGTTGGACTGGTCAGTTAGTTTGGTTTGGTTGGACTAGTCAGTTGGTTTGGTTGGACTGGTCAGTTGGTTTGGTTTGACTAGTCAGTTGGTTTGGTTTGGTTGGACTGGTCAGTTGGTTTGGTTGGACTGGTCAGTTGGTTTGGTTTGACTAGTCAGTTGGTTTGGTTTGGTTTGACTAGTCAGTTGGTTTGGTTTGGTTGGACTGGTCAGTTGGTTTGGTTGGACTGGTCAGTTAGTTTGGTTTGGTTGGACTGGTCAGTTGGTTTGGTTGGACTAGTCAGTTGGTTTGGTTTGGTTGGACTGGTCAGTTGGTTTGGTTGGACTAGTCAGTTGGTTTGGTTTGGTTGGACTGGTCAGTTGGTTTGGTTGGACTAGTCAGTTGGTTTGGTTGGACTAGTCAGTTGGTTTGGTTTGGTTGGACTGGTCAGTTGGTTGAGTTGGACTGGTCAGTTGGTTTGGTTGGACTGGTTAGTTTGTTTGGTTTGGTTAGACTGGTCAGTTGGTTTGTTTTGGTAGGACTAGTCAGTTGGTTTGGTTGGACTGGCCAGTTGGTTTGGTTGGACTGGTCAGTTGGTTGAGTTGAGCTTGATTAGACGTTGGTTTGGTTGGGTTGACTGGTCCAACCTAAGAACCTTACAGTCAGCGCAGTGATCAGGAAGAGTCTGACATGTTAAACGTACATTTGGAAAACAGCAGAGACTTGAGCAGAGCTGCTTCTTTAGATGTTTGTCTCTCTGGAGAAGGAAAAGTTTCCCATCAGAATTCTGACTGTGTTTTAGCTGCACCTCCAGTTCCAATCTCCACTTCCTGGCTTTTGCTGCCACCACATCAGCACCAATTACCAGGCAGTTAGCACCTGATATTCATGTAAAGTCACGCCAGCAGACGGGTCCAACAGTCCAGCACACGGAGGACTGAGCCAAGAACACAACCCAACCTGCAGGACGGTCGATTACACCAGGAAACCTGCTGACATCTCCTATAAACATCCATCCTGGTCTCTCAGATTAGCGGCATGACAGGAATCCAGAACAGTCTGTTTTCATGACACTGTAAAAACAAACTGTAGATCTGATCGGTGGTCAGCAAGACGTCCGTTCAGCTTCTGTTTCTGCTGCTCGTCTGGATTCATTGTCTGCTGCGCTTCCATCTGTATGCATGCGGAGTGTTTCGGTGTGTTTGTGTGTGAGCCGGCTGTGTGTTGAATGAATTTTAATTGCTTTATTTGCATGTTAACAACCCACCTCTGCCACACACACAAACACAGATGCAGCAGATGTTGGCTCGGCCTCCTGTGAGCTCTGCTCTGCTAGGCAGCTGCCATCAACCGCTCAGCTCTCACTGCGACCTGAGTGTGTTCGCTGGGCTGAACACTAATCAATGAACATTAATGAATCAGAAAAGTAATTCTGTTTTCTCTCAGCAACTAATTCAGTCATAAGTTTAGCTGCTTCTTGTTTCGGCTCCCAGCAGCTTGAAATGAACAGAAGAGCAGAAAATGACAATCTTGTTGCTGATATTTACTGTTTGCTGGTTTCAGTTTCTCTGTCAGTTGGTGTTTTGGTTTGCTGATGTTCCTCCCATCAGGGACAGAACCAGGCGTGTTTTAGACACAGCAGCTCCACAGCTCAGTAAGTTTTCATCTGGCGAATGTATTTTGAACATTTTACACGATTCAGCCGGATTTGCTTTGTCAGAATCTCCAGCAGACAGACGGAGGCCTCAACACCCGCCATGCTGAGAGACTAAAGTCTGACAGATCGAAGGACTGTGTGTCTAACAGCAGAGGAGCACCTCAGGGCTCTGTACTCTCACCAGTCACTTTAGCGCTGTAGGCTTCAGACTTCCAGCACAAGTTCAAGTCCTGTCATCTGCAGAAACACTTGGTTGAGTCTGCAGTCACCGGGAGTGTAAGAGATGGAAAAGAAGCTCGAAGAAACTTGATGACCGTAGATTCCAGACAGGAGATTTAAAAATTTATACAAAAGAAAACATGAATTAGCCATGCTTCCATCTGCTAGCTTGAAGCAAATAAACCAGTGACTTCATCAAGATGGGGAGAAATAAACAGTCTTCAGAGTTTCATGCCTCTGGTATGGCACAAATCCTCCAGTGGACGCCAGAAAACATCAGGCAGGTAAATACATCTCGCTTTTTCTCCACAGTGACAAAAATCACAAACTGTCCATAAAAACTACAAACAATAAAATTAAAGGACGGCACCGACATTATGAACATGGGCCTGAACTGTCCACCTGCTTGTGTGGAATCAAATATCTTTTGGTTTCTACTGATGTGAGGCTGAATCCTCAATCTGCTGCTGCAGAAATCCGGTTAACGGGACCCTGTGGAGAGCCAGGGCTGGTTCTGGTTCTGGTCCGACTGTGGAACCTAGATGAGGGTGGAAAACTCCTCTTATTCAGACTGACATGTAACATCTTCAGGCAGAGGCTTGTTTTGAACCGTTGTAACACAGACTGCTACAGGAGCTCCGTTCTGGACAGGATCTGCAACAACTCTGAAGAAACTTGATCAGCATTTAAATCCCCTTCAGGATGAACGGATGAATTCATAAATAATGCAGTGAAAACTATTTGGTCTTTTCTGCTGTTGCTCTTGTTTCCATGGCGATCGTTTCCTCCCAGCATGCTTTGAGCTGACCCCCCGATTCTGACAGATTCCTGCTGTCATGCTGGTGGTCGGCGAGATTCCCTCCACCAGGCGGACCGGGTATCGGACCGGGTATCGGACCGGGTATCGTTCCGGGTATCGTTCCGGGTATCGTTCCGGTTATCGTTCGGGTATCGTTCGGGTATCGTTCCGGTTATCGTTCCGGGTATCGTTCCGGGTATCGTTCCGGGTATCGTTCCGGTTATCGGACCGGGTATCGTTCCGGGTATCGTTCCGGGTATCGTTCCGGTTATCGTTCCGGTTATCGGACCGGGTATCGTTCCGGGTATCGTTCCGGTTATCGGACCGGGTATCGTTCCGGGTATCGTTCCAGGTATCGTTCCGGGTATCGGAGCCACAGAGGAATTCATTAACATTTAGCTGCACCTGTTTCCTCTGCTGCTCCTCATCCTGCTAATTGATTACAGCACAGCTGATTAGGAGGAGCTGGAATAAAGCGCGGGGCGGCCAGAGTCCCTCCTCCTCCTGCGCGGCTTCGCGCTTCATCACCCAATTAGCCACTTTGACAGCACATCGTTCTCAGCGGGTCTCCATGGAAATGCTACAGAAGTTAAATTCATGTTGTAACAACTCCCACAAAGACACGAGGAGCAAACCATCCATGAAGGACGGAGCCAGGAAACCTCGACTCTGAGCAGAAACCAGAGTTTCTCCAGGCTTCAGCTTCACCAGCAGAAACATCAATAAATCCATAAAACTCTCATTAACAGCCGCAGAGACGAAGTCGTCAGGATGAAGCTGCAATCATCCATTCATAAATCACAATAATTAATACAATGTTAAACACATGAAAAAAAACATCCACAAATAGTGTTTAAAATAAATGTTATGAACATCAGAAAAACAAATGTTTTAAGATTAATAAACAGATTTAACTCTTTTATAGTTCAGATCTAACGACTCGTTTTAAACACTTTATTTCCTAAATGTAATTAGTTTTTTATTTTTATTTTATTGTTTAATTTAAAAACAATGTTCAGATTTTTGTTTTATTGGAATTTTTAATTGAACAAATCTTTAATTGTAATTTAGTTTTATTTATTTAAAAAAAATAAAAACATTTTTAACTTTTCTAGTTTTTAGTTCATTTCTTAAATGTATCAAATTGAAAATGTATTATATACTTTTAATAAATAATTGTGAAAATAATTACTTTTACATTATAACTTTATAACAATTAATATAATTCGTAGTTCTTATAATTATGTTATAATAAAAATAAAAATATTGACACTTTTTATTCATGTAATCATTACAAAAATATATGGTAATTAACTTTTAATAATGTTACTCTCTTCTTTATTTGTTCTTATTTTTAAAATCCTTATTAAATGCTTAATTAAATAATAAGTTATAATAATTATTACAATAATAAAAAAGTAACCAGAAAACCGGACAGTCAGCTGTATCTGTTTCTCTCAGGCCTGGCGTCCCACCAGGCTGCGTTCTGAGCCTCCTGCTCTGTGACACACACACACACACACACACACACACACACACACGTTTCCATTGACTTCCATTCATTTCTACAGCCTAACCCTTATCCTAACCCTAACCAAAACTCAATTCACACCTTAGTCCTAAATCTGACCCCTGACCCAAAAACAGCGTTTCCCCTTGTGGGGACCAGGATTCAGTCCCCACAACGTAGCATGTGTCAGGAAAATGGTCCCCACAAGGTATTAGAAACAAACGCACACACACACGCCGTTCTGACATGTTGTGACGTTTGAGTCCTGGACTCAGTGTGTCCTGAGAACGGACCGGTATCGGGTATCGCAGAGCGAAGCCCTTCAGAGTAAAACAACCGTTTTGCTCTTAATGCTTGACTGGATCTCCACATATCAGGAATATAACAACATGCAGCTGTTTGGTATTCATGCAGCCGGCGACACCGGAGCGCAGCAGGGCCAAGCGGGGCCGTGGCCCCGTTCGCCGCCTTTAAACGGACCAGAACCCGTTTCGCTTTTAATTTTCCCTCTGAACAAAATGCAGAGAAACTCTGATAACAACAGAAAGAAGGTGGATCTGCCCCACCAGAACCAGAACCACCCCCAGTCTGCCCCACCAGAACCAGAACCACCCCCAGTCTGCCCCACCAGAACCAGAACCACCCAGTGTCCCCCAGCAGGTCCACTGCTCCTTATTTAGTTCTTGGATTCTGTTGTTTTTCCATCTGGACTCTTTGCGCTGAAATCGATGGACGAAAACGCTTTGAAAGGAAAGCAAAACTTTAAACTTGGACTAGAATTAATTCAGCCGGTTCCTCTCAACGTTTGTATGCGGCGCTGCAAACAGAACACACACACCCCCACCCACAACACACACACACACACACACACACACACACCCCCACCCACACACACACACACACAGTGAGAGTCGATGTGATTGCTGCTTCCACCCAGAGGACAAGAACAAACAATCACAGATTGAATTCAGGGTCTGTTTACCCACCTGGTTCTTTGTGGGACTGTGTTGTATGAATGTGTTGTGTGTGTGTGTGTGTGTGTTAATGCCCTGTGGGTAAATGGACCAATCACAGGGAGGCCAGAATGTCTCCATTTGCTCAGTAACATAACATTCAACACCACTCTGCACGCGCTCAGAAAGCAAAGAGCAGCGCGGCTCCAGAACCGACCCACATTCATGGAGTCACGTTTGTAGAACATCTGACCATATGAACACATGAACATCAGAATAAATGAACACATGAACAGAACGGCTGCTCCACATTGAAACTCTTTCCAGGCCTGAACTCTCATTCCTCCCATATATTCCAGTTCAACCGCCGTTGCCATGACAACATGGCTGCCGATGCCTCGCAGACGGAGCCCAGGGCGTCGTTACGGGCCAGACTGGATCCACACAAAAGTATTCACACCCTTCAGACTTTTAGTCATAGAAATGAAAATCTTAAAAGTGCGGTGTGCGTCTGTTTTCACCCTATGGCGATAAAAGTGGTGATAAAAACTGTTCAGAGAAACTGTATGTAATTATTTATAGTTTATAGAAGCAGAGGAGAAAACAGTGAGAACATCAACCTGACACTTTCAGTTCCTTAGACAACATATTGGAATAGATACGTATTGGAGAGTTCATCAAGGTCAACAACAGGACAGTTAAGGTCACACATTGGGTCATGAACATCAATAATAGGACAGTTAGGGTCACTACTAAGGCTGTTAAGGTCATGTATAGGGTGCTAAATGTCAACAATAGGGCTGTTAAGGTCACTTAAGGTCATTAAGGTCACATATAGGGTCACCAAGGCTACTTATTAGTCTCAGTGTTAGGGTCATTAGGGTCAAAAAGGAGAGTCACTGTCACTAATAGGGAAATTTAGTTCAATTTAGTGAAGGGCCATTAAGGTCACATATAAAGGTATTGATATTATTAGGTTTGGTTTAGGTCACAAGTAAGGTCATCAATGTCACTATTAGGTCAGTTAAGATGACCTAAAGGGCCTTTAGGGTTACTTATAAAGTCATTAGGGTCATATTTAGGGCCATTAAGTTCACAAATGGGCCATGAGTTACTATTAAGGTAACTATTAGGGCTGCCAAGTTCCCTACTGGACATGTCAGTAACTGGTCCTTCCTCCGTTTCCTCCAGTGTTTGTGTGGTTTAGTTTCTGCCAATCCAAACCCGTCACAGACGATTTCAGGAGTTGTTTTATGTCCCAAGGTGTGAATTGTTGCAAACCGCCTGAGACGAGTCACGGCTGCAGAGCGGCTGTTAGAGACCCGAGGCCACCTCCTCTGTTTTCCTGCTTCTGTCCTGCTTTGCTCCACGCTGCAGGTCTGTACAAACATATTTCCTTTGACTAGGCCTTTAAAGGCCTGTTTGGTTTCACCACAGGATACAGCCACAGCGACCTGAATGCAGCTCTCCAGGGAATTCTGGGTAAAATCTCCACATCTCCTACATACTGTATGTTCCTCTGCTGTATGTTCAACCAAGCGTTAACACACACACACACACACACACCCACACACACACAAACACATCCTCGCAGTGGCACTCCAGACTCCAGGAAAGTTGAGGAAATGTCACATTTGTCTCAAAAGTTGGTCTGACAGTAACAAACTTGACAAGAGCAGGAAGTTTTTTTTCTTTTTCTTCCCTCAGCATCGACTTGCAGGAAACCGATTCAGGCAGGACCCACATACACAAACACAGACGCACAACTGCAGCGCATGACGCAGGCTGTGACAGCCGAAGAGCGATCTGCTGGAAGCTGCAGCGGCTCGGAGAACACGCCAGCCGACAGAAATGATTACAGCTGCAGGTTGGATTTAGACCTGCCTCCACCGCCACCATCCAGTCAGCAAACCAGCTGACTTTATGACTCTGCAGCCGCACCAAGGACCCGACACTTCATCTGCTCTGACGGTAACTTTGGTTCAGAGCTGTTAGCTCTGGCTTTAACTCAGTCCTGTCACGGATTTTCTGCAGTCTGGAACCAAACTCTTCCTCCGACTAACGAACTGGGAAGTTACAGAGCCATGAAGTCAGAGATGGAGTCTGATAAAGAGGGAGTTTTATGTAAAAATGCTGCATATGTGAAATCATTTAAAAGAAATTTGACACTTTGAAATTGAGCCTCTGTCCCTTTAAGAAGCTGCTGCTCTCTCTGAAGCTCCGCCTCCAGGAAGTCATCCCAACATGGCTCCTCTATTAACCCTTTCACAACGTTTTTACCAGCGTCGCTCTGAGAGGGGCTCAGCAGCTGTTTGCTAATTGCTGCTGGCTAGTCTGAAGGGGCTGAGTGGGGGAGGAGCTGCGGCTGGGAGGCGGGGCTAGTCCACCCATACATATAAGTTTATTATATTTTTGGACAACATTATTATATTATTACCACATTATTCTTGTTTTATTATGACTGTATTGTATGATTCGTGTTATGATTAAAGTCGTATTATTGCAACTTTTGTTGCACTGATTCTCTTATTATTGTGACTTTATTCTGGTAATATTAATATTTTTGTATTATTTTGTTGCATCATTTATTCTCTTACTATTTAAACTTTATTCCAGTTTTGTTATATTCTTCATATTACTAATTTAACATTTTGTTTCTTTTATCACTGATTCATGTTTTCCTTCAGAACTTCCTCAGTCTGGAGATGCAGCCCAGATATTTCTTTATCTTCTTTAAATGTTTTGATCATTTTTATAATCAAAAGACTTGAAGCTCGAGGAACAAAATGTTCAGCAGCTTCTTTTCTTTTTACTGTGAGATTCACTGAGGAAACTTCAGTCCCAAACTCCCAGAGAGAAAAGAGCCGCCGGGTTCTGATCTGCCCGGTTCTGATCCGCCGGGTTCTGATCTGCCCGGTTCTGATCCGCCGGGTTCTGATCCGCCGGGTTCTGATCTGCCCGGTTCTGATCCGCCGGGTTCTGATCCGCCGGGTTCTGATCCGCCCGGTTCTGATCCGCCCGGTTCTGATCCGCCGGGTTCTGATCCGCCCGGTTCTGATCCGCCGGGTTCTGATCCGCCCGGTTCCGCTTTCATCTCCAGAACCACCGGCGAGTCGGAGGCGACCCGTTTGTGGTGTGAAAGTGACGGATCGTCGTTTCTCTGTGACTCAGCTCCTGATGAGGATTTTAATTCTCTGGGATTTTCTCTGTTTGGTTTAAAGTGAAGAAGAACAGAGAGAAACGACTCAAAGACCAAACGGACCCAAACGGACCCAAACGGACCCAGACGTTCTGCCTCGGCTCTCTGGCCACATTCGGCTGAGATTCAGCAGCGACAAACATAATCCAGTTAAAACTCGTAACTCTCAGTAAATCCGGCTGGATTCAGTTTCCTGTTTCGTTAAAAGCAGGTCGATTCTCTGCATTGGCGGCGGCTGCTCAGGGCGCTATCGGCTAAAGGGGCGCTGCTGCTACAGTACAAACACCAATCACAATGGATATGCGGCCCTGACTGAAACTCTTTCTTCATTTCTTGCACAAAAAATACAAAAATCTGAAATTATTATTGATTTACTGATGAAAAGCTCTGATTTAAATATTTTCCTTAATTTCTCTGGTTGAATTGTTGCTGTTTTTACAGTTTTCTAGGTCTGAATGCTGTGCAACTGGAACCATTTTTCTGCTCTTTGTGGTGTAACCGTGGCAACAGGGTGTTTTTATAACCAGCAGCGTTGACCTTCCCACCATGTTTCCTGAGATGGAACGGAGCTAGTTAGCGTTAGCGGGTGAAGTGGAGCTAGTTAGCGTTAGCAGGTGGAGCAGAGCTAGTTAGCATTAGCGGGTGGAGCGGAGCTAGTTAGCGTTAGCGGGTGGAGCGGAGCTAGTTAGCGGGTGGAGCAGAGATTGTTAGCGTTAGCGGGTGGAGCGGAGCTAGTTAGCGTTAGCAGGTGGAGCGGAGCTTGTTAGCGTTAGCGGGTGGAGCGGAGCTAGTTAGCGTTAGTAGGTGGAGCGGAGATTGTTAGCGTTAGCGGGTGGAGCGGAGCTTGTTAGCGTTAGCAGGTGGAGCGGAGATTGTTAGCGTTAGCGGGTGGAGCGGAGCTTGTTAGCGTTAGCGGGTGGAGAACCTAGAGAGGATCCGTGTGTTGACAGGAGAAGCTGTGAAGCTCCGCCCTCACACTGACAGTTTATCACATCTGTTCCTTAGTAGATCAAACTTCTAAACTTTCCTGCAGAAGGTTTAGAAACGTCCAGCAGTGTAAATGTCAGAGGTCAGCCGCTCGCCCGGTCCGGTTTAATGAAGCCATTTGGAGCGGCTGAACTCTGAGGCCCATCAGTCGTGACAGGAGAGTGAAAACGGTGCAGACGTGAACTAAACGAGGTCGGCTCTCTGCAGAGCGAGCCGCGTTCTTCTGCAAACGTTCATCGTTTCCTGATTAACGAGGCCGACTCCAGCTAATGGAGCTGCAGCTAACCGCTGGATGTTCCTCCCTCAGCCAAACACAAACATGACCTTTGACCTCCACATGCTACAAGCATCTGCCTTCCTAAGTAAACCCAGACCCTCCACAGAGTGAAGCGACGTCGTCTTCGGCTTCCGATGCTCAGACAGGAAGCAGGAAGTGGACCGTAACCGTGGCAACGAGCGGCAGCTCATCAATCAGGACAAACAGGGTCAGATCACCAGAGAGGAAGCTCTGATCGATGAGCTTCCTGAACGAGACGCAGGAAACGACTCGGACCTGATCTGGACTCTAAACCGGACCGGGTTTCCAGCACGGCAGTGGCAGCATCATGCTGTGGATGGTGGCCAGTGTAGAGGTGAGGACTTACCCTGGACAGGACGACCTCCAGGGTGATGTTCTGAGGAGGAGCGCTGGGAACTGCAGAGACACACACAGAGAGACACACACACAGTCAGAGTTTTGTACAAATCTAATCAGACTGAATGAACTTCAATCAGCTGTTTTGTCATTTATTAGTGAATACATTTCACAGATTAAATTCAGCTGCTTCATTTGCAATAAAACCAAAAATCAGAACATGTTTCTGCCTGGGACTCATGAATCGGGCTGTGGGCAGCGTTAGTTCTCCGTAGGTCAGACACAGAAACCAGCTGGGAGTTTGTTTTATTTACTGCCATCAATCACACCTGAAGACTTCGGCTGAGACAGGAAGCAGCTGGACTGACGCTGCGGCGCTCAGAAACACTGAGCCAGCAGGGCGGCGCCGCTCACCGGACCGCAGAGTTTCACTCTGCTCGTCATTATTCTGGCACCAATGTAGCCTCATACATTAAAGCCTGTTAGTAAAAATATCTTTTTAACTGTATTGATTACAGCAGCTGAATCTTGGAGCTCCCGCCTGTTTGTGGCCTGCAGGACAGATTTATGCGAACGTCCAGCAGGATGTGATGTCGCATCAACAGACGGCGCCGGGGCCTCAGCGAGCCGTCCAATCAGAGGCCTGATGGAGGATCTGCAGCTTATCGGCTCGTTCAGCTGCTCAGCTCCTCTGTTTCGGGTTTTATTGAGGATTCAATTAGCTCGCCAGTCGCAGTTATCACGGCGGCCCAGATGGTACGTCCACACAACGTCTCCGTGTCGGGTATTACTCACGGCGTTTATGGGCCGACGGCACAGAGACAGACGGCTTATTAACGACGGCTCTGAGACGACGGAGCCCGCTATCTGGTTCTGACTGATGGACAGAACCGGGCCCTCGGATCCTTCACTTTAAGCCTTCGTAGGAAAACGAATCCGGTCTCGACCCGGTTCTACGAACATCAGAGCATTAGCATCAGTTCCCACTGAACACTGTGCAGCTATAGAGATTCAGCATTAGCTCCCGCTAACACCATGTTAGCACTACGCATTAGCATTAGCTTCTGTTAGTACAGGGTGTTAGCTTCTGCTAAATATGGTGCGAACAGCTTTAGCATTAGCTTGTGCTTAACACCAATTTCACTATGTTCTAGCATTAGCATAGCTAATGTTGATAGTGGTGCTTTAGGGCTAGCCTTGCTAAGGTTTTAGCTGGCGGTGCCACACTGCTCTATATAAATCAATATATTTCTTTTTTGTTTATATTTCTTCTAATTTTTTGATTAATTTAGTTTCTGAAACATTTTCTAAGTTTCTTCATCCAGTTTCCTCTGTGTGCTCCAGCAAACATGAGGCTGAAGTGTGTGTGTGTGTGTGTGTGTGTGTGTGTGTGTGTGTGTGTGGAGCCTCTTTAGCTCGTCTCAGCCCTCCCTGCTGGCAGGAGTTTCATTAGGGGACGTTGGGGGTCTTTAATTAAGCCAGAGAGGAGCAGAGAGGGAGCGGCTTCATTTTAGCCTGACACGTTAATGGAGTCCACACACACACACCCCACACACACACACACCCACACACACAGAGCCAGGTAATAACCAGCACCTGATCCAATTACTCAGCTCCTGCTTGGTAACTGGGACCAGTACAAACCAGTCAGCCTCACTGGGAGCTTTTACACTTTAATCCAATGAGACATTTTATCCTCCAGATTTATTGAACTTTCTGTTTTTGGAAACAACGACGACGTTCTGCTGTTTGTTTCAACCTGCAGAAAGTATCAAAACTTTGACACGTTTCATTGTTTTAAAGTTTGTTGGGATTTTATGGGTCGGACTGAAGCAAAGCGCTGCTGATGTTAATGGAGGAAATTATGTTTTAAATCTGAAAAGTGTGGCAGGCTCGCTTACTCTGACACCCTCAGATAATTGCAGATGAAACATTTGTTGAACTCTCTGCTCAAATGAGATGAAAATAGATTTTTGTTTTTACACCAGAACATGTGGAGAAAACCAGGCCCATGGTGATACACGGCGGTGGCAGCATCATGCTGCATCAGAGCCTTTTCTCCTCTTCTTTAACGTTCGGTAAATATCTACTAAATAAAATCTGTTCTCATTTTAAACATCCACCTTTTTTTTTTTAACGTTTAGATTTAAAAAAACACTTTTGCATAAAGAAGTTTATATTTGTGGAAAACAAATGAAAAAACAAAATTTCATCCAAACTGATGACAAGAAAAATGGATATAAAAAAGTTTCTGGTTCTTTTAGCGTCATTCTGTTGTGGAAATTCAATACAATGATTGTTTGAAAAACTGCTGAAACATTAATTTGTTATTAAATTAGTTTTTTTTAAATATTAATCCTCATGTCTTGAAGCGCTGCAGAAACGTCCTGCACTGAAATAAAGTGGATTTTTTGGTTGCAAAGAGACAAAAAGTGTTTTTAGGATTAATGATATTTAAGATGGAGGCTCCTGGCTCACCGTCTGAGTGCGTCGTCACGGTAACCGTCTCGGAGGCGGTGCCCGGTCCGTAGCGGTTGATGGCCAGAACCCGGACTGTGTATTCGGTGAACTTGTTGAGTCCGTCCATCTTGTAGTTGGTCCCGCTCACCTCCACGCTCTGGACGGAGACGCAGAGCACAGATTAACGCGGCTCGGCGCCAGACGCCCCAGGAACCGCGCCCGGCGCTCACCTGCTCCTTCCCGGACGGGCTCTCGGTCCACAGCAGCCGGTAGCCCAGGACGGGTCCGTTAGGGAGGCTGGGCGGCTCCCAGCTCACCTGGATGGAGGCGGAGGACAGAGCCAGCGCCCGCAGAGACTCCACCCTGCTGGGGACCTGGACTGTAGGGAGAAAGAGACACTTAACCTGGGTTGCTAGCGGTGGAGCTGGCTGCTAGCGTTAGAGCTAGCTGCTAGCATTAGAGCTGGCTGCTAGCATTAGAGCTAGCTGCTAGCGTTGATCTAGCTGCTAGCGTTGATCTAGCTGCTAGCGTTAGAGCTAGCTGCTAGCGTTGATCTAGCTGCTAGCGTTAGAGCTAGCTGCTAGCGTTAGAGCTGGCTGCTAGCGTTAGAGCTAGCTGCTAGCGTTGATCTAGCTGCTAGCGTTAGAGCTGGCTGCTAGCGTTAGAGCTAGCTGCTAGCATTAGAGCTAGCTGCTAGCATTAGAGCTGGCTGCTAGCGTTGATCTAGCTGCTGGGAGCATTTCTGCTAATGAGCTAACAGCGGAGCTAATGTTTAGCTTTGCGCTTTGGCTCACTTTGAAAACATTTAGCTCCTATCAAAATGAAACTGAACAAAATTTCAAAACTATTTTCAGGTTTCAAAATTATTTCCAGAACAAATTTTATGACCCCAATTTAACCCCATACAAAAAGTTTGTGAAAAAAATTTAAATTTTCAGTTGAGAAAAAAACATTTGAAACAAAAAAAACAATGTAAAGTAAAAGATGAAACTGACATAAATTAAAAATTTAAAAGTTTAAAGCTGCTTCTTGGCTGGAAAATTATTTGGGCACAAACATCGTGGCCCCAATTTAGCTCCCTACAAAAAGTTAGTAGAAAAAAAATCTAATGTTTCAGTTTCAGCTTGAAAAACATTGGACCTTTTTCAAGATGAAAAAAACGTCAAAACACTTTTCAGTTTCAAAATCACTTTGGGATCAAATTTGAAAATACTGCTGTGAGGAGTGTGTTTGGCCCTGATGTAGCCCCATAGATGCCTGCAGGCGGCTTACGGTCGGGCTTGGTGGCGATCTGCAAGGGGGCGGAGCTGCGGCCGGGCCCTGCCTCGCTGTACGCCACCACCCTGAAGCTGTAGCTGTCCTCGGGCTTCAGGTTGGACACGGTCAGCTCCAGAGACTCCGGCTCCGACACGTTCACTGACCGCTCCCTGAGTGGGAAAACACAGCGCCATGAATCACAGCGCCTTCCTTTGTCAGATAATCTGAGTGTTAATCAGCTGTAGTCTGCGCTAATCCCCCCCCGAGTCTGGAGCTAATCCAGGGATTAAGATCACCTGGTCAGAGCGGAAACAATCAGCTGCAGCGCAGCGAAACGGCCCAGTTAAAGTAAGCTCAGATCCCATCCTGACCCGGTTCGTCCATCAGAACCAGAATGAAGGTTTTAATCTGGAATCTTCTGCTTCCAGATTAAAGATTAAATTACATTTTTTTTTCAGCACAAAGTTTTATTTTCACTTCTGATCAGAAACTGGAATTTATTCATGAAACCAAACAACTGAAAATAAATTAAATTCATAATGTTTATAATACATTATGAATTTAATAAAACAAATAAGGAATAAAACTAAAATAATAATTTGCAGTGAGATTATTAAACATCCATCCATCCATAATCCATCTGAAGTTTCTGTCTGATCTCGTTTCGTTTTCCTGCTTTTCTCTGCAGATCTCAGAAACAGACAAGAGCAGAAGATCAAAGATCAATCAGCTTATTGACGACCCGCAATCAGGAACATCATCTTCATCCCCCGATCCTCTAACTCTCCTCCATGGATCCCAGGATCTGTCCTGGTTCTGTTCTGGTTCTGTCCTGGTTCTGTTCTGGTTCTGTCCTGGTTCTGTCCTGGTTCTGTTCTGGTTCTGTTCTGTATCTGTTCTGGTTCTGTCCTGGTTCTGTCCTGGTTCTGTTCTGTATCTGTTCTGGTTCTGTCCTGGTTCTGTTCTGGTTCTGTTCTGTATCTGTTCTGGTTCTGTCCTGGTTCTGTCCTGGTTCTGTTCTGTATCTGTTCTGGTTCTGTCCTGGTTCTGTCCTGGTTCTGTTCTGTATCTGTTCTGGTTCTGTTTTGGTTCTGTTCTGGTTCTGTTCTGGATCTGTCCTGGTTCTGTTCTGGTTCTGTTCTGGTTCTGTTCTGTATCTGTTCTGGTTCTGTTCTGGTTCTGTCCTGGTTCTGTCCTGGATCTGTCCTGGTTCTGTCCTGGTTCTGTTCTGTATCTGTCCTGGTTCTGTTCTGGTTCTGTTCTGTATCTGTCCTGGTTCTGTTCTGTATCTGTCCTGGTTCTGTTCTGTATCTGTTCTGGTTCTGTTCTGGTTCTGTTCTGTATCTGTTCTGGTTCTGTTCTGGTTCTGTCCTGGTTCTGTCCTGGATCTGTCCTGGTTCTGTCCTGGTTCTGTTCTGGTTCTGTTCTGTATCTGTCCTGGTTCTGTCCTGGTTCTGTTCTGGTTCTGTTTTGGTTCTGTTCTGTATCTGTTCTGGTTCTGTTCTGGTTCTGTTTTGGTTCTGTTCTGGTTCTGTTCTGGATCTGTCCTGGTTCTGTTCTGTATCTGTTCTGGTTCTGTTCTGGTTCTGTTTTGGTTCTGTTCTGGTTCTGTTCTGTATCTGTCCTGGTTCTGTCCTGGTTCTGTTCTGGTTCTGTCCTGGTTCTGTCCTGGATCTGTCCTGGTTCTGTCCTGGTTCTGTTCTGTATCTGTCCTGGTTCTGTTCTGGTTCTGTTCTGGTTCTGTTTTGGTTCTGTTCTGTATCTGTTCTGGTTCTGTTTTGGTTCTGTTCTGGTTCTGTTCTGGATCTGTCCTGGTTCTGTTCTGTTCTGGTTCTGTTCTGTATCTGTTCTGGTTCTGTTCTGGTTCTGTCCTGGTTCTGTTCTGGATCTGTCCTGGTTCTGTTCTGGTTCTGTCCTGGTTCTGTCCTGGTTCTGTTCTGGTTCTGTTCTGTATCTGTTCTGGTTCTGTTCTGTATCTGTTCTGGTTCTGTTCTGGTTCTGTCCTGGTTCTGTCCTGGTTCTGTTCTGGTGCTGTCCTGGTTCTGTTCTGGTTCTGTCCTGGTTCTGTTCTGGTTCTGTTCTGTATCTGTTCTGGTTCTGGTTCTGTTCTGGTTCTGTTCTGGTCTGTTCTGGTTCTGTTCTGGTTCTGTTCTGTATCTGTTCTGGTTCTGTTCTGGTGCTGTCCTGGTTCTGTTCTGGTTCTGTCCTGGTTATGTTCTGGTTCTGTTCTGTATCTGTTCTGGTTCTGGTTCTGTTCTGGTTCTGTTCTGGTTCTGTTCTGGTTCTGATCGTCCTGTGAATCATTGAACTGACAGCATCTCTCTATCCGTCCCTTTCAGGGCTGAACTTCCTGCGGTTCGATCTCTGCGGGCCGGCGGCTCCCCGAGGGAACCGGCTGCCGCTTCGCCTCAAGCCGACCCGACGGATCAGAACCGCGGGTTTCATCTGTCATCTCGGCTGTTTCAACGTTTCTAAGTGAAGCAACGGAGAGTTTATCCTCCTTCTGGCCCGAATCCTCTGATGATGTAAAAACACTGGAAATGAGGCGAAACGCGACAGTTTCACTTAATGTCACTGTGACTTTGGGAAAAATATCCAATAAGTGAAATAAGCAGAACTGATTCATCAACATGAACTAATTACTGACTTCAATACAAGCTGCTGCAGCTTGATGGAAAGTTACGTCTGAGTTGAGTTTTGATTTGTTTGTTGTGGTTTCTAGACCTGAAACACTTGGTGAGATTAAAGTTTCTATGATTTTATTGTGATAAATCAGCACAAATGTCAACTGGAGTAAAAGTAATAAGAAATCTGAAAAGTGTGGCCTGTTTCATACTTATTTGAACATCTACTAATATTTCTGCTGGGTTTAATTAAAAGTCAAGACGACGTTAGCGACTAAGTTCATGTTGCTAACGTTTAAGGAAAACTTGGTCCATAAAAGCTTGCAGATTCAAAATGCTTACAGTGTTTCTGCAGGTTTTAACTCAAATTTAAGACTTTTAAAGACCATTATGAATGAAGTTTAAGACCTTTAGAACAGCAGAAATGTACAAAAGAAATCTGTGTGAGAGAGTTAGAATGAGCCAAAGACGAACGTCGTCCAGACGACTGACGATAAATTTATACTTAACAATAATGGACACAAAAAAGCTAGCTAGCTTTAGATTTGCTAACGCTAGCATAGCTTTAAGGCTAGCATTAGCAAATCTAAAGCTAGCTAGCTTTAGATTTGCTAACGCTTCCCATAATAGTAACAGTAAATATGTAAATCGTGCTGCCAGTAAAGTTTACGACAAATACTGAACATATTTAAGCCCAATTTATTGTTTTTGTTGGAATCTAAGACTTTTTAAGGCCTTGATTTTACAAACGCAAATGTAAAACTTATTCAGAATGTGTGGTCGCCAGGCTACATATTGATCTTGTTAATATGTTTTATTTTAGTGATAATTTTATTGATTATTACATCAGGAGCCAAAATGAGGCAGATTGTAGAAATCAAAGATGGCTGCCGTAATTCACCTAAAACCTCCAGAGTCGCAGCAAATATAAAATCTGGTCTTACCTCTCAACTCCGGCCTGGGAGTAGTAGACGCCGTATGTCTGCACGCCTCCTCCGGTCTCCTCCGGGGGGCGCCAGCTGAGCCGGACGAACCGGCTGGACACTAGGACAGGGACCAGGTCGCGGGGGGCAGAGGGGAGGGCAACGCCCGGGCTGGGGGACACTGGTGGGGGATCAGAGGAGGAGGAGTAAGTCAAAGGGGAGCCAGAAGGAGGAAGAGGAGGCGTGAGGGCGGGGCTGAACTGAGTGGGTGTGGCCTCTGTTAACGGTTCATCCAGGTAGGGGGGGACAATTAGGGGGGGACGGAGGACGACAAGGGAGGAGGAGGAGCGGGATGCAAGCAAGGAGCAACGAAAAGGCAGAGAGGACGGATGAGATGAGCAGAGAAGGAACGAAAAAGACGTGAAAGAGACAAGAAGGAAGAGAAGGAGGAAGAAGAGAGGTGAAGAAGATCACAGAAGAAAAGGCAGCACAGCATCCGATCAACCTGCAACGTCTACTGCGAGAAACGACAAAATACAGATCCGACTGTTTATCACCAACATTCACCTGATAAAACATTTAATGTTTAACGTTAGCTGGCTCGTCTGTAAAGCAATAAAAACAGATTTTAATCAAATAAATCATATTTTACACACTTCTCTCATTATTTACAGGAAACATAATTCATACAAATCAAATGTCAGATTAAATGTGTGGATTGGAGTGGAAACATGTTGCCCAACAGTTTCTACTGATGATTAAATGGCTGAAAATGGGAGAAATGGAAATAAAACCAAAAATAAAACATAAAAAACATGAAATATATGAAAAAAGCAGCTTATGATCAACTCTGCTACGTCTGCTAATCTCTGACATCTATTTAATACAACTGCTGAGATTATTAAACATCTGAAGCCTTAAAAATGTTTTATAAACCTTAAATTAATGCTAGCTCAAGTCTGCTAACGGCTAAAATCCACAAAACACAAAAAATGCTAATTTAATACTTTAAGCAGCAATAAAACAGTGGAAATGTTTTAATGCTAACGCAGAAGTTAACATCTACCTTGTGTCCTTCCAGCCAATCAGCACTAAGGAAAGTGAATGCTGCTCCAGGATTGGCTGTTTTGGAAACAGCAGCCAATAGCGTGTTAGCTAGCGTCGCTGCTAGCTACTTTAGCTTCCAAAGCTGCGTTTTCTCTTTAACACTTCAGAGAAAAATGATCCACATGTCAGCAGAATGAAGCCGTTCCTACGGCTTCAGCTGCAGTTATTCTAAGAAATTATGTGAATTTCTTCCAACAGCCAAGACACACAAAACCCTGTCGCTTTAAAAATACCATCCATCCATTTGCAGTCGTCTCTCTGTGTGTAAATCAGAAGTGGAAACATTTTGTGACGGTTTCAGAAAGGCCTGTAATGATTCTGCTATCGACCGCCGGAGATGCGCAGCATTCAGCAGCCAGGCTGCTTCCAAATGCTACGTCCAGATAGCATAACACATTATCGAATGCACTTTAAAAGAGCAGCCCATCTTTATATGGAGGCCACAACGTGGAAAAATTAGAGAAAAATCGAGCTGAGCGCTGCCACATCTCGATGCACTTTAAGGAGATTTAAATGTGCGACATTTTCAGACCGAGTGGATGGAAACAGAAATCTGTGAAAACATCTTTAAACCAAAGTGACTCCATCCAGTGTCCTGCTCCCTCCTGCTCCCCGCCAGGAGAAGCCGAGAAAAATCCAATTTATCCCCGCGGTCAGAGATCAAGACAGTCTGCAGAGACTTTAAACGCTTTTGTCCGTCTGAGAACATGTCAATAAAAGCTTCGGCGAATTCACACCGACATTTCACAATTTGTTTTTGCTGCTAAAGAGCGAGAGGAAGGAGGTGATGGAGGCGGCAGCACGCCCCCTCTCCGCCGCCGCAGATGAGATTTCAGGGTGTGAAGGGCGGATTTGTTCCTGATCGGTGACCCGGCTGCAGAAAACACACCAAACTGCAGCCGACTGAGCAGGAAGCGTCAGGCTCTGGAAACAGGCGGCGCGGATAAATAATAGAGTCGGACAGCAAAGAGGGAGAGCCAGAAAACAATCTGAATAAGTGGTGAAAATTACACCGCAGCCGAAAGCTGCTCTGCATTTAGATTGTTTCTGCAGCGCCGACAACCAGAACCGGCGAGGAGAACACGGAGTTCTGGTTCTGGTGCTGAACGGCAGGAACAGAGCGATCCACATGTAATACAGCAGATATGAGCCTGAACACAAACACCACCGGTTCATCTGACGCAATGATTCACGTTTCCTCTGTCTGACAGAATCACAGATTATTAAACATCCATCCGGGTCGTTTTGGGCCTAAATTACAGAATTTGTTCTGCTGTGGTTCTGCTCTCCGAGTCGAACCAAAGAATCAGAGTCACATTTGATCGATCTGAGGATTTCTCCTGCTAGCGCTAAGCTAACGTGTTTGTTAGTCCTCTTCCTGCTTTTGGAGCGTCTTCGGTCCGCTTGGCGTTCACATTCAAACCGAAGCCAAACTCCAAAAGCAGCAAGAGACTGCAGCAGGGCATTCTGGGTAAATACAACCAAGACAAACACGTTAGTCAAAGAAATGGCTAAAAAAACTTTAGTTTCCCTTCCAGATGTCATATTTATTTAAAACCAGGCCGAACATTGGAAACATTTACAACTTAACGCTGCTGCTGATATTTACACTGATAAATATTTAAGTTGTTGATGCTACAAGCAGGAAGCAGATTTAAATCCTGCAGCTTCATTCTGCATGACGCCGATCCGCCGCCGTCCTCAACTCAATTTCAGGGCTCATTTCAGCCAGCTGCTGTACAACCGCAGGCCGGCCCCCTAACACACACACACACACACACCACACCCACACACCCACACACACACCCCCACACACACACACACACCCACCCACACACACACCCACACACACACCCGCACACACACACACACACACACACCACACCACACACACACACACACACACCCACCCACACACACACCCACACACACACACACACACCCACACACACACCCGCACACACAGAGACACACACACCCCCACACACACACACACACCACCCCCACACACAGAGACACACACACCCCCACACACACACACACACACACACCCCCACACACAGAGACACACACACCCCCACACACACACACACACACACACACCCCCACACACACACACACACACACCACCCACACACCCACCCACACACACACCCACACACACACACACCCCACACCACACACACCACACACACACACACACCCACACACACACACACACACACACACCCCCCCCCACACACACACACACACCCACACACCCACACACACACACACCCACACACACCCACACACACACACACCCACCCACCCCCACACCCCACACACACACACACACCCACACACACACCCGCACACACCCACACACACACCCACACACACACACACACACACACCGCTCCTCCATCTGGTTCCTCTGGTGTTTAATCGTTACCTGCTGACCTGAAGCGTCAGATGAACATAAACACATAAAAACAGATTTAAATGAATCAAAAATACTAAAATATCCAAAAACTAAAAATTGTTACGTTTTATGACGTTATATCCATTAATGCAAGATTTTGTGTTTTTGCAGTGTATTTTGTCGAGATGAAGCGATTAATCAGATTAATCAATAACCTGAAGAGAATAACATTTATTGACTAAATTAATCCGATCAATTTCCAATCAAAGTTATAACTGATCTCTGCAGACGGGACTCTGAGGGCCCCGGCGCCGCGTGTTGAGCCTCGCCGCTGTGAGGCTGAGGAGTCAAGAGGAAACCTGCTGAAAGCTGCTAATGACAGCGAGTCTGTTTGCACTGATATGCTGAGTGTGTGTGTGTGTGTGTGTGGGTGTGTGTGTGTGTGTGGGGGTGTGTGTGTGTGTGGGGGTGTGTGGGTGTGTGTGACTTGCATGAACAATCAGAGTAGAAAAGCCTCTGGTGTAATTTCCAGTAATTCCAGGTGTTTTTCTGTCACGCTGCGCCGTTCTCTGATGTTATTACTGTGAAAGCTGCAACCTTTGACCCCATG
Source organism: Poeciliopsis retropinna (assembly GCA_010277075.1). Classification (NCBI taxonomy): domain Eukaryota; kingdom Metazoa; phylum Chordata; class Actinopteri; order Cyprinodontiformes; family Poeciliidae; genus Poeciliopsis; species Poeciliopsis retropinna. The sequence goes on along the minus strand of VMRM01000008.1, from coordinate 923,904 downwards.
ACATCATCAGCCGCTCTGGAGGAAAACAAGAGGAGGGTTCTGCTTTTCCTTCTGCTGCATTTTTATGACGGGTTTTTCTGTCTCAGAGCGAAACATGAAGCAGCTTCACAACCGAACTGAATGAAACCATCGGATCTGAGGGGAAACCGGCGGCGACACGCAGCCCGATGCGGCGCGACCCGGCGACACGCAGCCCGATGCGGCGCGACCCGGCGACACGCAGCCCGATGCGGCGCGACCCGGCGACACGCAGCCCGATGCGGCGCGACCCGGCGACACGCAGCCCGATGCGTCTGTAGTTTGTGTATCACAAACATCCAATATCCTTCCTGTCGAGAGCAGCCTGTGATTTATCTGCACTAATCAGTAGGAAACCTGAAACATTTGCATAAAAACACCAAAATACGTTGAGAAGTGATTTTGTTTTCATTTAAATCCGTCGTTTAAAAGCTTCAGACTGAGCAGCAGCGACTCTATGGCCGTCAGCAAACCAAAACGCGCGGCAGCGATGGCGGCGGCGGCGGCTCCTTCAGCCTCTTTGTCCTGAGCGATGATGGCGGCTGCTTCATCGCACTGAGTGATCAATGCCCAACACACACACCGACGTGAGCACACACTCAGCGTGGCGATATGTTCCGGGTGGAGGTGGCGAGGCACGAACCTCTAACCGATCGATAGCAGCACACACACACACACACACCTACACACACTCACACACACTCAGTCATAATACAGATGACCTTCCATTTTCTGAGCTCGATAAAAGGCGACTTGGAGGAGCGAGGAGGAGGATAAACATCTCTGCTTCTGTTTCTGGAGACGTTTAGTGCAGACAGGAAAAAGGATTCAGCAGAACGATGAAAGAAAATCAGAATAAATGTTTCCTTTTGATGCTTTGATCATTTTATTTTGATACCAAAAACTAAATGCAAAACTTCTCCGATGAGAAGCACGGTGGTGGCAGCATCATGCTTTGCTTTGCTGCAGGAGGGACTGGTGCACTTTGAACAATCATAGCTAAGTAGATATTTTACTTCCAGTAGCAAGCTAGCTGTTTTTGGCTAACCATTTCCCATCCAGGAGAAGGCAAGCTAGCTAGCTACTTTAGCTAGTGTTTTAGCTGTTCAGAGGCCAGTAAGTAGATAGCTATTTTGGAACAGCCAGCTAGCTAATTACCTTAGTTGGCTGCTTCACACAAAGGAACTAGCGAGTTAGCTAGCTATTTTAACTAGAGCAAACTAGTAAACTATTTTAACAAGTTATTTTACGTCCATTAGCTAGCTAGCTATTTTAGCTAGGTATTCAAAGTCCAGGAGCTAGCATGCTAGCTATTTTACGTTTTGCTCAGCGATGGACCGATTCCTTCTGGTTGACCTGTCCTACAAAACCTGATTTAAAAAAGCAGCTAAAGTCCAACTAAACCTGGAAACACCTTCAGAACTCCTTCAGAACCGCTGAAGGCTGTAGAGATCGCTGTAGGACCGAGCGTCTGATGACATTATCTGAATCCTAATGACTGTTTTTCTGTCTCTTCTTCATATCAAACAGGTGTTTTCGGGCTGAATCCCATTAAATCTGACATCCGGCGCGGCGCCGGGTCGCCGTGCCACTCGCTGTGGATTGAAATGACACTCGGCAGACAGATTGCTGCCGTGTCTCGGTTTGTTTTTGTTTCTGCAGCAGGTTTTGTTTTTTTCTCGCCGTCAGAGCAGCAGCAGTCGGTTACAAAGGAGCAGGAAAACACAAGCTGTGACAGAAGAACGAGGAGATGGAGGGAGGAGGAGAAAATGGAATTGACCAGGAAACTCAGAGGGACGGAGGAAAATAAACATGGAGGAGTTTTTACAGTGCAGAGATGTGGATGAGTTTTATATCAGGGAACGAATCCAAACAGCTGATTCAGAAATCAGTTATTTCTGTGGAATATGTGAAGATTTATAACCGGACAGAAAGAAACGCAACGCTATTTATGACACAGATGGAGCTCCATACAAGACTGGATTAAATATGGAGTCACACAGGGAGACGAACTGGGAACCTTTTAATTAGAGGGTTAGAATCACTGGATGAATGAATGGATGAACAGATGAATGGCTGACTGTCTGCCCTCTGAAGGTTTTGCTGATAATCGTCTTCATGTCTCTCCTTTGCTGATGGGGGAAGAGGGGGCTGTCATCGCCATGGTAACGCCCCCTTTATCCTGCAGTCCACCGGCCGTCGGTACGGCGACGGCCGGTGTGTTGATATGTGGAGAAGAGAGACGACTGAAAGCATTGCTGTGTGTGTGAGATAAAAACTCTGAGTGTGTGTCTCTGTGTCTGTGTGTCTCTCTGTGTGTGTGTGTCTCTCTCTGTGTGTGTGTCTCTCTCTGTGTGTGTGTCTCTCTCTGTGTGTGTGTGTCTCTCTGTGTGTGTGTTCTCTCTGTGTGTGTGTGTCTCTCTCTGTGTGTGTGTCTCTCTCTGTGTGTGTGGTCTCTCTCTGTGTGTGTGTCTCTCTCTGTGTGTGTGTGTCTCTCTGTGTGTGTGTGTGTCTCTCTCTGTGTGTGTGTCTCTCTGTGTGTGATGAGTTTGCTAAGGTCAGGCGCTCGCTGTGGAATACAAATCTGTCATGGCTGACACACTTCCTCCTCTCTCTCTCTGCCCTTCGCTTGACCCTCCCATCTCTTCTCTTCTCTTCCTCCGTCTCCATCCATCCGTATCTTCCTCCTCCTCCTTTTCCTCTCCTCCAGGCTCTTATCCTCCGTCTCTCTCTCTGAATTCTTCCTCAACATCTTTTCACCTCCGTTTTTCCTTCTTTCAACTTTTCTTTTTCATTTCATTCGTTTCCTTTATTCCTCCTTTTATCTGATTTTCCTTTTCATCCGTTCATTTCTTCTTTCATACATGTTGATAGTTTTCCTTTCTTTCTTCCTCTCAACCAGTTTGATCCCAGTGAAGCCAGTTTGGCTCCTTCTGCTGAACTGGGAGAGTAAAAACCTGGACGCAGTGAAAACATGGAGTCAGAGATGAGAGAGGAAGACGAGTTTCTCTGATTGGATGGAGGTTTAACTCTTCATCCATCTCCAGTTTCTCCTGATGAGTTGTCTGCAGACGCCGTGACCTTTGACCCCTATCCAGACCAAATAAGATCCCTGCAATCAGAACCTCCGTTTATAACAGAGACAGATCAGTTAACCAAACTGGTTTCACTGGTTTTTCTGTAGAATTTAAAATTATTCAGATAATTTACAGAATCGATTATTTGATTCTATTTTATTCTAGAGAAAATATTCTGAAGAGCAGCCAGAGCCAAGCTAGCTAGCATGCTAATGGCTAGCGTTTGAAAGGCAGCCAATGAAGGAGCAGCATGCGGTTTCCTTGATGCTGATTGGCTGAAGCTAGCTGCTGCGTTAGCATGTACTAATTAATATTAATGCATGTATTTGGGTTTGGGCTGTGTGCGTTTTTGTTTCAAAATTATTTTTTATTTCATTCAGCTTCAATTTTCAATTTTATTTAAATTTTTATCATTTTCAAAATAAATTTTGTTTTAAATTTTCTTTTCGATTGATTTATTTTTTTCAATTATATTTTATTGTCAACAAACATTTTGTTGTGGGGATAAAAATCTGAAAAGTACATTTGAAGTTTATTTTTTAAATAATTTTTCATTTTCCAAACTTCTTTATTTTCAGGTGTTTTTGTTCTCATTATTGTCTTTTTAATCAAGTGTATGGCTGAAATGTAGCTCCGTACACCTCCCGTCCTGCCAATGATATGATCCAGGGTTTAACCTGTCGCTGATTCCACATTTAGTTACATTTTCTCTGAATAATAAAGAAGTTTATCCCAACATAAAGCATTAAAAAGTGAGATTCTGTCTATAAAACATGCAGGATGTGAAGCTGGAGGCCTGAACCAGTGAAGCGTTTTGTTGCCAGCGACAGCAGAAGCGTCTCCACCTGCATCTGGTCCTGATTAATTAACGCCGCCGTCTGACGGCGTTTCGCCGCTGAAACGCAGATAAATAGAGAAAAACCCGTCGTCTCATCCTGAGTGTGTGAAGCTCCAAGGATCAGGAGCTCCGGCTTCTCAAGGGTAACAAGGTGGTTCACTGACAGCCTCACACACACACACACACACACCCACACACACACACACACACACACACAGCGTGATTCTTGTGGGAATCTCTGATTGGCTGTGGCGAGCATGCTGGGTTCCCGTGGCGATAGTAACCGAGCGATAACACCAGCCATCTGACCCTCTTAATGTCTGTGTGCGTCGCCATCTGGACCGCCGCTCAGGAGGGGAAGCAACACGCTGAACACTGATTACAGGAGAGAGAGAGAGGGAGAGCGCGGTGGAGGAGAGGAACATGAAGGTGTCTCCAGCTGGTGACACTTTGAGGAAGTTCTCCAAATATTTCTCTTCCTGCTCTGCGTCGCCGTTAAAGTTTAAATCCTCCAGATTTCGTCTCTCAGATCTGGAGGAGAGTAAAATTGTCCCGTCGGTCAGGAGGACAGATTTGTGCTGACTCGGCAGTTCTGTGCGAGCGCCGGGCCAGACGGCGGTATCCGCTGTCACCAACACCGGGCTTTAACCCAAACACAACTAACGACAACAAACAGCGGCGCTGCCAGAACCCGGTCAGCCGTCTGCGGCGCTAATCTGCTTAGCGTGGAGCTGCAGGAAGCCGCTGCCTTCAAGGACCAACGAGGGAAGACATGGAGGCAAACATGTCGCGCGGCGCAGCACGCCGAGGCTCAGACTCACGCCGAGGCTCAGACTCACGCCGAGGCTCAGACTCACGCCGAGGCTCAGACGACCGGCTCACCGTCCTGCAGACGCTTTCTGGGACTTTACCACAAACTTACCTTTGTTTTGTGTGACCTGCTTCAGGAAACTTTCCATGACCTCACATAGTAAAGTTACCTTCAGAGAACGCCAAGGCTACTTTCTCTCAAATTCACTTTCACTGTATTTTTGCTCTAAACTTTAAAGATATTTTCCCTAGATGTGCTCTTACTAACAATATGCCTCTTTCTGACACTCTCCTGCAGGCTGTAGCAGGTTTTCCTTAAGTGTTGGAGAAACTTTTCACGATACTTTCCTGAACTTTCTTTGGGTTTTTTGTACCAGTTCTTATACTACACTATATTCTCAAAAATTACTTTCTAAAACCCTTCCAGAACTGTCCGAGGTCTAACAGAATAAAGGTAACGAGATACTCGCCTCCGAGCTTCAGGCTCGAACCTGAGCTTTTAAAATGTCACAAAAAAGAAATGAAAAGTGAATCAGGCGTGTTTCCATCTGCTGGTTTATCAATCAACATGATGTCATCGGATGGTGGCGCTCGGCGTGACGCTAACAGGAAGTGAAGATGCTAACTAGCGTTTCCCAGTCTGGAGCCTCTGGTGAGGCAGAGACCCAGCAGTGGATGGCAGCATTTTCATTTCTCCAGAAACTGTTTATGGAAATTCAGGAAGTTATTTTGAATTTTGCTGTTTCTAAAGCTGAAAATAAAAACACAACTGAAAATAAACAGATTAAAAAATCATCTGTTCAGCTTGAATCAGATCCTGAACCCAACTGGAGTCACTAAATACCTGCACTGGTCCAGGATTATCCAGAATATTTAACAACTTTCCCAGAATAACTCGGAAATCGTCCCGGACTGAAATGTTGCCTTAGGGACTGTGAATATAGGGTTTTTACAGTGAGTTAGAAAAGACTGAAAATGACTGATAGATTTTAACTAGAGTGAGGTAGATGGTAGTGCTAGCCGGGTGGGTCCAGGTGTGTGTAGGTGTGTGTAGGTGTGTGTTAGGTGTGTTAGGTGTGTGTAGGTGTGTGTTAGGTATGTGTAGGTGTGTTAGGTGTGTGTAGGTGTGTGTTAGGTGTGTGTAGGTGTGTCAGGTGTGTGTAGGTGTGTAGGTGTGTTAGAGTGTGTGTAGGTGTGTGTGTTAGGTTGTGTAGGTGTGTTAGGTGTGTGTAGGTGTGTGTAGGTGTGTGTAGGTGTGTTAGGTGTGTGTAGGTGACCTGTGTTAGGTACGTGTAGGATGTGTTAGGTTGTGTAGGTGTGTTAGGTGATGTGTTAGGTGTAAGTTAGGTGTGTGTAGGTGTGTGTCAGGTGTGTGGTGGTTGTGGGTGGTGTGGGTGGGGTGGTTGTGTGGTGGTGTGGTTGTGGTGTGTTGGGTGTGTGGGTGTTGTGGTGGTGTGTGGGTGGGGTGGGGTGGGGTTAGTGTGTTCGATATGTGAATGTGGATGTTAGTGTTGTTAGGTGTAGTGTAGGGTGTTAGGTAGGGTATAGTGCTGAATGTGTGGTTTAAATTGTAGAGATGTGTTAGGTGTGAGGTGTGTCTAGTGTGTGTAGGTGTTAGGGTGTTAGGTGTGTTAGGTGATGTGTAGGTGTGTGTTGTATGTGTAGGTTGTTAGGTGTGTGTAGGTGTGTGTAGGGTGTGTAGGTGGTGTGTAGGTGTGTAGGTGTGTTAGGTGTGTGTTAGGTGTGGTAGGTGTGTTAGGTGTGTTAGGTGTGTGTAGGTGTGTGTAGTGTGTGTTAGGTGTGTTAGGTGTGTGTAGTTGGTAGTGTGTTAGGTGTGTGTAGGTGTGTTAGGTTGTGTAGGTGTGTTAGGTGTGTGTAGGTGTTGTTAGGTTGTGTAGGTTGTTAGGTGTGTGTAGGTGTGTGTTAGGTTGTGTAGGTGTGTTAGGTGTGTGTAGGTGTGTGGTGTGTGTGGTGTGTTAGGTGTGTGTAGGTGTGTTAGGGTGTGTTAGGTGTGTTAGGTGTGTTAGTGTAGGGTGTGTGTTAGGTGTGTGTTAGGTGTGTAGGTGTGTGTAGGTGTGTTAGGTGTGTGTAGGTGTGTGTAGGTGTGTGTAGGTGTGTTAGGTGTGTGTAGGTGTGTGTTAGGTATGTGTAGGTGTGTTAGGTGTGTGTAGGTGTGTGTTAGGTATGTGTAGGTGTGTTAGGTGTGTGTAGGGTAGTGTGTAGGTGTGTGTTAGGTGTGTGTTAGGTGTGTGTAGGTGTGTGTAGGTGTGTGTTAGGTGTGTGTTAGGTGTGTGTAGGTGTGTGTAGGTGTGTGTTAGGTGTGTGTAGGTGTGTTAGGTGTGTGTAGGTGTGTGTCAGGTGTGTGTAGGTGTGTGTTAGGTGTGTTAGGTGTGTGTTAGGTGTTTGGTGTGTTAGGTTGTGTAGGTGTGTAGGTGTGTGTAGGTGGTGTTAGGTGTGTGTAGGTGTGTTAGGTGTGTTAGGTGTTGTGTTAGGTGTGTGTAGGTGTGTTAGTGGTGTGTGTAGGTGTGTGTAGGTGTGTGGTAGTGTTGGTGTGTTAGGTGTGTGTAGGTGTGTGTAGGTGTGTGTGGTGTGTGTAGGTGTGTTAGGTGTGTGTAGGTGTGTGTTAGGTGTGTGTAGGTGTGTTAGGTTGTGTGGTGTGTTGGTGTGTGTGTTAGGTGTGTGTGGTGTGTGTTAGGTGTGTTAGGTGTGTGTAGGTGTGTTAGGTGTGTGTGGTGTGTTAGGTGTGTGTTAGTGTGTGTTAGGTGTGTGTGGTGTGTGTTAGGTGTGTGTTAGGTGTGTGTTAGGTGTGTGTTAGGTGTGTTGTGTGTGTAGGTGTGTGTAGGTGTGTGTAGTGTGTGTTAGGTGTGTTAGGTGTGTTAGGTGTGTGTTAGGTGTGTGTAGTGTGTAGGTGTGTGTAGGTGTGTGTTGAGGTGTGTTAGGTGTGTTAGGTGTGTGTAGGTGTGTTAGGTGTGTGTAGGTGTGTTAGGTGTGTGTAGGTGTGTGTAGGTGTGTAGGTGTGTTAGGTGTGTTGGGTGTGTGTTAGGTGTGTGTAGGTGTGTTAGGTGTGTGTAGGTGTGTAGGTGTGTTAGGTGTGTTGGGTGTGTGTTAGGTGTGTGTAGGTGTGTTGGGTGTGTGTTAGGTGTGTGTAGGTGTGTTAGGTGTGTTAGGTGTGTTGGGTGTGTGTTAGGTGTGTGTAGGTGTGTTAGGTGTGTGTTAGGTGTGTGTAGGTGTGTTAGGTGTGTTGGGTGTGTGTAGGTGTGTGTAGGTGTGTGTTAGGTGTGTGTAGGTGTGTTAGGTGTGTGTAGGTGTGTGTTAGGTGTGTGTAGGTGTGTGTTAGGTGTGTGTAGGTGTGTTAGGTGTGTGTAGGTGTGTTAGGTGTGTGTAGGTGTGTGTAGGTGTGTGTTAGGTGTGTTAGGTGTGTGTAGGTGTGTTAGGTGTGTGTAGGTGTGTTAGGTGTGTGTAGGTGTGTTAGGTGTGTGTAGGTGTGTAGGTGTGTTAGGTGTGTGTAGGTGTGTGTTAGGTGTGTGTTAGGTGTGTGTTAGGTGTGTGTAGGTGTGTTAGGTGTGTAGGTGTGTGTTAGGTGTGTGTAGGTGTGTGTTAGGTGTGTGTAGGTGTGTGTTAGGTGTGTAGGTGTGTGTAGGTGTGTGTTAGGTGTGTGTAGGTGTGTGTTAGGTGTGTGTTAGGTGTGTGTAGGTGTGTTAGGTGTGTTAGGTGTGTGTTAGGTGTGTGTTAGGTGTGTTAGGTGTGTTAGGTGTGTGTTAGGTGTGTGTTATGTGTGTTAGGTGTGTGTAGGTGTGTGTTAGGTGTGTGTTAGGTGTGTGTTATGTGTGTGTAGGTGTGTGTTAGGTGTGTGTAGGTGTGTTAGGTGTGTGTAGGTGTGTGTTAGGTGTGTGTAGGTGTGTTTAGGTGTGTGTTAGGTGTGTGTAGGTGTGTTAGGTGTGTGTAGGTGTGTGTTAGGTGTGTGTTAGGTGTGTTAGGTGTGTGTAGGTGTGTAGGTGTGTTAGGTGTGTAGGTGTGTGTTAGGTGTGTGTTAGGTGTGTGTTAGGTGTGTGTTAGGTGTGTGTTAGGTGTGTTAGGTGTGTGTAGGTGTGTTAGGTGTGTGTAGGTGTGTTAGGTGTGTGTAGGTGTGTTAGGTGTGTGTTAGGTGTGTAGGTGTGTGTAGGTGTGTTAGGTGTGTGTAGGTGTGTGTTAGGTGTGTTAGGTGTGTGTAGGTGTGTAGGTGTGTGTAGGTGTGTTAGGTGTGTGTAGGTGTGTGTTAGGTGTGTTAGGTGTGTGTAGGTGTGTGTTAGGTGTGTGTTAGGTGTGTAGGTGTGTGTAGGTGTGTTAGGTGTGTGTAGGTGTGTGTTAGGTGTGTGTAGGTGTGTAGGTGTGTTAGGTGTGTGTAGGTGTGTGTTAGGTGTGTTAGGTGTGTGTAGGTGTGTGTTAGGTGTGTGTAGGTGTGTGTAGGTGTGTGTTAGGTGTATGTTAGGTGTGTGTAGGTGTGTGTCCGTCCTACCTGGCTCCCTCAGCAGCAGCTGGGCCATGGCCTGAGCGCTGCCTGCTGCGTTTTCAGCCACACATTGATAAAATCCTTCATCTGATTTCACCAAACCCAGAATCTGCAGGTTGGTTCCGTCCTGAAGCAGAAAAACACAAATAAAATCCTGTTTCTTCGTTTCTGTTTGTTCGTTTTGACGTTGCTTCAGTTTGTTTCTGCTGACGGATTAAAAACGTTGAACCTGTTTTTGTTTTTCTTCCCAAACATTTTTACAACTCTGACCTTGAAATGATTTGTATTTTAAATTTAAAGTTTAAATCCCTGCAGAGTTTCACATGTTTAGTTAGAAATATTATTTATGAATAAACCTTCATTATGGATGGAAAATATAAACAAGGCAAAACTTTGTGTTTTTAATCAGCTTCGGTTCTTTTATCTTTTATTTTACATAAATTAATTCATTACATTTTATATTCATTTTTCTTTATTTTTATTTTTCACAGAATTACAAAGAAAACATGTAATATATTGTAGGAAATTTCTACCAAGAGGGAATCTGGACTGGAACCTGGACTGGAACCTGGACTGGAACCTGGACTGGAACTCACCACGATCTGGAAGTAGTCGCTGGGAATGACCTCCTCTCCGTTCTTCATCCAGCGGACGGCCGGCAGCGGGTTTCCCGTCACGGCGCACTCCAGCTCGATGTCGGTCGCCTCGTAGGCGTAGCTGTTGGTCGGGTAGTTCAGGAACTGAGGAGGAACTGCGACAAACAGGCGGCCAATCAGAGGACAGCGTTCACCAACACAAACAAATAAGATGGCTGCCGTAAGGAAGGTCTGTTTCTGCTAAGGCTGCATTAATATTTCATTACATATTTGTTGAAACATATGATGACATATAAATTTAGCTCCTCTGATTTTCCCAGTGCGAACGACAAACAACCAATCAGAGCCAGGAGGCGGGGCTTAGCGCTGTCAATCATTCCCCGTCAGCAGAGCCTGCAGTTTCTGTTAAAGTTTCAAAAGTTTTCATTGAAAGAAACTGATTAGCATTTTGTTATTTTATGATTTATTGTCATTTCCGTCCCTAAAATAATAAAATTTCCATTTAACTTCATATTTCGGTTCCTCTCATGACAAATTTGAAATATTAAATGATTGATAATTTGATCAAATTATTGAGTGATTTCTTGTTACAGTAGCTGCTCTTAGAGACGATAACGTTCTGTTGCTCTGTCCTCCTCCTCCTTTTGCTTAGGTGGAAAACACTGAACTGAACGTCTCCGGGTTAAACATGATTTTCATCAGTTTGATGTAATAGTCTGTGCAGCAGCAGCAACATGAGGGGGAGGGGCGAGGCGTTCAGGTGTCGCGCGGCTCAGTAGGTTGTAAACAGGCCGAAGCTGTCACCTACAGGTTCTGCTCATGTCGGAGAAAGGAGATCAGAGGCGGCGGCCATTTTTAGCCCTGTCAGGCTGAAAGGCCTCCAGCGGCGGCGCGACCGTCAAAACCTTCCTGACAGCAACGGGAAACGTCTCCCGACTTCAGCATGTCGCTTCGAAACAGGGATAAACACGAGCCGGAGCGCCGCGGGGAACCGGAGCGCCGCGGGGAACCGGAGCGCCGCGGGGAACCGGAGCGCTGCGGAGAGCTGGAGCAGGTTTGGAGCAACAACCACCTTCTTATTAACATCCAGTTAATGCTGCTGATCTGGAGTTAAATTACATCCAAACACGTTTCAGTTTTTAAGTGTTTAGGATAAAAACACTGTAAAAAGTCTCATTATCTGTAAGGAGGAAAATAGTTTTTATTTCCTCCTGATCGACTCTCCGTTACAGGAGAACCGTCATCAGTTGCTATGCTAACTAGCATTAGCATTCTTGTGCCTCATAGAGGTGATTGACAGCGTTAAGCCCCGCCTCCTGGCTCTGATTGGCTGTTTCTAGATCATCTGTCTCATCATCATGTAGAAATGTGTTTTTATTAAAGCTACGTACTGCAGCTTTAAGGGTTAGCATCATCATGATGACCTTTGACCTGCTCTGCTCAGCATCTGCATTCGATGTAAGTCCAGACTTTGACTAGGACACTTCAAGACCATAATTTGCTTGATTGGAGCCATCAAGCAAATTACAAGTTGATACAAATCAACTTTTTATGGTTTTAAGAGTTAAATTAGAAG
>VMRM01000008.1:832500-910000 GCA_010277075.1 Poeciliopsis retropinna | reverse complement strand
GTGATGTTTGGACAAACAAATCAACCTGTTACAATAAAATCATAGGATGAAGGAACCTCGTTCAGTCAGTTTGGTTTCTGCTGCAGCAGAACTTCGTCTCACATCCATCATGCAAAACGTGACGCAACATCTCAACACTTTGAAAACAACAGAATCCATATTTGATTAAATTATGATTTGTTTTGTCCGTTCAGAATGAAAAGTCTGATCTGGTTCACATTCCCTGCTGCTGCTGCTGCTGGATTTGGACTTCAGAGGTTCCTGTCTTCACCCTGAATAGTGTGGTGTGAATACTAAATGTTGTAATTGTCTGGTTTTTATTTCGATAAGCTGCACAGAGAATCATGGGACCTGAGTCACTTTCACCACGATCGTCTGAAGAGCAGCTGAATGTTGACTGAGATCATTTGTCCGGGTTCCTCTGCTGCAGCGGCTCCATCTGCATGTTTGGTGTCACCAGAGGATTTGGAGTCAAGCTCAGCCGTTTCAGATGCTGACGGCGGCGGGGAATGACGGATGGCGGAGCTGCTGAGTCAGTCCGCCTCAGATTTCATTAGCCCTGCTAACAGGAACCGGCTAATGAGGCGGGATGCGCTCGTTACCACGGAAAGCAACACACACATTTATTATCCTAATCATGTAATGATGGTCAACGCCCTGCGGAGTCCCAGCGCGCACATCTCCATACATCAGCGTCGCCGCGGCGATCTGCAGACGCGGGAACGCTTCGGCTCCTCCTGAGTTTGGTTTGCAGACGAGGGAAAGGAGCGCTGCAGGCCCGTTATGACAACATGAACGCTCTGATACGTCAAATTAAAACAATATTTAAATGAATGGATCACAGAGCCTGTTTATCGTGACCCACAGGGACCAGCAGCACATTTACTCACTTCCTCACACGTTTCATTCTCCTCTTAAAACTTCCAGAGTTTATCAAAGCAGACGCGGCTCCTCCATGATAAATATCATTTCTTTGTGCCGTAGAGAATAAATTCAGCTGGAAGCAGCCGAAGGACAAAAGCACCGACATGTTTCCCGTGGTGAGCAGTTTGGTTTTAAAGATTTACAGCTGAAGGTTTCACAGCAGCTTGTGTTTCTGCATGAGCTTACAGAGTTCAGTCAACCCGGCCGGCTCTGACCCGGCTCTGACCCGGACCAGACGGCTTTATCTACTGGTCCCAGCAAGTCCAGTTTAAGACGTTTTAATGCCGCCATGAATCTGGGGAACGTTGCAGGATCCTCTGTGTTACAGCAGAGGAAAACATCATGTCTTTGTCTTCTGTCTCTTCTGCAGCAGAAATGAATCGACATGGAAACAAAGTCCAGCCGTCTGGACAAAACTCTGGACTTAACCTGATGGACAGACTGATCCCACATTTTGTCTCTTTCTGTTTTTCTTTAGTAAAATATGTAGGCAAAGACGCAACGATGCAGTGGGAGACAGTGGGACGCAGTGGGAGACAGTGGGACGCAGTGGGAGACACTGGGACGCAGTGGGAGACACTGGGACACAGTGGGATGCAGTGGGAGACACTGGGATGCAGTGGGGGACACTGGGACGCAGTGGGAGACACTGGGATGCAGTGGGAGACACTGGGACGCAGTGGGAGACACTGGGATGCAGTGGGAGACACTGGGATGCAGTGGGAGACACTGGGACGCAGTGGGAGACACTGGGATGCAGTGGGAGACAGTGGGACACAGTGGGAGACAGTGGGACACAGTGGGAGACAGTGGGACGCAGTCCCAGCTGGGAGCGGCGCCTGCAGGTCAGCTATCAGTTTTGCTCCTCGGTGAACAAACAGCAGCTGCTTCTGTTTGCTTTGAGCTCTCAGAACAAACATGGCCGCCTCTCATTACGGCGGCAGATGGAAATCTGATGGCGTTCCCAGGAATCACGTCCCAAACCTTCATTACGGCAGAACGACGCCTCCGTGCAGGAGAGCAAGGTCGCGGAGGAAAACCGGCGAGGAATCAGAGCTAAAGGATCATGAAAGATGAAATATAGATAGAAAACGGTTTTTAATGCAGCAGGAGAACAGATGCGCTGTCGGCAACAATTTGTGTTTTCATTTATGAAGTAAAGCTCTTTCAACAGATTCTGACGCTGCCGACTGTTTCCTCCTGTCTGCTGCCTCAGATTAAAGCTGGAAACAGGCGGCGCAGCGCGGCGTCATGCTGCGGGCCGCGGCCCCCCGCGGGCCCCCCCGGGCTTCCTGCCCCGCTGCACGGCTCACACCAGGAAAACTCTGTTCACTTTGTTTCCTTACACGTTGAGATTTACTCACAACAAAAGATATTATTATTTATTTTATGTTAATAAATTTAATCCACTCATTTACTTAATATTTTATTTTTTGTATGAATCAAATTTAATCTGTTAATTTTTTCATCCAAATTCATTCAAATATTTTTCTCCAGGTTTTTCTGTTTTACTTTTTGGGTTGGTACCATCGACCCGTTCTGTTGGTGTCGGTGAATGCCACCATGTTTTATTCCTCAGAACCTCCTGAATGAAACAACGTTTGGTTCTGGTTGACCCGTTTGGAGAACCTTTCATTCGTGGTTCTGCTCGGCTCACCTTGGACGCTGAGTTCTGCCTGCGCCGTGATGTTCTGGTTCTTGTTGGAGGCCGTGCAGCTGTAGGATCCGGAGTCGTCGTCGGTGACGGTTCTGATGATCAGGTTGCTTCCAGCTAGCAGGGAGAACTTCTTGTTCCTGCAAGGAAAAACCAGAATCATTTCCATTAACACTGGTGTTAACTACAGAGCAGCTAGCATGCTTATTACCTAAATAGCATGATTATTAGCAGCTAGTTAGCAGCTAGTTAGCAGCTAGTTAGCTACTAGTTAGCTTCTAATTAGCAGCTAGTTAGAAACTAGTTACTAGTTGGCTTCTAGTTAGTTACTAGTTGGCTTCTAGTTACCATCTACTTAGCTTCTAGTTAGCAGCTAGCTAGCTGCTAGTTAGCTACTAGTTGGCTTCTAGTTACCATCTGCTTAGCTTCTAGTTAGCAGCTAGCTAGCTGCTAGTTAGCTGCTAGCTAACTAGCAGCTAGTTAGCTGCTAGTTAGCGGTAGCCTCGTCCGTTTCAAGACAGGAAGTCTCATGAGAAACATAAACTCCATGGAGGAAATAAGTAAATAATTCTGCCACAACAAACTTTAAACCTTTTTAAATGAATCAGGTTTTAATTTATAGACATAAATTAAATTGATTATCTTTAAATCTTTAAATTCTAAAGACATGATTTGAATCTTTGTCAGTATGAACAGACTCCCTGTCTAAAACTGACTCACACTTTGTGTTAAAGCTTTTTACCCAAACATGTGAAAACCTGACATGTGAAGGTTAAAACGTTGAAGTTAAAGGAATCTCTGCGTTTCTTTCTCCACCTGCTGCAGGAATCCAGACTGGGAAACTTTTGCCAAGCTGGATTCAGAAATCCGGACTGGCCACAGATTTATCTTTATCTTCTGGATTCATCAGCTGATGGAGCACAGAGGGAATGTTTCCCTTTCAGCTTCATCTGTTAATAAATCATCAGTAAGTGGACGGTTGTGTGTTTTGTAGAGTTGGAACGTTTTCATTGAGCTGAACATCGTTCAGACCGTCGACCTCTGACTCTTTGTGCTTCTGTTACTTAGAAACCAAACAGGAATCTGTTTGTCAGTCTTTCATCCTCCAGTCGACCTGAAGATGTTTCATCTGTTGCGGATCCAGAAACCCACCAGCTCTGGATGACTTCCTGTCCTCTCCTCCACTGGATGCTGGGCGTCGGGTATCCGGAGGCGGAACATTCCAGCACGGCGTCTGTTCCCAGGAGGGCCGTTACTCTGGACGGACGCTGCAGGAACTGCAGGCTCCTGCTGAGCCCAGGCTCTGAAACGCAGAGGAGACAGAAACAGATTTTCTTTAGACACAAAGTTTACTTTCATATTCAGTTATTTTTTAACTTTAAATATTTGCATCTACAAAATAACAAAATGTTTACAAAATAACGTTTATTTTGCATGACAGAGTCTTAAACCAACATTATTAAGATAAAAAATAAACTATAAGAATAAAGTTAAATTATTATTAGAATAAAGTTGCAATAATTAGAGAATAAAGTCAATAATAAGTAATAAAAGCAAAATATTACAGGAACAAAGTTGTACAACAATAGCAATGAAATAAGAGAATAAAGACACAATATTATGACTTTATTTTCATTTGTAATGTTTCTTATTTACGTCTTCATGTCTTTTCACCTTTTTAATTATTTATGTATTAATTTACTCAGTTTTCCTTGAGGTTAATTTATTTATTGCAATATTATCAGAATCTTGTTTAATCAAAAAGTTTCTGAACACAAACAACAAATTAATTTGGTTCCATTTATGTTCCAGGCAATTTACATCTGAAACAGAAAATACTAGTTATTTTTAATAAATATGTATATAAAGAAGAAAGTTGAATTAATTAGTTATGACTCAGGAACCAGACTCTGCAGCGCCGCCCTGTTTGTGTCCAGCATGTGTGGGGTCTGCAGAAACCTCTGGTGGTTCTCATTCAGTACATATTTTATTTACCTGTTATGTTCGCAGTTATCATGTTAAATCAGTTGCTGAGTAAAGCAGAATATTAGCATAGAAATGGGAGATTTTCCTCCATCAGATCCCAGAGTTGGAAAATAAACGTTTGGTTTTCAGCAGCTGCAGAATCTGTTGGGTATTAATGAAAACATGAGTTACAGGCTGAGGCAGCAGCAGCGGTTCCTGCAGGCGGGTTTGGGTTCTGATCCGGTTCTGATTCTGGGGTCGGAGGGATTACTCCGAGTCCTCCTGATTCCTGGATGATTGTCGTCTTTGCTTTCATGTTCAGCGCAGACAAAATCAGCTTATTGCTAAATTTATGCACATAAAAAACATCTGAGAAAATATGACAGAGTGGAAAACTCACTGAATGGAACCAGACATAGAAATATATAGATATAGATATATAGATATCCATATATAGATATCTATATATCTATATCTATATAGATATATCTATATATATATGTGGATTTTATTTACATAAATATATGAATATTAACGAGACATTAGGAGAAATTCAGCTTCAAACTGAAAATCATTTTAGTCTAAATAGACGAGAAAACATTCAGAACCTCAGACCCGAGCTGCTGTTTGCACGTTTATAGATTCTGGACGGTATCAATATGTAGATATTGATCGATAACCTGATCACTGTGTGATGCAGAACATTCATTACGTCTCTGACGACCGCGGCGCCAAGTAGAACCCGCCCAACACCACAGAGGTCCGACTGGAGGAAACCCGAGTCTGTGTTTCCTACCTGGAAGAACTCGGAGCTCGGCGTCCGTCCCGGTTCTGGTGCTGCCCGGGTTGTCGGCCAGGCAGCGGTACGTCGCCGAGTCCGGCGGCTGGACCCGGCTCACCTGCAGCGACCCGGACGGCAGAACCGCCAGCCGGGACTCGGGCTGGAAGCTGAGCGGCAGGTCCTCCCGGTTCTTCTGCCAGCGGATGACGGGCCTCGGGTCGCCGGAGACCTCGCAGCGCAGCAGGGCGGTATCGCCCAGGAACGACGAGACCGACTCGGTGGGGACGATCACCCTCAACGGACCTGGAGACAGACAGAACCGTCAGGTTCTAGAAAGTACCCAGCAGGTTCCACAGAAAGACTCTTTAAGTTTCACCAAAAGTCTAAAAGGCACCATGAACGTTTTGTAAAATCCCTGCACTGGGTTCTGAAGCTGACCGTTAAATACTGGCCAGTTCCCTCTGAGGTCCGGTTCCCTCTGAGGTCCGGTTCCCTCTGAGGTCCGGTTCTCTCTGAGGTCCGGTTCCCTCTGAGGTCCGGTTCCCTCTGAGGTCCGGTTCTGTCCTCCAGTCTCTGACTTGCTGTCAGATTTTCCTCCATCAGAAGTTCTGATCCCAAACCGATCCGGACCCAGAGCTGGTTCTGATCATGTTCTGATCATTTAGCCTGCAGCAGGTCGGGACGTTTCTTTCATTCCTCTGTTGTTTCATGATGAAGCCCGACAGGCTGACGGGTTTAATGTGAACCTGAAGATAAACTAAATCTCCACCGTAAAGATTTACAGACGACCTACTGCGGTCCAGGAACTGGGTCACTTTAAGATTTTCATTGAAAGGTGGGTTATTATGCTTGAATATGTTATAATCGGTCCACACAAAACATGTTTGCTACATTTTATCACAAAAATCATTTCTAGATAATCAATCAGATTAGGGCTCTGTCACTTTAAATCCAAATAATCTGCTGTTGGCCACGCCCCCAGACTCAGCGTTTACTCTCCCATGAGAAAAGGTCCGCAAATGATGTGCAGTTATACAATCGTCCGTCTTTGAAAAGCAGAAGTGGAGCCTCGAGTACAACCAACCAGAATGCAGCAAGAGGTTTCCGGAAGGAAAGTCAACACCAAAACAATGGCTGCTTTTCCAGCAGCCATTGTACAGAGCATACAGCAGTAAAACCAGCTCAACACATATCCTGGAGCTCTGATTGGGTTGCTAGGAAACGGGCAGAACTCTGCTGTGGTTGCTAGGTAACAGTTTAAGGGCTGGGTTCTCCTGATTTGTGACATTTTTGAATATATTTTTGAAGCAGCTCGTTTTCCAGACACCAAAAAAAGCAAATTTATTGCCATAAAACAAACAGGATGTTGTTTTTAAGTGCTCGCACTGCAAAAACACAAAATCTTGCCAAGTATTTTAATTTAGTTTCTAGTGCAAATATTTCAGGACAGTTGAAATAAGATAAAAATAGCTGCATAAGCTCGTTTTCAATAAGAAATATGAGCTTATTTTAAGTGAATAATTAAATTCTAAATGAAATAACCTGCCAAGGAAACTCTTACTTTTTACGTTTTCATCAATATTCTGGAGCTGCTACTGAAAAGTTACTTGTAAGTTTTGTCTCATTCTCAGAACCAGAAACTACACAAAAGGTTCTTGGTGGGTTTTGTGTTTTTTGCAGCGTCAGCAGCTTTTAGAGCAGCAGAGAATCACAAAAATATGAATTTGGCACAAAGGGTCCTGTCTAGTGCGTGTTCCCAGATGTACCGAGCTGCTGCTGCTGCCGCAGTGAGGCGGGTCAGAACCAGGCGGATAACAAAGGCAGAGCTGGAGGCCAGAACACGGGCCGGGTCGGGTCGGGTCGGACTCCCAGGCGGAACCGGGCAGCAGAAAGCGGAGCGGCGTGGGTGGGGTCGACAGCTGGCCTCGCTCGGCTCATTTCATGTCAACATGCGTCTCCAGGTAGATTAATCCGAGCGCCGCGGCTTTAATGAAAGCTGTTTATTTTCTTCTCCGTGTTACTGAGATTTAAAGCAGGATGAAGTGATTGAATCAGATCTGATGAAAAAACCAGCAGACGATGCGACTGCGTTTAATGGAAAAATGAAATCTGACAGGCTTTCCATTTATCCAGGCTGCTCCATCAAAATGAGTTCCTGGCAAACAAAATGTGTCTGCTATCTGTGAGCAGCTACTTTAAAACCAGAGCAGGACTTGCAGAAAATGTCACGACTACCAGGAAGCAGCAGGAAGCATGATTAGAAAGATGACTAAGGGGTACAACGTTTTGCTGCTTATTATTCCATTAAATTATTTATTAAATGTCTGTTTTTTTCATGTAATCTTCTTTTAGACGCTCCCTGCAGGCGTTCCTGACATCCAACCAGCCCTCTGCATCCTTCATCACATTCAGGAACCTCCTCTCCTCCCTGCGGTTTCCGTCTGTACTGGAAACCGCTGATAGTTGTTGTGTCTTATTAACGGTTTTCTTCCTTTTACATTTCTCTTTTGATTCGGAAACAACTATTAAGGCTTTAACTCTCAGCTCTACTTCTCTTTTTGGTAACAAAACAGTTTGTACGTTTAAGTTTTGGAAAGTTTCAGAGACGTTTTAGCAAAGAAACTTCCAGAAGTTCAGGGAAAATCATGCACAAGTTGAGATAACTGAGGCTGTAACAAAAACTCTGATGTTACGCAGATGATGCAGCGCTCTGCTTCACGATGTAACTCTGAACCCGTCCAAGACAAAACCGAACCACGAAAGACAAACGATCCAAAGTGAGTTATTACAGCTGGAATCTGGGTTTGGACCTTCAGAGACACATAAAGATGGTTAGAAAATCAGCCTTCTGTCACCTGAAGAACGTTTCCAGGAAACATTAAAGATCTGCTGCTGTTGGATCAGAACCAGAACCAAACGCTGGTCTCTTTCAACCCGTCAACATTTTCCCTCACTTTGCTTTGTAATCTGTTCTTTTGATTGTTTAATGTTTTATTTTTCTTCTCATCATGTAAAAAATTGTACAAACTTTTCTTTTCTTGTAGAAATAAAACTTCAGATTCACTGCAGGATTCACAATTTACTGCAAAAGTTTCACAAAGTTTCTTTATCAAAAACAACCTGCTGCTGTCCAGCCAAGGCAGCTCCTGTTAATGAGATTTTCAATCTCTATTAATTTTAATCCAAAGGTTTAAAGACAATAAAAATGCCTTGTAAGTTCTGGAATGTAATTTTTGAGGCTGGAAAGTTTTGGAAAGTTTCCACTGAGTTTCAGGAATGAAAACTACAGAAACCTGAAGGTTTCAGTGAACTGATGTCTGCAGGCGCGCAGTGAGACATTAAAACATGTTTCTGTCTCCAGTTACAAATAATAATAATCATTCAAACTACTTAAAAGGTTTTTTCTCTGATTATGACATAAAAATTAACAGAAAGAAATTTAATTTCAAAGTGTAAGTTGTTTGTCCCAACAGAGACTCCGTCCTAAAGTGAAAGATTTAACGGAAATAAAATTCAATTTGTACGTTTCTAATTATCTAAATCGCTCATTAACAAAAAGTGGAGTTCATTCATTTATTATAACTTTTTCTAAACTTTGTCAAACAAAACAGATTATATAAGAAAAAGCCAGAGCAGCTGGGAATGTCGCAGCGCTGATCAAACAGACGCTGAATTATTAATGCAGCTTCTGCACTTTAAAAACATAATTTATGAACATAATCTGGTGTTCTAATTTATTCCAGATGAGAAGATTTCCACCATGTTATTCTGATTAAGACGTAACTGCAACCACTGAGCCAATAAAGATGATGGAACCAAATAGTTTACATATTCCTAATGTGATTTTCCTTACAGGGTAAATCTGTTAAATATTTCTGTTAGAATTAAAGTTAAATCCTTACAGATGCTTATAAATAAATTAGCAAATGTTTGTAGGAGTTAAACTGCGTTAATTTAAAACTGAAACTCCAACCAAATGTATATCATTTATATCACTTTTAGCTAAAGTCTGTAGTGATTTTATTAACTTAATGACTTAAAGCTCAATTAGTTATTAACTGTTTATGTCGTCATAATGACCAAAAATTAATTTCAGATCTGAACTAAACCATTATTCTGACTAAAATAAAATCTTTCTTCTTACAGTCCAACATTAATAAAACTGTTTCTAAATCAAAGTTAAAAATGACAATTCAAAACAAAGATCATTATAATAAACCAGGTTTTGTTTCACTGCTTTCTTCCAGGCCTCCGTTGTTACGGCCAGTTAGCTGCTGCTAATAGCGCTAGCAAGGATATTTGCTAAACCACGATTCAAATGTTTTCCATAAAAACATAGAGCCGAGATAAAACAAATGGTAAAACATGGAAAAAAACAGAACAAATTCTATTTTCAAGTTAATTTCTGGCATCGCCTCTTACTGCTGATTACATAGTTAGCTGCTAATGAAGCTACTGATGCTACTCACTTATTAGTCAACAAATCAAGTGTAACACATGAATATGTATATTTAAAGTTAATATACTAAGATGAAAATATACACCAAACTAGTACTAAATATATCATAATAAAACATTTTTTATTGAATTTTATCACTAAAATTCACTAAAATGCAAGCTAGCTAGCTGCTAGCTTGCTAAACTTCTACTTATTTAGCAAGCTAGCAGCTAGCTGCTTGCATAGCTAACAGTGCAATCAGAACCAGGATATTTATAAGGAAATATACAGTATTACAATTCTTAGAGAAAATAAATATCGTGGGAAATATTTGTAAATTTTCCACTAAATTATTGTTTTTATGTTACTAGCAGGCTAGCTGCTAGCATAGCTAATGGCGCTATAGCTAGCAGGTTCTATTTAGTAACAACATGGTTTGCTACATATGGTTAGATAGAAATAATTCCCTATGTTTCAATACAGCAGCTGTTTGATTAGCTGCTGTAAGTGTTTCATATGAAGGAGGGAAAACCTCCTGCGGTTTTTATTCTGGGTTTTGTTGTGACCCTGTGAGGCCATTTTCCTGCCGCTCTGAGTCACTTCCTGCTTCCTGTGTCCCACCCTGACAGCATCAATCTGTGAGGCTGAACTCTGAACAGGCCAGTGAGAAATAAGAAGAGCCATCGGCCGCACCAAGGTCGCTCACCGCCGCCGTCGTCATCACATATGTGAGGCGACGGGAACGCTGATGTGAATTAAACAGTTGCGTCGCTGTCGGTTTGTGTGTGGATCACGCTGCGCCTGCAGCAGCCGCTCACCGAGGAGGCAGGCCGGGCCGCGGAGCCGGCACCAAACTCGCTTCAAGTCTCATCAGCAAACTTTAGATTTGATTAAGTTAGCAAGCGGCGGCTGCAGGTCTGTGTTTTTATAGCTTCACAGCAACGTTTCTCAAACTTATTCAGTTTAACGGATCTGGTTTTCATTATTCTCTGCTCCTCAAACTCCTTCAATTAGCTGGTTTCTGTTTTAAATTAGTTGAGTCATTCTTGGTGTTTCCAGTTGAGTTTGTTTCTCTGGAAAATGATTAAATTCCTCTTTGTGCTTTTTAACATCAGTATCTTCAGGTTTTCCTCTGTATTGTTTCTATACGTCATTATTGGTCACTTTGAGCTCATGTTAGAGCAAATAACCGTTTGTTTACATGCAGTGCCTTGCTGACCACTAGGGGCCACAGACTGAGATCCACTGTGTTTAAAAAGAAAGCAGCCAGAAGCTTTTCTGTTTATGATGAACTTAGTTTGCATCTTTGTTTATCTTTATTAAAAAACAACTCTGGTAATAAGATGAAATCCCGGCCAGCAGGCAGCAGCATTAGAGGGATTTGTGGGATGGTTTTTCCTCCTTCTTTACCTTGGGACCAATTATTATCCACGTCTGGTGGTCAAGCCACACTTTTCCTCGCTGCCATTAAGCAGGATTTGTCCGAATCCTCCGAGTCGACTGCTAATTAGCAACCGGCTGGACTGAAAGCTGGTTTCCGTCCAACACCGCGGCAGTACATTCAGGAACTTAACGAGGACAGTTTTTAAGGCCAAGACTTTGAGTTTTAGCACATGAACAAGTTGTCATTGAGTTAGACTGAAAGCAGTTTGCACAGAGGGAAAGGAGGTCATGGTGGGAAAAAACCACTGCAGTAAATCTGGTTTGGAGGAAAAACTCCCAAAAAGTGGCTCCGTATTTGAAATGAATGCAGGTTTATGAATAAAATGCTCCAGCTGAGACTAGCAGGATATTTTCCAACCTTTGAACTTGTTTATATTTCAGACCAGAATCCTTGTTGTATTTCATTTAACATGACCAAACACATAACTGTGAAGACCAAGAAGCAAAATTCAAACGAGGAACATAAAATGTTCTGTTGGCTGTTTGAACACAACTTCCTTCTTCACCAAATGGAAACAAAATGGAGGCATCAGAATTTAGCGGTTGGAGGATTTCTCTTATAATTTCTCCCGCTAGTGCCAGATTAGCATGTTTGTTTTGGTTGTATTTACCCAGAATGCCCTGCGCTGTAGTCCACTTCCTGCTTTTGGAGCGGACTACAGCAGAATATGGATTCTGAATCAGAGTTAACTTTTTGGTCCAATTACGTATTCACACCTCCCCCAGCGAACCGGCCTTTCAAGGAAAGCGGACCGGAGTCGGGTCAAAGCGGACCGGAGTCGGGTCAAAGCGGACCGGAGTCGGGTCAAAGCGGACCGGAGTCGGGTCAAAGCGGACCGGAGTCGGGTCAAAGCGGACCGGAGTCGGGTTAAAGCGGACCGGAGTCGGGTTAAAGCGGACCGGAGTCGGGTCAAAGCGGACCGGAGTCGTAGTCAGGTCAAAGCGGACCGGAGTCGGGTCAAAGCGGACCGGAGTCGGGTCAAAGCGGACCGGAGTCGGGTTAGTCAGGTCAAAGCGGACCGGAGTCGGGTCAAAGCGGACCGGAGTCGGGTCAAAGCGGACCGGAGTCGGGTAGTGTCAAAGCGGACCGGAGTCGGGTCAAAGCGGACCGGAGTCGGGTAAACGCGGACCGGAGTCGGGTCAAAGCGGACCGGAGTCGGGTCAAAGCGGACCGGAGTCGGGTTAAAGCGGACCGGAGTCGGGTTAAAGCGGACCGGAGTCGGGTCAAAGCGGACCGGAGTCGGGTCAAAGCGGACCGGAGTCGGGTTAGTCAGGTCAAAGCGGACCGGAGTCGGGTTAAAGCGGACCGGAGTCGGGTCAAAGCGGACCGGAGTCGGGTTAGTCAGGTCAAAGCGGACCGGAGTCGGGTTAAAGCGGACCGGAGTCGGGTTAAAGCGGACCGGAGTCGGGTTAAAGCGGACCGGAGTCGGGTTAAAGCGGACCGGAGTCGAGGTTTAAAGCGGACCGGAGTCGGGTTAAAGCGGACCGGAGTCGGGTTAAAGCGGACCGGAGTCGGGTTAAAGCGGACCGGAGTCAGGTTAAAGCGGACCGGAGTCGGGTTAAAGCGGACCGGAGTCAGGTTAAAGCGGACCGGAGTCGGGTTAAAGCGGACCGGAGTCGGGTTAAAGCGGACCGGAGTAGGGTTAAAGCGGACCGGAGTCGGGTTAAAGCGGACTGAGCCGGTGGTGGGAATGATGCAGCCTTCGCGAATGTTAGAAAACAACCAGAATCATGGAGTCCAAGGAACCCAGGATCCTGACAATGAAACATGGTGGAGGAAGCATCATGCTGTGGGACCAGGAGGCTGGCTGGAGCTGACTGAATGTTGATGGAGGTAAATCTTGGAGGAAAACCATCAGGATGCTTCACATCAAAGCACATTATAGGTATGAGTGGCCTAGTCAAAGTCCAGACCTAAATCCAGAAGATGTTAGAGACTTGCAGCCGGATCTGGTTCTAGAAAGTTCTGACCCAGAAGAGGGTGTAAGTAAATGTAGTCCACACTTTCAGATTTTACTTTGACAGCGCCGCCATCTCTGCCGTTTGAGACGTTTGTCGTGTTTTCCGGCTCCGTTTCATCCTGTAAGGAAGGAAGTTTCCACTCCTCGGTTCTGGTTCTGTTCTGCTCGGCCTTATCTCCTGTCTGGGTTTCTCTGAGCCTTCAGAGTTTCTAATTAATTCACAGTTGACGCTCCGTTCTGGGCACAGAGGCTCCAACACGCCAGCCAGCAGACTGCTAATTGAATTTTTAAGCCTCTCTTGTTAATTAGCATTTTGCCTTGTAATGTGTGTGACGTGAATGCCATTTAGGAACAACTAATTTGTGTTTAAGCATGCCTGTGTGTGTGTGTGTGTGTGTGTGTGTGTGTTTGAACATTTTACATGCTTTCTGAGGCTCATTTACAGAAACTGTGGCCTCGCCTGCAGTGTTTCTTTTTAATGAGTCCAGTCACAAAAACACGCTTTGAAATCAAAACTAAAGTTGTTATTATTTTTAAACTCATATAATATCTTCTAACAGCTTTAAGGTTTAGTTATTAAACAGCATCTGATCACAACACAGCTTCACCTGCAGCCTTCACACGTTTCTTCTTCTGTGGTTTTGCCTCCACAGGCGCGCCGCGGCCGTTAGCCAGCCATGTTTAATTGAAGCGTCGCTCCAGAGAGCGAACATCCGAGCAGCAGATGAATCAGTCGGTCGGGTCCAAATGTTTGTTCTGATGGGAAGCCGAGCAGCAAACTGCATCATCTTTACTCCTAATGTCAGATAATGAGCCCAGAAAATGTTAAAAGCCTGGAGTCTTTCTGGATTCAGAGCATCACTGATGGAAAAGTTTGGACCTCTTGAGGCCACGCCCCCTAAAATATGTAAAACATTCCTCTAAAGTGGGCGGAGTCAACACAAAGGGGCGTGGCCTAGTGCAGGAATGGCTGTGGCTAAATTTAGCAACTTCAATTTTAAGAAAACAAGAAGTGACAAATCTCCCAAATATTTTCTGCACGTTTCACCTTTTCACATTTAAGACTTTCTCAGTCCGTTATGAAAGAAATGTACAAAACAAAATCACATATTTAACATCATAGAGCCCAGTTATCATGTGGGTTTGCAAACAGAAGCGAGCCAGTGGCTAACTGGCGATAAGTTACACTCACCAATGAGAGACTAAAGCAACAAACAGAGTTTGTTAGCCGCTAGTTAGCATTAGCCTCAACCTCCTCAGGTCACAGAATGAAATCAAGATGTCGACATGCGGCTCAGACTTTTTCCTGACAGAAAAGCCCCACAAGATTACAAAATATAACGTCAAACAGTTTTGAATTAAAGACATAAAACTGAAATATTTAAAGCCGACTAACATTTGTTGAACAGTACCACAGTTCCACAGAAAGAGGGCAGCACTGAGGAGGTTTTAGGATAAATATGGCTGAATTAATCAGATTTATAGAAAAACGTTGTAATTTGAACCAAAACAAAGATAAAAACAATAAGAACCAAATTTTGCTCCTCAGCTGCAGAAGTAAAAACGGAGATTTAAGGAGCTCTTTGACTCTCCAGCATCTGGACCATTTTCTGAGCAACTTTTACCAACAAGCAGCAAGAAGCTCAGCAATATTGACATTTCCAACCTTTGTTTCTACAAATCACATTTTTCTAACTTCCTGTTCTGTCGCAGCTAATCGCAGCAGAGAGAAAAAAAGAAAAGAATAGTTCCTCCCAGTGTCTTCCTAAATCCAGGAGATTATCTCCGCCTCAGTGTGGAGACAAGAGGATGTACAGTGGAAGATTAGAGGAACATCACAGATTATTTTGAAATACGCGCTGTAATAACGTAACGCTTCAAAATCTAATTTTCCAGGATTACTGTCCACCTCGTTGCATCTCCTTTGCTGCTCAGACAGGCTGAGCGTCAGAAACATTCCTGCTGGAAATAAACGGATTGATGTGAATCTGCAGAGGTAAAAAGTTTGGGGATTATTCCCCACACCTGGTCCAGATGTTTCGCCAACGGTAGCTGAAGCACGGAGATGCTCTTAAGCCGCCGCCGCGCCTGTCTGCTAATGCGCTCCATAAACGGTATTGATCTGAAGCCACACAGCACTTTGTAAATTACATTACAGGTTTATTAAATGAGTATGAGCAGAGAAGCAGAGGGAGGACGTTAAGCAGCAGAACCACCAAGGGCGGGTCAAGGTGTCCGGAGAAATTCACCTGGAAACCTCCAACTGTCCAGCAGGGACTCAGAAACCCAACTTAGCACAGACAGACGCCGCCACAGGGCTGATTAAGTCTCTCTCGCCACTAAACATTCAAAGTAATGGTCAAGATGGCCGCCACTGTCATCAGGACATCATCATCGCTGGTGTGAAACTCCTCAGTTTCATAAAGTTTGTCAAATCATAAAATTGGAGAAAATTTCATGGCAACTATTGGCTTTAAAAAGTAACAAATGGCGGCCATGTTGGAAATGGTCATGATCCTGACATTCAACATGCTAATCATAAAGGTTAGCATGTTGCTACAGTAACATGCTGCGGTCAGATGAATAAAAATGGCGGTGCATTTTCTCACCGGCCACTGTGACCTTCGCCGTCCGGCTGACGATGCTTCCCAGTCCGTCCAGCGTGGCGAGGCATTGGTACTCCCCTTCGTCGGGCCGGTGGTGCCGGGAGTGCACCACGTTCTGCACCGTCAGCGTGCCGTTCTCCAGCTGCCGGCGCCGCTCGTCCACCACCGCGCTCAGCAGGACGCCATCTTTACGCCACGTGATGGAGGCGGGGCCAGCCGCCGTCGAGCCCGCCTGGGCCTGGCAGTCCAGCCGCAGCGCCCCGCCCCGCACCGTCACCGTGTCCTGGGGCTCCACCGTGAAGGCCAAGTCCACAAAGCCGGGGCTGGGCGACGAGGGAGAGGAAGACGACGGAGCGTCGGAGGCTGGAGGAGAGGAAGAGAGTAAAACCACCTGAACTCTGGGAGCCATGTTGCTTCCAACATCACACATTATGTTTCTGCAAACAAACCCAAACCCAGACAAGCCTGTAAACAAACACCAAGAAGCAGAGAAAGAAACCAGCCTTTGACTAGACCGTTCCTCCAATCAACAGAAACAAGCACTGGGACAATTACTATTAATGTTCCAGAAATGATTAAACAAAAATATTAATGTGTTAAATTAGTTTGGAGGATAAAAACAACAGAAGCTAAGGCTAAAGCTAAAACAACACTGTACTTATCGGAAGCTAATGCTAAAGGGCTAGCGACACAAATCAAGCACCAACTTCATTCTGAAATAATGTTCATTATCTCTAAGGCCATAAGATTTATATTTTATTTCCTTCTTATGTATTTATTATTTTAAATTATTGGGGGAAACAGAGAATGTGAGAAGAATCTGAACTGCTGCGTAAACTTTCTATTAACCCTTCAAAATAAGAGCATTTGAAGCGTTCTTGGCGATCGACGACGTAAACACAGACGTCAAACTTTATTCAACTGAAAGTTTACAGAACAAGCAAAAACATTCATTTAGAGGAAGCTAGGAGCGCTAAAACCTTTCAAAGTTATAAAATCAGGGCGTTAGCAGAAGAGTGCTATCTCAGGTCAGTGACCTTTGACCGTCTGCTCGGTGCTACAGTAACTAATGGCCGCCGGTCCAGAACCGTTTATCTTTGAATCGTTACTTTCTGCTCCGTCTGGTCATCGGTTTCTGCAGACGCTCTGATGCGCCGCAGATCAGCCTGAATGATGTAAGGACTGGACTTCAGAAGGTAAACGAGGAGTCGGCTTCAAAGCCCACCGGTCCGGTCTGATCCGGCCGGCCGGCGCCGGTACCGCTAACATCCGGATGCTAAATATTTCCTCACACCTTTAATGTTTGGAGGCTTTGAAGTAAAAACTTTGCAGGTTTGTTGTTTTTAAACAGAATCTTTAATTTTTGCTGAGTTTAACTCCAGCAGGCCGACCCAGACGCTCCGCAGGGCCGTAACTCGCCGTTCCTCTCAGAGCGGGGCCTCCGGAGCCTCTCCTTTGTTTCATCATGTGTTTTTGTTGCTTGGTGCCGTGTGAGGCGGTGGCGGCTCTTTGATGTCGTCGCTGCTAAAAGGCCTTTCATCGTGATCAGAGAGCCGGTTTGCTGAGTCAAAGCGGCGCTCAGCGGCAGCACTCGCGGCGGCGGCGGCGCGGCGTTCAGCGGCGGCGGCGTTCAGCGGCGGCGGCGCTCAGCGGCGGCGTTCCCTGGAAAGGCTGAGAGGAGGAAGGGAACGACCCGCATGGGAGGCGGCAGATACGCGGCATCTTTAAAGATGGAGGGACGGGAACAGAAACAGGTTCTGTCTGCTGATTGACCCCCAATCAGCATTCACCTTTGACCCCCCATACAGACAATGCTACAAAATATGGAGAGAACATCCACCAGAAATCCTAGAAACAAAAGGAAACTTCTGAGTTTGAAAAGGTCAAAATGAGCCAGAAATCAGCTCAGAAATGTTCAGATGAATTTTATTTTTAAAATGTACGAAAATTTCAACAAAAAAATTTAAATAAATTTCTAGAATTTTTTTGTAATTTCTGACTTTGAAAAGTCAAAAATATTTAAGTTTTGGAAATTTTCTAAAATCCAAAATTTTAGTTCCAACTTTTTCTAGTAAATTTTAAAATTTGTGAAACTCTGAAAATTTCTCCTTTTTTCCAGATAATTTCTCAAATTAATCTAAAAAATATAAAAATTTATGATAATTTATTTCAAGCAAATTTTGAAACTCAGGAATTTCCTATTTTTTTGTAAAAATTTTCTTTGATTATTTTGCTGTAAAATTATTAATGTTTTTGGTCCTAATAGGCCTCCATATACAGATAGTAAAGCAGCTAATGTGGATCATTTTCTGTTATTGTTATTTTGTTTCTGTAAATGAAAGTGGAATATTCTCCGTTTATTGAAGCGTTGGCTGTTTGAGCAGCTGGATTTTTTATTTTGCAAGGCATTATGGGAGAACCCAGGAGAACAATATTAAACAGCAGGTCTGCAGGTTCAGAGCGCCGCCATAAATCACCTCAGCGTCCAATCACAGGTGTCCCTCCTTCACTCTTCATCCCTCCTTCCTCTCTCCTCATCCTCCTCTCTTTTCCTTCATGGTTTCCTCCTTATTGATCCCCCCCCCTATCAGTAAATCACTTTCCTGACAGCTCAATCTGTATTCACTTCCACTGCTCTCACACACACACACACACACACACACCCACACACACACACACACACACACACACACACACACACACACACCCACACACACACACACACACACACACACCCACACACACACACCACACACACACACACACACTCACACACACACACCACACACACACACACACACACACACACACACTCCACTACACACCCTCACAACACACACACACACCACACACACCACACACCACCACACACACACACACACACACACACACACACACACACACCCACCCACACACACACAACACACACCACACACACACACACACACACACAGCTGGGCAGCGTGCCCTTGTACTCTTCGTCCTGCAGTTTGATGCTATCACTCTCTGTCGCCGTTTCTTCATATTTCATCTGAAACATTGAGCTGCTCTTCACTTCATGTTTGAAGACAAATCTTTTCTGTTACTGCTTTGGTTTGATTTTTTATTTTTTGCAGCCCTTCTGAATATTTTAGGGACTGTAGGGGGAAAATGATTTTCTGGAAAACGCCGGGTTTTGCTGCTCGGATCCTAGATTTCTGAGGGAGTTTTCACATTTTCTGGTCCAGCTGTCTTGGGAAGACGAGCAAATCGTGGAAAACTTTTAATATTTTTTTGTCCCACATTCCAGAAATGAACCTCATATTATATGGATCAAGCCTTTAGTTATTGTAATATTGATTAATATGGCTCATAGAGAATGAAAACCATCTTAGGAAATATAAATATCATGACAAAACATTCTTAGAAAATTGAGTGGAAGGACAAAGATGCACCAGCTGAAGCTGAATAAAGACTCAACAAGGCAGATTGTAGATATTAGCTTTGGTTTTAGCATTAAAACCGTTTCCACTGGGTGTATTAATGCATATTTACATATATTTGCTGTTTGAAATGTTCAAATCTGAGGAAATCTAAAGAATTTGCAGGCAGCTGTGAACTATCATGAAACTATGCAGCATTAATTTGATGAAAATATACAGAAATCAAGAATATGAGTAGAAAATATAAAATAATCTGTGGGATATGAATTTATTCAATATTAGTAAAACAGTTCAAGTAGAATTTACATGGATAATTTAAAATGTGCCAATATTTCAGATTGCAGCTGAATTTAAACTGATGGAGTCTAAATAAAGATTCATATATAAAGTTAGAAATGATTAGCAGCTGCAGCTTCAAACTTAGACACTAAATATTTAGCTCAAAGCTAAACTGCTAACTAATTATAAACTAAAGGCTTAGGTTGAAGCTAAGTTAGTTAGCTTGCTAAGTTAGTTAGCTTGCTAACTCATTTTGAAACTAAAACTAACTTAATATTTAACTTCACGGTATATTCTGACCCTGAAGCTAAAAATGTAGTTTCCTAACAAACACAGAAAGAAAATACTGTTTAGAATAAAACGACAGTTTACTTTAACAATAAAAATGTTGCCTGCTAGCTAAATATTTAGACTGAAGTTAAAAAATTGACACTGAAGCTAAATATTTAGCATGCTAACTGTGAAACGTCTAGCTAAATATCTGATGCCAAGTGGTTTATTTTCATTAATTAGTGACAGTGTTCAGGTTTCTCCCCCATTTTTAAATCATTTTTTTCTCCTGCTGAGCGAAGCCTGGCAGCAGCAGGACGGCTCAGCGTTTAATATTCAGCAGCTGCAGCAACAGAACAATGGGCCGGTCCTGCCAACAGAACCCTGCAGCATTTAACAGCGGTCCGAACACGGCCGGATCAGAACGCTTCTGATCGGGTCGGCACGGCAGCGCCGCTTAAATCCAGAGTTTAACTGGTGAGAGGCGATGACAGCGAGCTGGACGGCGGCCAGGCCACACACACACACACACACACACCCACACACTAACACACACTAACAATGGCCGCCGTCTGACAGGAAGACTGCATTAGGACTCTGGAGGTGGGCCAGAAACGGGATTAAACATCACACAGCTGCTGCCTGGAGGAACAGGACCGGGACGGACCAAATGGACCCGGATGGACCCGGATGGGCCCGGATGGACCCGGATGGACCCAGGTAGACCGCGATAGGCCAGGATGGAGCATCAACAAGAGAAATGATCAATAATGAACGAAATACAAAACAGAAAGCAGAATATCAGTAAAGAGAAGTCGACACTCGCTGGTTGAAGCCAAACTGATCAGCTGATCAACAGCAGGATGTGACATCAGGAGGAAACTTCCTTAACAAGCAGCATGTGAGGGCCAGTCAACTCTAATCTGCTCTAATCTCTACTATAATCTCCCAGCTGAGCCCAGAAACCCAGCAGCAGACGCACCAGTTAGAAACGACAACCTTCATCACCAGAACCGTGAAAACGGACGTCTTTGGCCCGACAGAGGAAGGATGGAGGCAGAGAGGCAGTTCT
The DNA here is from genome assembly GCA_010277075.1 of Poeciliopsis retropinna. Taxonomy (NCBI): domain Eukaryota; kingdom Metazoa; phylum Chordata; class Actinopteri; order Cyprinodontiformes; family Poeciliidae; genus Poeciliopsis; species Poeciliopsis retropinna. The sequence goes on along the minus strand of VMRM01000008.1, from coordinate 889,185 downwards.
CACAGAGATGACACATAAACAACCTCAGCCAAACCTGATCATCATCTATCTGCTCGTCTTCCTCAACATCCCGTTTCCATATTTACTGGAAAATACTGAACTGGTTTTATTTGTTTGCTCTGCCTTCTGGGTTGGTATTTTTTTAAATTTGTTGTTTTCTCTCAGTGACAGTAAAATAAATCTGATTCTGATTCTTTACTGCAACATAAAATTGCACAATTTGTGAAAATAAATGATCTTAATGTAAAAAAGCCAATTTAAAAATAAACATTTTCCAGTATTGTGAGATGATTTTTCAGCCAGGTGTTACTGCAGGTGGAAACGCCAAAGAAGACGACAGGAAGTGGCAGGAGGACGATGGTTTGTAGTTTTTTCTGAGCTCTCACAGCATCACAGTTCATATCAACCCGATTTATTCCAATGTTTTGAATCCATAAAACGGTGCCTACGTAGCTGCTCTAAAGGAGGCGGGGCTTGTCGCACCAACGCCTGAATAACATCTCCTCTGATTGGCTGACAGATGATGAATATTTATGTTTTTTAAGGACTTTGTGTGTATTAATTTCTTATTAAATGGAAACACCTTTATTGTGAAATTGTGAATTTTCCACATTAGCAGAAAAGACAAATTTCTGCTCACATTTAAAATAAAACTGCAACATAAAGACGGTTACCAAGATCATTTCCAGGATTCTTTAAAGACCTGCTGCTGTTGCTATAGCAACAGACCTCTCAGGTCTTCTGGTCCCGGTTCTGATGCAGAACCAGAACCAAACATGGAGAAGCAGCTTTCAGCTTCTATGCTCCGCAGATCTGGACCAGCAGAAACACTGATCAACACATCTGATGTGAATTTATTTGGCTGAATATAATGTCTGATGTTTTGTCGGTGCCGGTGAAGTTGGGTTTGAACCGGACCCGTCGGTGCCGACTGGTCCCGGTGAGCTTGTGTTTCTGTTCTCTCTGATATTTCCGCCAGTCGTCCTTAATTAGCCCGGCCGGCTCAGCCCGCTGCGTTAGCTGCTAATTACTCCGAGTGTGTGAGAGTGTGAACACTTGTCAATCCCAGCCCATTTCTTTCTGTTGTGTAAATTAAATTAACTCCACTGGCTGTTTACACACGGCAATAATTAAACGCAACGTCAACGCTTCTGATGTGGAGCTCAGAGGGAACGGGGGAATCCATCAGACCTGTTGGATCCGCTTCACTCTGCATCGCCGCATTAAAGATCAGCTGATGATTCATGAATCCAGTCGTTTCAGAAACGACGCCGTCATTTTCTGCACCAAAAACTTACATGAGCAACAGCTCTTACCGGCCGGATATCCAGGAAACAGAAACATTTTATCAGGTTTTAGCCGTTCAGGATCACAGAACATTATTATTTATAAAAACCGTATCAGTACGATCACGTTTTCACCAACGCCTCCCACAACGCAGAAGAAAGTTGATGAGATTCGTCACAAGTTGCTTCTTGAAAGTCAGTAGATTTGTTGCTAGAAAAAAATTAATTGCTAGTTTTTTGCTACTTCCTCATTCAGCTCATCTTAACGTGTTTCTGCTCCTGCTGTAAATCTCTTATTTTTTTACCTTTGAGTGAATCTCACTGCTTCCAGCCTGAACTTTCCCACTTTACACAATAAAAGGTGAGTTGGAGGAGGAAATTATGCTAATTTCCAAACCTTTTCCAGATGAAATATTTTGATTTTTAGTCCGTTTTGTCTAAATTATATTGAAACTGATTCAGATTCAGTTAAAGCTGATACCTCTATGTTTTTGTTCCAGCCTCTGTTTAAACACTCAGGAGACAAATTAAAGTAATTTTCTCATTTTAGCAAGACAGAGAACTGAAGAGATGGAAATTCATGAATTAAATATATTTTCACCCACACACACACCCACACACACACACACAGAGGGACGTCGGATCCCCAGAGAAAACCTGATCATGTTCCTCGGTTAAAACCCCAATAAGCATCCGGTCGGCACTTTGTTACCGGAGACCTTTACTGCTGTCACACACAATTACCAGAGGGTCAACAGCAGGCCAATTACACACACACACACACACACACACATATGCAGCGTATAGTTGGGAGGAGGGAGCAGCTGTCATAACAGCCACCAGGCCGGTTTGGGATGACAGCGGCTCTGCGGAGCAGTGGGAGGGGAATATCTGTCAGGATGATCCTCCTGGTTCACACTGGGTTCAATTCGCTGCTTCTGCTTCATGAAGCGACAATTTAAAAATAAAAAGGAAATTTATGACTAAACACCATCCAAAACCAGAGCCGGACCAAACCTTTTGGGGGCCCTGAGCAGCTTTGTCTTCAGGGCTCCACAAATGAGGCCCTTCATTGTTCCTAAGCTAGCATAGCTGCTAGCATTAGCATCATTTATAGCCAGCTTACATCGTAACATAGCTGCTAGCATTAACATCATTTATAACTAGCTTACGTCATAACGTAGCTGCTAGCATTAGCATCATTTATAGCTAGCACACATCATAACATAGCTGCTAGCATTAGCATCATTTATAGCTAGCATACATTATAACGTAGCTGCTAACATTAGCATCATTTATAGCTAACATACATCATAACATAGCTGCTAGCATTAGCATCATTTATAACTAGCTTACATCGTACCAGTGTTGCCTTACTTGGATTTTTAAATGTTTAAATGTGTCGCACTATTTTAACTTTTAAACACTAAATTTACAGTAAACAAGTTAATAAATTTGATGTTTTATGAACCACATTAAACACTATTTCTGTAAAAAATATGTGAATTGTTTTTCCATGCAATACAACGCAGCTGTGCAGAATCAACTATTTTTATTGATCTGGCTTCTCAGTGCTTTAGCGTTTTTGCTAACACTTAGCGCATTTAGCTTTTACCAAAATAATTTATTTAGATAAAATCTAAAGCGCTAATTTAGTTGGCTGTTTTGTAAACATTCACTTGAATAAAGATCAACCTGAGTTGAAGTTTTGAATATCAACAGTTCAAATAGTTACTTTTATACTCATACTCTTATTTTGAAGGCAGTTTACACAGCATTTCTGCTTCCTCTTTTCATGTTATATTATTTTTACCCCCAAAAATATTTGAAACGGGAACAAACTAAAACACAGGAACAAGACATAACCAGGACATGTCAATTATATCATGTCAAAATTTAATTGGTGCTTGATAAAATGAACTGAAGTTAGCGCTTTAGCTTTAGCAGAGGTAATGTTTATGATTACCGCTTTAGGGTTAGCAATGCTAACTTTTAAGTTAGCGGTGCTAAAAACTTACTAGTAATTTCTCAGTTTCTCAGGGGAAGGAAAATGTTTATTTCACTTTTTTTCCACAGATTATGTAACATAAATCCTAATTAGGAAAATCTTTCTTTTGAAGATTTTATCTGATGGAACCAAAACAAATGTAAAGTGGATTAAAGTGAGCAGAACCGATCCGGTCCTGTTCCTGCCGTTCGGATCCGATCAGGGCTAAAAGCTGCAGCCTGAAGCAGAGAGGCTGTCGGATCAGAGTCGGTGTTTTCAGCGGTTAGAGGAATGAACTGGGAGCTGTGGGAAGAATGGGAGGATAATGGGAGGCAGTGGGAGTGATCTCAGTAATCCTCACTCCCTCTCTCTGCTTTCATCTTCAGGCTTTCTGTCTTTAAACACTTAAAAAAGGAGCCAAGACGATTTTAAACCTGATTATATAAAACCCAGCAGGAGCAGAAATCCTCATTTCACTAAATATTTCAGTTTATGAACATTATTTATGTTCAATGATTCACAAGAAAGTCAGATTTTAAAAAGTATTCACACCCTTTTATGGGTGAGGAACCTGAAAATGTTTATTTTATTAATAAAAATGGCTGAAAAGTGTGGCAAGCATTTGTATTTAACCCAAAACTCACCATCCATGGTAAAGCATGGTGGTGGCAGCATCATGCTGAGGAGAAACTGGGTGGAGCTAAATCCAGGAAGATTTAGCTCCACTCTTCTAACTGAAGAGTTAGAAGAGGAATGGCCTAGTCAAAGTCCAGACTGAGAAGTAAAATTAGCAGTACAGTTCAGTCTGCAGCTGTTTGAGGCTGATGGAGGCAGAGAATGGCGCAAAATATAAAAGCATGCCACACTTTTCAGATTTTTATCACGTTTGAAACAATGAATTTCTTTTCTTCCAGTTCAGTTTGGTTTCATCTACAGCTGATTGATCTTATTGATCGACGATTGATTCATAAGCAGCCATTTTGTTAAACAACTGAGTTTCCTTTTTAATGAAAACTTTAAACCGTCGTTCCAAAACATAACAGGACCATCGCAGTCTGCCTCCAACTGTGTGTGTGTGTGTGTGTGTGTGTGTGTGTGTGTGTGTGTGTGTGTGTGTATCGATCTGCTGCTGTGTGCGTTCTGTGAGCTTCGACCCGTTTGGATTTAATGAGGATAAATGTAAAACATAACGATTTGACCTTATTTGCCCACAACAAACAGGAGTCGCCATGGAAACCAGAAGCTGCTGAGTCGCCGCTCGCAGCAATCATTTATGGAGATTCATGCTGACAGCGGGCAACATGCAGCAACATGGAGCAACATGGAGCAACATGCAGCAACATGGAGCAACATGGAGCAACATGCAGCAACATGGAGCAACATGCAGCAACATGGAGCAACATGGAGCAACATGGAGCAACATGCAGCAACATGCAGCAACATGGAGCAACATGCAGCAACATGGAGCAACATGCAGCAACATGGAGCAACATGCAGCAACATGGAGCAACATGCAGCAACATGGAGCAACATGGAGCAACATGCAGCAACATGCAGCAACATGGAGCAACATGGAGCAACATGCAGCAACATGGAGCAACATGGAGCAACATGCAGCAACATGCAGCAACATGCAGCAACATGGAGCAACATGCAGCAACATGGAGCAACATGCAGCAACATGGAGCAACATGGAGCAACATGGAGCAACATGCAGCAACATGGAGCAACATGGAGCAACATGGAGCAACAATCAGCAACATGGAGCAACATGGAGCAAAGCAGCAACATGGAGCAACATGCAGCAAATGCAGCAACATGGAGCAACATGGAGCAACATGGAGCAACATGCAGCAACATGCAGCAATGGAGCCATGCAGCAACATGGAGCAACATGCAGCAACATGCAGCAACATGGAGAACATGGAGCAACATCAACATGCAGCAACATGGAGCAACATGCGCAACATGGAGCAAATGCAGCAACATGAGCAACATGAGCAACATGCAGCAACATGGAGCAACATGCAGAACATGGAGCAACATGGAGCAACATGCAGCAACATGGAGCAACATGCAGCAACATGGAGCAACATGCAGCAACATGGAGCAACATGCAGCAACATGGAGCAACATGGAGCAACATGCAGCAACATGGAGCAACATGGAGCAACATGCAGCAACATGGAGCAACATGGAGCAACATGCAGCAACATGGAGCAACATGCAGCAACATGGAGCAACATGGAGCAACATGCAGCAACATGGAGCAACATGCAGCAACATGGAGCAACATGCAGCAACATGGAGCAACATGCAGCAACATGCAGCAACATGGAGCAACATGGAGCAACATGCAGCACATGGAGCAACATGGAGCAACATGCAGCAACTGGAGCAACATGGAGCACATGCAGCAACATGGAGCAACATGGGAACATGCAGCAACATGGAGCAACATGCAGCAACATGCAGCAACATGAGCAACATGGAGCAACATGCAGCAACATGGAGCACATGGAGCACTGCAGCAACATGGAGCAACATGGAGCAACATGCAGCAACATGGAGCAACATGGAGCAACATGCAGCAACATGGAGCAACATGCAGCAACATGCAGCAACATGGAGCAACATGGAGCAACATGCAGCAACATGGAGCAACATGCAGCAACATGCAGCAACATGGAGCAACATGCAGCAACATGGAGCAACATGCAGCAACATGGAGCAACATGCAGCAACATGGAGCAACATGCAGCAACATGCAGCAACATGCAGCAACATGGAGCAACATGCAGCAACATGGAGCAACATGCAGCAACATGGAGCAACATGGAGCAACATGCAGCAACATGGAGCAACATGCAGCAACATGGAGCAACATGCAGCAACATGGAGCAACATGGAGCAACATGGAGCAACATGCAGCAACATGCAGCAACATGCAGCAACATGGAGCAACATGCAGCAACATGGAGCAACATGCAGCAACATGGAGCAACATGCAGCAACATGGAGCAACATGGAGCAACATGCAGCAACATGGAGCAACATGCAGCAACATGGAGCAACATGCAGCAACATGCAGCAACATGGAGCAACATGGAGCAACATGGAGCAACATGCAGCAACATGCAGCAACATGGAGCAACATGGAGCAACATGCAGCAACATGGAGCAACATGCAGCAACATGCAGCAACATGGAGCAACATGCAGCAACATGCAGCAACATGGAGCAACATGGAGCAACATGCAGCAACATGGAGCAACATGCAGCAACATGGAGCAACATGCAGCAACATGGAGCAACATGGAGCAACATGCAGCAACATGGACACATGCAGCAACATGGAGCAACATGGAGCAACATGCAGCAACATGGAGCAACATGCAGCAACATGGAGCAACATGCAGCAACATGGAGCAACATGCAGCAACATGGAGCACATGGAGCAGCAACATGTTGCCGTGTGACCACACTGAGAAACAATCATCCAGTCGTTCTATTCGAACCTGGAAAATGGTCAATTTTTCCCAACTTTTCCAGAAACAAAGTTTTGCTCCCAGCAGCACCAGAACCCGAGTCGGTCCAGAAGAAGAAAGTTCCAGTTGAAATACATCATCATCGCGTGTTTCTTCATGATGGGAAACGCTGACTCAGCAGAAAGCTGCAGTCAGCAGTTTGGTTTCTTCACCAGCAGCTGAATGTAAACGGGACGAACCGTCAGTTTGGATTTACATCAGCCCATCCAGAACCAGGACCGGAACCAGGACCAGGACCAGAACCAGGACCGGAACCAGAACCTGGACCAGGACCAGGATAAGAGCTAAAACTAATGCTAGCATTGCTAGCATTGCTAGCATCATTAGCATAATTAGCCTCGTTAGCCAGCAGCTTTTGGCAGCAGGAAGCTGGGGGCGGGACCTACCATGTGACATCACTCTGAACCGGATCTGCAGCTAATATGATGAACCAGAGCCAGTCCAGCACATATTCCCCTCCCCCACTAGTTGCTAGCCACTGTCAGTCAGCTGGTTGAAGTTCAAAGTTTACAGAAATGTTTCCTTTCAGACTAAAATAGTTTTAAGTCATATTTTAGACCAGTGGAGCGCCACCTATCGTTTCTCTACGTTACTACAGCCGATCAGTGACCAGCCAGCTGTTCGTTCACTACTGATAACCCAGATTAATTTAATCCTGCCATCAATCCACCAGGAGCAGAACCTCTGATATGAGCAGGATCCCTGTTTCACTCTGGATTTCTGTTTTAGTCCAAATCATCAGAGTTTGATCTCCGTCTCTCTCCCTCCCGGAGGAGCCGTCTGCTGACAGCCGTCTGCTCTGAACGCGTTAGCGCTGAGACCCTCTGATGTCCTGTGGGTTGGTGTGGAACAGGAAGGGGGTGTTTATCACACTTCCTGTCAGATCTGGACAAATGCTGGCAGATATTGTGCGCTTATGGATTAAATCCCTGGACGTTATAAAAGAGGCAGAGCACCGTTTCTCCTGGTTCAAATGAAAAATCAGGAATATTTTATCCCTGAATGCCAAATAATACCTGGATTATCTGCAGGCTGTTTGGAACAGAGTCGGCCTGACGGCTAAAAACAGATTTAATCACAGAAACATTTATTTCAGATGTAAAACTACAGTAAAAGCTCTGAGGCTGTTTAGTTTCTATAACTTCCTCACAGCTCTCGCCCTGTTGTTTAGGCTAACATGCTAGCTGCTACGTAGCTATCAGTCATTTTTATGCATTGAGTAACATTCAGCAACTTGAATTTAAACCATTAAATAAAACGAAATGCAGAAATGATGGTAGTTTAGAAATGCTAACATGAAGCTAAAGTTAGCTTCCAAATTGTGAAATGTCTAAAAGCCGCTAAACAGTGCGCCAGACCACACCTAGCTTTATAATCTACAACAGATTTGGAGCATCAAAGTATTTTTTAGGTAGAGCTGAGTAAAGATGCTCAGGGTAGAGAAACATGTCCCAAATCAGAAGCTGCAGTAAGAAGCTAACTTTAGCTTCATAATGCTAACCTGAAGGAGGTCGCTGCTAACGGGTAGAATCGGGATCAAAACATTTTTCAAACTTACGAAAATGATGTGGTAAGAATATTGAACTCATTATCTTCCAGTTTGGTTTGACTTGGCGCTAACTTTAGCTCCAGCTAATAGTGTTAGCTCTAGCTAATCCAGTAAACAGCAGAGCATGCTAGTTTATTTCTGTAACGTATGAAGGACGGCTCAGACGTTTTGTGTTCGTAACTTGTGACGGCCCAGCATGCAAAGCACAACAGAAAAAAATGATGTAATTTTTAAAGTAATTCTGATTTTAATTTTATGAATCACAAAACATCTCAACAGGAAAATCCCAACATATTTAAGGCGACGTTGAACATCTTCTGGTGTGGAGCGGAGGAATACCTGGAATGAGTCTAATCTCATTTAAACGATTGTTTATTAGGTGGTAACTGAGACGCATCTGCTGCCAACACACACACACACACGCACACACACACGCACACACCATCTGTGTGTGTTGGATATCCGTGACCAATCGGGACAGCAGCCACAGGCTTTCCAACTGCCGCCCCCTGAGACGGAGCGGCCGGTTTGTTCCCCCGGCTGACAGATTGGGAGTTTATGGGTGTTAACAGACCGGGGGGGTGAGGAGGAGGGGGGGTTGCTCCTCATCATCAGTCATCGCCCCAGACCTTCCTCCTCCTCCTCCTCCTCCTCCTGCTGTAGGGAACCAACAGGGAGCGGCTGGCAGACAAAGGTCAACGCCGTGACCCCGCCCCAACAAAGCAGAGAGAGAGTGTGTACTTTTAAAGGGGTGAATGACGAGGTCAGAGGTCAACAGCATGTTGACCTGGGGTGGAGGCTCCTGTTAGGAGACGAGGAAACAAGTGGATCCCTCTAACGAGCAATCGAACTCGTTAATAACACACAGTGCGACCTTTGACCCCTCTCATGTTGCAGACTGTGGGGATGAACCTTCCTGTGATTCTCCTAAATCGCCGTTTGCTGCAGCAGCGTTTTGCCTGCAGCAAACGGCGGCGGGTCGAGTGGCGCGCGGCGCGAGGACAAAGAGGCGTGCAGGTGTTGAAGATCAGAGCGGCGAACGGATCAGACAGAACATGATCAGGTTCTGGTTCCACTCCTCACAACCTTAAAGGTTTCAAAGAAAAACAGTCAAAAAAAAATCAAAGTAAAATAAAATCTTAGCCTGAAAACATGAAAGTTGAAATAAAGGCCAGAAAGATAAACTTTAAGTATTAGAAATGATTCCCCACATGATGCTCCGCTTCCACCTCCACCGAACCCAGACCGAGGTTTGGAGGACCAGAGTTAGCTTAGCAATCACACCGCACCCACAGAACCGAACCGGACTTTCTCAGCCAACGGACTGGAGTTGGACCAAAGCGGCGTGAACAGCCTGCTGGGAACGAACTTTACAAACCCAGACTAAATAAACGAGTCGTTTCCATTTATCTTCTAAACAAGAACCCAGTGATGAGACCCGTTGGTTCTGATCCTGCTGGACCAACAGAACGTAGAATACGATGAGACAAGATGTGGGTTTTTTGAGTCCAGGAAACGATCTTTGATCCAGACTGATCGATCTGGGCGGATGGACATTAATCCATATTCATGGATTAGAACCAGAAGAAGCAAACCGGGTCTCTGAAGGTTCTGGACCAAACACTAATGATCAACGACAAACACCCCAAGGCTTCCGGGTTAAATTTAGCCTCCATGTTTAGTCACCAGAGTGTGTGTGTGTGTGTGTGTGTGTGTGTGTGTGTGTGTTGCCTGTCAATCAGAGCAACCGGAGCGTAAAGACGGAGGAGGGGGAACGCCTCAGGGAGTGATGAAGAGCCCAGCTCTCCATCCTAACTGCTGGTTTTCCTCCTAAATCTTCCCTTCCAGAAGATTTTCCTCCATGTTTTATTGAAAAACACTGAAATCAGACATTTAAATAAAAACAGGCTGTTTTCCCTTCGGTTCATTCCCTGCAGCTGCTTGGAACAGACAGTTTGATTCCAGGTAAACCGGCTGAATATCAACAGCCACCCTGCAGCAGCAGCCGTTCGGAGGTCAACTCCACCGCCATCCTGCAGGGGATTATGGGTAGGCCCGGGCAGCAACCGCTCACACAGAAACACTCGGCTGACAACTCTCTCTGGACTTGTTAATGTGTGAGGGTGTGTGTTGGTGTGTGTGAGCCTTCAGCACCAAACAACCAGAATCAACAGCGTTTCTGTCCACCCAGAACTAGAGGGCCGACCGTTTGATTCCTGCAGCACTGAGAATCACTGAAGGTGTTACTGACTGAACCTAGAAGGGTTTCTGAGCAGCTCCTGCTTCTAGGAAGAGAAAGCAGCTTCACTCAGTCACACCTTCAGTCGGGAGGAACAAAAACTCAGAGGTGACTCAGGTCTCAGACGTTAGCTGTTCCCTCAATGATTGGACTTTTTTCTTTCAGGTTTTTACTGATGGTGCAGAACGGTACTGGAAACATGATGCCAAGCCAGCGGTTAGCACTGCTAGCTAGAAAGATAGCTGTGCTAACCACAACACAATACTTAGTTACACTAAAGCTAAAACATACACCAGCATGTTTAGCTCCAGCTAGCACTAAAGCACTACACCAACAACATGTTTAGCTCCAGCTAGCGCTAAAGCCCTAAACCAACAACATGTTTAGCTCCATCTAGCACTAAAGCGCTACACCAACAACATGTTTAGCTCCAGCTAGCGCTAAAGCCCTAAACCAACAACATGTTTAGCTCCAGCTAGCACTAAAGCGCTACACCAACAACATGTTTAGCTCCAGCTAGCACTAAAGCGCTACACCAACAACATGTTTAGCTCCAGCTAGCGCTGAAGCGCTACACCAACAACATGTTTAGCTCCAGCTAGCGCTAAAGCGCTACACCAACAACATGTTTAGCTCCAGCTAGCACTAAAGCGCTACACCAACAACATGTTTAGCTCCAGCTAGCACTAAAGCGCTACACCAACAACATGTTTAGCTCCAGCTAGCGCTGAAGCGCTACACCAACAACATGTTTAGCTCCAGCTAGCGCTAAAGCGCTACACCAACAACATGTTTAGCTCCAGCTAGCACTAAAGCGCTACACCAACAACATGTTTAGCTCCAGCTAGCACTAAAGCGCTACACCAACAACATGTTTAGCTCCAGCTAGCACTAAAGCGCTACACCAACAACATGTTTAGCTCCAGCTAGCGCTGAAGCGCTACACCAACAACATGTTTAGCTCCAGCTAGCGCTAAAGCGCTATACCAACAACATGTTTAGCTCCAGCTAGCACTAAAGCGCTACACCAACAACATGTTTAGCTCCAGCTAGCGCTAAAGCGCTACACCAACAACATGTTTAGCTCCAGCTAGCGCTAAAGCGCTACACTAACAGTGTAATTAGGCTGAGTGGATTCTCACCCTCTGTCACTGTCTCAACTTGTTCTCCAACAGTATATCGCCCTCAACAGGGTTAAATTTGTTACTGCACGTTTACCGGTACAGAATCAGGAAGTGATTCTTTGTTTTGGAGAATGAAAACAAAAAGATCAAATTAATTTTAGAAATCTAAAGATTCTTTATTTACTGCTGCAAAAAAAATCACACAAAAAACTTTTAAAAAATTTTTTTGTTGACTGAACCGAACCAAAAAAGTACCAAACTGATTTCTGCGTACTGTTAAACCCCTACAGCTTAAAGTGAGTTTTATTTCTGATCATCTAACAGTATGATGACCAAACATGTAAAAATATCCAGAAACGTTATGATTTATCCTCCTTTCATCTCCACAGGTCCAGGTGTCTCCCACAACCAGAGGACTTCCTGTTTCCTGTCCAATCAGAGCCCAGCGTGCAGAGGAACGCGCCTTTCAGCTGATCAGTTTGGGCTAATTAAATGAAATCTGTTTAAAATGGTATTCAGGGAAATGATGATAGGGATTAAATGATGATTACAGTGTCGTCTCTATCTGTGTTGTAAATGAAAGTAGATTTAGCAGATCCTCATTCGGGCCGTGAATCCGACAGGAAACAGACGTAACGACCCGGTAATTAATTCACATATTGATTTTTAATAGCAGCTATGATTGAGCGGGGAGAGCAAACAGGATGTGAAATAATCTGCAGGATGTTGAAAAGCGATAACGACGCCACGACGAAGCGTCGGCGTAACGACCGATCTACCGGTCCTGATGAGGGTCAGCGCAGAGGATCTGATCGGAAATAACGAGGAAATAATGGAGGCGAATCCCAGAGGGCGAATAAATCCTGACGGGCCTGCAGGGCCGGGTCAGCTGCTGAAACCAGATTAAAGTAAAAACACGACTTTTACTCCGTTCATCCATAAATGTCTGTAAAACCTCATGTCCTCTGATTCTTCCTCAGGGCCATCTGATAAATTCAACCATCTGAAAGTTTAACAGCTTCAATATTTTCTGTATTTAAGCTGCAGACGGTTTGAGCCGGAGCCGGTACCGGAGCCGGCACCAAATGGGTCAAAGGCCTTCCAGCCATCACAAACATGCAGAGATTAAATTAATGTCCAACTGTCTCGTCGTTTCAGACGTTAAACACATTTTAAAATACTGAATATTTTTATTTAAAACACAAAAAACTCAATGAAGCTGAGGAATTATTAGATGGATCTATAGAGCTAAACCTAAATCTATTAAGAGAAGATTCACCTGTTAGTCGCTACAGTCACTAAAAGGGCCATTAAGGTCACTAATAAGGTGGTTAAGGTCACTATCAGGGCCGCTAAGGTCACTATTAGGGTCACAAAATGAGCGTTGACGTCATTAAAAGCTCCTCAAAACGTGTGCAACCCGTCATGGGTTCGAATCCCATTTTCCTATCTGACCACAATAAAATAAAAGCCAAGGAAACACCTTCAAAAAACGGCCTGTCAAGGTCAACAATAGGGCCTTTAGGGTCACTTTTTAGGTTGTTTTGAGATAATTGACAGCTGCAAACTAAAAAGAAAAAAACTGCTGCTATAAGCAACAAGAACCACAGCTGGTAAATAAATAAACAGAAATCCTGTCAGAGTGTAATTATTATTATTACCCAACTTATCAGGAGCATCAGACTTCATCCTTCCTATTGTGAGGACATGCAGCATTTAAATAACTGTAAAACATTAGTTTATGCTCAGAGGGATAATCACAGTAATGTTGTGTGAACTTGGTCTGCGTCTCGTTTTACACTCGGCTGCTTTGTTGTGAACCGGAACAGAAGAAATAATTTGCCTCATTTCTTCCCCAGTAGATTTTATTAATGAACCTTTCTCACAAACAAACCAGCTGAATTTACTCTGTGTTGCGTTTCGTTCTGTGATGTTTGGGTCGGTTCTGGTTCCGGTGCTCCATCAAAGCCCATCAGTCACATTTAGGCCATGAAGAATCGATTTCCTGCCCTGCAATGCTTCAGTAACACAAACCCAGTTATTTGTGTTTGTGTGATGGATCATATTAACCGCAGCGCTGTCAGTGTGTCATTACGTTTGTTCTGTGTGTGTGTGTGTGTGTGTGGGTGTGTGTGTGTGTGTGTGTGTGAGCTGTATGTAGGTCAGGAGCTAGCAGGGAAACCTGGGATTCCTGTGAAGTGGAACCGTCTGGTTCCTGTGTGTTCGGGTCGCTCTCGCCTGTCGGCCCACCTAGACACCGACTCGTTAGGCTAATTAGTGGGATTAATGCGGGGGGGAGACAGATGGGACGGTAACCGCGGCAACCTGTCAGAACCAGCCTCACCTGCAGAGTCAGCAGAAACATCAGCAGCAGCTGGGAGTACTGGGAGGTTCTGCTGGTCCCAGTCTACCCACAGTGGGCATTATTTTACCTCCATATATTATGAACATGTTGGTCAGTAAATAAATCCCTGAGTACAGAGAAACGGAGGCAATAATTCATATTTCATGTGGTCGTTTCCAGTAGAATAACTGGATGTAATAAGAGTTTAACTGAACTCAAGAGTCATAAACTGTCCTGAAGCTGAAGCTCATGTCTCCAGGTTTCATTCGTCTCCTTCCTCCTCCTCCTCCTCCTCCTCCTCCTCCTCCTCCTCCTCCTCTCCTCCTCCTCCTCCTCCTCCTCTTCTTCCTCCTCCTCCTCCTCCTCTTCCTCCTCCTCCTCCTCTTCCTCCTCCTCCTCCTCTCCTCCTCCTCTTCTTCCTCCTCCTCCTCTTCCTCCTCCTCCTCCTCCTCTTCCTCCTCCTCCTCCTCCTTTCTCCTCCTCCTCCGCTTCTTCCTCCTCCTCCTCCTCCTCTTCCTCCTCCTCCTCCTCCTCTTCCCTCCTCCTCCTCTTCCTCCTCCTCCTCTTCCTCCTCCTCCTCCTCCTCCTCTCCTCCGCCTCCTCCTCCTCCTCCTCCTGCTTTCCTCCTCCTCCTCTCCTCCTCCTCTCTTCTCTCCTCCCTCCTCCTCCTCCTCTTCCTCCTCAGGGGAACAAACGGAGGAAATGTTTCTCCAGAAGGAGAACGTTTTCCTCTGTGATGCGAGACTCCCAAACCGACAGCAAACGCTCATCATGAGCAACACAAACGGGATTTTCTTCCTGCAGAACCTCAGAATCACTGTGACAGAACCTTTCACCGGACCCGGCCGCCCGCCGGACCCGGCCGCCCACAGCGAGCCCGGATCAGGCTGCAGATGTTCCGGTCTCTGTTTATCCTTCGTTAACATCAAAAGGTGGATTTCGTTGGTTAATTGGAAGCGACAGCATCAGAACCGCTGAAGGAATGGATCTGACAAGAGGAGACGAAGAGGACGGACGTCTCACTGGGACAATGTCTCCAGGAAACGCTTCAGAGACGTTTTATTATTCAACCAATTACACTTTTAATATTAACCCAGAATGCATGTAATTATGATGTGAATGAAAATAAAGGAACAAATCAAATTTACTGTAATTCTGCTCCACAAATACAACAAGCTGCTGAGATTCAGCAGAACATTAAATGGATTTATGAGACGTGAAAAGGTTTTTTATCAGAATTCAAAGCAGGAAAAGCTCCGTACTTTTCCTCTCCAGCAGTGAAACAAACATGTCTGCTCAGACGGATCTGAGTGAACATTTGAAGGCATCAGCAGAACGGGTCGGGATGTTCTGAGTTTGATCTGACTCCCTCGTGTTGTCGCATCGGAACCAGCAGAACCAGCATCAGAACCTCGGTTCTGATGCGTTAAAGCCAACCAATCAGATCGCACCGTGATCATCAGCTGCCTTTTTTCTCCTCGTTTGAGCCAATCAGAGCCGCGGCCCGGCTGGGTGAATTACGGCGCTCGGCCTGGAGCTGACGGCGGCTCCGAGCCGTTTCTCTTCTGCTCCACATCCTTCCTGACGCTAACGAGAGCCACCAGACCCGGCGTGATGGCGGAGCGATAAAACTGATAGCAACTTTAACAAACAATCATTTCCTCCAGATTTTAACTCCTGAACAGAAACACAGACAGATCAACGGAGGCCAACATGCAGCTTAACGATCCCGTAACCAGGAAACAATCAAGCGGTTTGATTAATGTTCTCCTGCAGCAGTCTGCACTACAGCGGCTCTAAAGAAGCCTCTGGCTGAAGACACTGACAAAGACAAAGCTCATAATTTTCATGGTTTTATGGATCGACAGATCCATAAAACCATCTGTCCAAATAAGATCACGATCTGCGTTTCTATTAACTGTATAACAGCTGAAACTAAAATTACAAAAATAAATCTGCATAATGGAAATGTCAATGTAACAGAAAGTCACGTTTTTTTTATCAAAAGATGGATTTCCCATTACTACAATGGAAACAAATATTGAATTGTGAGTCACATGACCAACAGCCGGATGTTACTACTGGTGGAAACGCCAAAGAAGACGACAGGAAGTGATCAGAGGGTGATGTTTTCTCTCAGTTCATAAAAAGTTGTGTCATATTCCAATCCATTTCTCTAATATAATATGGCCGACGACATAGCTGCTCCCAAATAGGCGAAGCTTGTTGCTGCAACACCTAAAAAAGATGCTAACGTGTCCTCTGATTGGCTGACAGACTATGAACACTGAACTATAAATACAGCTGTACAACTATCAAAACACAGCTATAAAATTGTGTTTTCTTGATATTAGCAGAATATAGACTTTTAAACTTATAGTTTTTCTCAGAAATGAATCAACTTCCAGAAATGGTTTCATTGGATTTGCTGGAGGAAAAAAAACAGCATTCAAGCTAAACTTAATGCTAATTTAGTTTAGCTTTTTGTCTACACTGTAAAAACAAAATCTTACCAATCATTTTTGTCTAGTTTCTAGTGCAAATATCTTAGTAAACTTAAAACAAGACAAAACTTAAAAGCAAGATATAGAGGTATGTCTTAATATTGATGAAAACATACTTTTAAATTAACAGACTATTTTAATTATGAGACATTTTTCCCATGTCACAAGTACATTTATCTGCCAATACAACAAGCCTCTATATTTTGCCGAATGTACAAAAATATTTTCATTAGAAATTAGACTAAAACTACCTGGTAAGATTTTGTGTTTTTACAGTGCAGGTGTGAAGGTGAACATGAAACGTCTGCAATTAGCGAGAGCTGCACGAGTGAGACTCTGACAGCCTTGAACAACCAACAAGGAAACGACTCAGTTCAGATATTTACATAACTTCCAGTGTTTTTACTGCTGCTACTTATTCAGTTTAATACAAAACCTATTAAAGCTCATTAATTCAGAGCCTTTTCAGCACAAATATAGTGAAGAGTTCCAGGGTCAGAACGGGATCCACTAATTTCACAGAGATTGGTTCAGAGAACCGCAGAAAGAACAAAGCAGCGAGGAAGAGGAGGGGGAAAAGTTCATCCTCTTCCTCCCTCTCTCTCTCTCCCTTTTTCCTCCGTCTCCGCCGATGTCCCTCGCCCTCTGGTGCAGTCCTGGTGATATATGGCCGCCATCAGCAAAAATAATGGCTCGTCTGCCCGTAATCTTTTATTTCTCTGCAAGGCTGAGGGGGAGGAAGCAGGGAGGGAGGAAACAGGAGCAGGGAGTTGGTAAGCAGAGGTAGAGGAAGATTCTCAGATATGTGGATGAAGAGGAGGAAAATGAACCAGGAGGAAGATTCTGTACCTTAAAAGTTTAATTAGGAGCTAAACAGATTTCTTAGGATAAACCAGCTTTAAGCAGCAGAAAGTCACAAATCCTAAACTTTTCCAGGTCAAATAATATTTACCATAACGTGTTTGTAATACTACAAGAGAGTTAAATCATGCGACATAAACATGCTAAAGTTAGCTTAGCACAAAAATACATCCACAACGAGGAGAGCAACTATTAAAACATTCACGTTTACGTGGAAGGAGAAGCCCTTTTTCGGACACACCCGACTTTTTCACAGCAGTCTGAACGTCCCGATCCAAAGTTTTTAACCCAACAAAATAAAATCTGATCTCTACCACCTCCATGTGGTGCTAAAAATTATACTTATTCATTGTTTTAAAACCATCTGCTGCCTGAACGGCCGTTTTATGACTTTTATGTGATCGATTTGAGACATGCGTCATAATTCTGCACCAGAAGAAGCAAGAGACAGTAAATCTGGACGTAAACGAAGGCCAGAGCTAGCAGTGCTAAAGCTAGCAGTGCTAAAGCTAGCAGTGCTAAAGCTAGCAGTGCTAAAGCTAGCAGTGCTAAAGCTATTACATTGAGATAAAGAAAACTGGGGAAAAAACCTTTTTATTTGTGACAAAAATGTAAAGAAAACTAAAAGGCTAATTTAAATTCCTAAATTGTTAATATTTGAGGATTGAACTTCCCCCAAACATTTTAAAAATATTTTTAATATAGCTAGCCAGCCAACTAGCTAGCTATCTTAACTAACATTATATGGTAATAAACAGACAGGTCGTTACATTTTGAGTAATTTGATAGTAGTTTCAAATTCTTGAAGTTAGCTCGCCGTATTAGCATGCTAGTTATTGAATATATATCTAATTTTCAAGGCTCTTTTCACTTTGTATTACAAATCAAACAACTTAACTCGCCAGCAGAGCTGTGACTGTTGTATTGTTTAAATGTGAACATATTTTGTTTTTAATGAAATATAAAACTTGCTATAAGAAAAGAGATCCCGGGTTTATTTAAATATTTTACATGTAAAACACCGGATAGCAAGCATCACTAGCATTAGCCACTGTTTAACTTTATCTTTTCTTAGCTTTTTTCATCTTCTTTACAATCCTGTGACCAAATAATATTGGACTTTATAAGAAACCTGAATGTAGCGGAACACACAGAGCTTCCTGTATCTTATTTAAATCCGTTCAGCTTCGTGTTATCGCGTACATTTGGTTTTATGGAGCCTCATTCTCTGCATGTAAGACACATTCAACCTAAATTTGCCGTAGAGGATTCAGTCCATCTCTGCTGACATCTTTCCCATTAGCCTGTGAATTTCACAGATTAAAGACGCGACTGAGACGCGGCTCTGCGGGATTAAGTGTAAAATGTATTGAACAGCTTAAGCAGCAGCAAACAAATCACAGAAAGCTGAGATCCCTCTGAGATGAAGCTGTTATGTTACATACATTTTTTACTCTTCCAGTCCTATAAAGCATTTCATGGCCCTTTGGATCCTGCTTTACAGTAAATATTTGATTAAAGGTTTTCATTATTGCTGTTTTATTCCTAAAGCACTCAAGTCTAAATGAAAAAATAAAAATGTAATAAAAAGTAGACTTATGATTTCAAGTATGAAGTTTTATCTCAAACCCTGATTAGCAACAAGTCTTAGCTTGTGTAAGCTAGCAGTGCGGTAACTAGTTACAGCTTCCAATTAAAATATAACAAATATATATATATATATATTTAATAAGGTCACACGTTTTAAATTATTTAAATCTCTTGTTTGGCTGACCTCTCTTTTCTGATTAAAATTGAAAATAGTGTATGGTCTTACCTTTATTTAATAATCAATGCACTTATCCTTATCCATGAAAATCCATCATTCTGTTGCAAAAACTATAACAAAACATCCTTGTTTCTCATTTTCCCGTTATTTACAACAGCCAAACAAAGAGAATAGCCAGAATAGCCTTGGCCGGTGCTGTTCGTCTCTACCATTTCCTCCGACTGTTTTAGTTCTTTTCAAAGTGTAGAAGAAGAGCACCTGTAGTAGAAGAAGAGCACCTGTAGTAGAAGAAGAGCGCCCGCAGAAGAAGAAGAGCACCTGTAGTAGAAGAAGAGCACCCGCAGAAGAAGAAGAGCGCCTGTTGCTCGTTGTGTAGCTCGTTGAGGAACGGTACTTTCTGCATCTCCACGGTACATTTATGACCGATCGGAAAGACTAACTGTGTCACAAACATTCACTGAATATATCCAGCAAAGGAGGAACGGCAACTTATGAAGAAAATGTGTCATTAAACAAGTAGATTGGCGAAATAAAGACAGGCACCAAAGGGCTTCTATCTCAGTTGTGTGATACAGCGCCCCCAGAGGTGAGGCACTGCACTGCACTGCTTCTCGTGTTTCAGCAAGTAATGCGTAATTACCTGTTTGACCATAAATCTGTTGAAATTACCAACAAGACAAACAATTTATAGAAAATTAAAGTGGACAAATCAATTTTAGCGTTAGGTTGTCTGTTGGCACGGCGACTCTTTTGGTCTAATGATTAAAACCCATTTGACATGTAACTACCAGTTTAATCACTAAGCCAAACCAATTATTTAATCCCTGTATTTAATGATAAACTATCTGACAGGCTTGCTGTCTGGTCGTCTCAATCCGAAACGCGCTGGCGGAGTTTGAAGCCACCAAACTCGTTTACATGGCCTCCTTCGTTAAGGATCTCTCCGCTCGTTAAGCTTCTCCTTCCTAACGAGCCGTGTTGGTGACCTTGGAGTTGTCTGTTGGCACGACCTAACGAGCGCGCTCAGAGCGTCCTGTCAGCATATGGAGGCGTCCTGGATGAGGACGGAGGCTCCGCAGGAGGAGATGGACTCCGTCCAGAGGGAGACGTTCGCCCAGAAGGAAAAGATTCCCCAACAATCCCAACCTTTCCTTTGGAACAGTTTTGGTTTTCCCAATGGGAAGCCATCTTGGATTTTAACAAGACGTTTCATTATCGTCCGTATAGAGAAGCTGAGTGAAAAATGTCTGTGCATTCGCCGTATGGTGAGCGTCCACACACACACACACACACGCACACACCCCACACACACACACACCCACCCACACACACACACGTGCGCTCTCAGGGAGGCGAGTATTGGCACCAGCAGCGGTGTTGTGGATAATTTGGTCAGATCTGGCAGAAGCGTTGCCAGCAACGAGAGCCGGGCCTGCAGAGACCAGACAGGAACTAATGACCTTCACACACACGTCTCACATCAACCATATGCTTCAGCAAAGTGTGTGTGTGTGTGTGTGTGTCTCACATATATACCAGGCCTGGGGAAGAATGTGAGGAGTTGAAACAGAGACAATAGCTGGAGTCTGAATAACGAGCTTTTTCCAGCGCAGATTAAATGGAGCCGTGTTTGCTGACAGAGTCAAAGAGGATTAATATCTTTAGATGCCGTTATCGTCCAGTTTTACTCCTCTACCTCGCTGCGAACAGAACAACATCTGGGCCGGGACAGATGTTCCAAATAAAACCACTTACTGTACAACGGATCTGGTTATAATCCGCCGCTGGCACAGTATTGTTGTGTTTCTGGGAATTTCTGTCCATTCAGACCATTAAAGACGCAGATCCACAGCAGGCATGAAGATTCGCATCCATCTGCTCTGATCCGTCGCTCCGTCGTCAGGCTAGAGCTTTGAAAGCAGCAGATCCAGAGAACCGCACAGCCAGACGTTCGATTTAAAACCCCACTGACCAAATTTGGTGGAAATATAATCCAAATTAAGATCTTTAAACTCTTAACCCACATTTTAAATTCCAGCATGAACGCAGCAGAGAGAGGTCAAACAGAGACTCAGCAGGACAATTCATTCATTCATTCATTCATTCATTCATTCATTCATTCATTCATGTTCTCATCTCAAGGTGTTTCTCAGATTAGATCAATGCTTCTCAAACTCACCTAACCTTAAATCAATAACACTTCAGTTCATCGAGCTGAAATGAAAACATGAATCTTTTCACTCATTCATTGTTGCTTCATCTGTTCATTTGTTAGCTGTGATCCACCACGATAAACCATGAACTCGCCGCCTGGAGCCGTTCTGAGTCGTTTACAGTTTAGATGGATCAAAACGCAGTTTATTTGTGCATCAATAATATTTCAGCTCATTAATAATTTGGTATCTTAACAGAAGAAAAACAGACTTGAGTTGTTTTGGCAGAAACAAAAATCCTCTTCTGCACCTTTAAATACGAATTTATCCTGCCATTTCGTTTATTTATTTATTCCTTTGGTTGGTTATAAATAAATAGTTCTCACCAACTGAACTGTTCAAAAGAATTGAATCACTCATGAACAGTTCATCGGTCTGCCTCGGTTTCCTCTGACCATATAAATATTCCTGATGTTTTATTTCCAGTTTTAAGTCACCAGAATCTTTTAACTCTTTGCTTCATATTTTATGATAAATGCAACAACTGTGATCGTTTTACTGTTACCAACTTTTATTGTTTCATATTTTGGTTTTAATGAGACGCTACAGCAAAAATATTTCCTGTCGTAAAGAGACGCTGCTCCTGTTTTTATTTCCTTGCTCTGTCAGGACTGCAAAACCATCAACAAAGAACATAAAACATGATGAATTTCTAATGTTTAATGTTTAAAGAGGAGGAATGTGGCGTCTACAAAGAGCCATGGGAAGCTCAGACGTTCAAATCTCAGTAAATATAAATGTGGGCTAATCTGTGGTCTCTCCATCAGCCTTGGCCTGAAGCTGCATTCAGCCTGACTCACAGTTCTGTTTAAAATCAGAAAAATAGCTTAAACCCAAAGCATGACGCTCCTGAATGTGATTAGAAACAGCTGAGCTGGTGAAGGAACTTCTTGCTACTGTAGGAACCACAGAGAAGAACAGAGTTTCTCTGCGTTTACAGGCGGATCCGATCAGACTTTATGAAAATGTAACTCATTGAAATGCTACAGGTTTTCATCTCAGACGCTCACTGACAGGATGATAAATTAATCAGGAGTATCTCTGAGCTGATCAGCTTATTGCCCAACAGAAAGTGAAACTACAGCTTGGCAGGATGCGTGTGTGCAGGTGTGTGTGTGCGTGCGTGCGTGCGCGCGCGCGCGCGTGTGTGTGCGTGCGTGTGTGTGTGCATGCGGGCGTGCGTGTGTGTGTGTGGGTGTGCATGCGTGCGTGCGTGTGTGGGTGTGCGTGCGTGTGTGCGGGTGTGTGCGTGTGTGTGTGGGTGTGTGCGTGTGTGCGTGTGTGTGTGTGGGTGTGCATGCGTGTGTGTGGTGTGCGTGCGTGCGTGTGTGTGGTGTGTGGGTGTGCGTGCGTGTGTGCGTGTGTGTGCGTGGGTGTGTGTGTGTGTGGGTGTGCGTGCGTGTGTGTGTGTGTGGGTGTGCATGCGTGTGTGGGTGTGCGTGCGTGTGTGTGTGTGGGTGTGCATGCGTGTGTGGGTGTGCGTGCGTGCGTGTGTGTGTGTGGGTGTGCGTGCGTGTGTGTGTGTGTGGGTGTGCATGCGTGTGTGGGTGTGCGTGCGTGTGTGTGTGTGTGCATGCGTGCGTGTGTGTGTGTGGGTGTGCATGCATGCGTGCGTGTGTGTGTGTGGGTGTGCATGCGTGTGCGTGTGGGTGTGCGTGTGTGTGTGGGTGTGCGTGCGTGTGTGTGTGGGTGTGCGTGCGTGCGTGTGTGTGTGTGCGTGCGTGTGTGCGGGTGTGTGCGTGTGTGTGTGTGCGTGTGGGTGTGCGTGCGTGCGTGTGTGTGTGTGCATGAGTGTTTATGTTCTGCGTTCTGTGTTTTGGAGATGCCCCCCACCTCGGTGTGATCAATACATCTTGTCAGGCAGTGGTTGATAGATTATTGATTGTAATCAGCCTGTCCTGTGTCGGCAGACAGCCTTTAATTCCTCTGCCAATCCGCCGCGGCGCTCATCTCTCATAGACCCACAATTACCTCAAAGAGCAGATTAAAACTTGGTTTTAGTTCTGAATGTGGCGTTTTGTGTATGATTATAGATTTATATGATCAGCAGCAGCAGTGTCGGCGTGATTAAAGCTCAGCAGCTGCACTTCAGCCTGAGATGCATCACAAATCAAACATGAAGTCCATTCATTTAATCCTGCAGGGCCTGAACCAGTCGATGGGTGAGAGGTGGGTCCGGTCTGGACCGGTCAGCGATCCATCACAGGACAACAGAGACACTCAGGACGCACATCCACAGACATCCACACCTCAGGGGGATTCACACTCTGGCCAAAGTAAAGGCCAGATTCAAGCCATAACCTTCTGGTTGCTAGGGAACAGAGCCAACAGTTGAGGTCAGACTGGATGTTTCTCTATGCTATTGCTAATGTTAGCAGGTTAATACCAATGGCAAAGGCAAAACAATGTTATTATACTAATATTAGCACTAATATGAGCAGAGCTAGTTATTGTTAATACTCTAAAATGACTGCTAACATTTTAACACCAACATCCAAAGCATCTTAGTGCCCAATGTCAGTAATATGCTAATGTTAATATGCTAATGAGGTAATACCAATCTCCATAGTTGATTGGTAATATGCTAATGTTACTGCTAACATATTTAAATCCAACATTTACAGCTGTTGGTGGGATGCTGTTAGCACTAACATGTTAGCACTAATGTCCACAGCTAATCATTGATAGCACGCTGTCATCATGGAGATATTAACATCAATGTCCAAAGCTAATTTTTAATATGCGAATGTTTACATCACTATGTTAACTCTACCAGGTTACTGGTAACATGAAAATTGTTATCTAACTATTCTCTATAGTTATTTATTACTGGTTTGCTAATGCTAGCAATAAAACCTCAGTACTACCAGGCTCAAATAGTACTGTTAGCATGCTAACATCCAAAGCTAACTGGATATTTTAAAATTTGTGAAAACAGTTCAGCAATTCCTAAAGTATAAACCTTAAATTCTCTTTTGTCAAATTTAACCAATGAATATGTCAAATATTCGAACGGGTAAATGTAATAACTATGATTTAGATTAACATCACAGCATCTCCTGACCCTACAGTCGGCGGTTAGCATCCAGATGCTAACCGCCACCTCCATGTGAAGCAAGGAGGTGGCGGGTTGATGATCTGGTCTGTCTACCAGCCGACTGCAGAAATGTGAGGCCATCTGTCCACCAGCTGAAGCTTGGACCGAACTGGGTCACCAACTGAACAACGACCGCAGAAAATCTGCGACTCTAAACCTTCTAAACGGATTCAAATCCTTAAAGCACCACAAAGTCTTTTCATACAATCTTCCCCTGTCTTTGAGTCATTCTTCACTCTAAAGAATCATGCATGTTTATGAGATCTCATCTGAAATACTCGGATATATCCCTCGAGACACGAAAAATCCTTAAACCCTCCCGATGTAATTCCTTCTGATGTAAGTATGAGGCTATAACCATAAATCTGCCGGACGGGCTGGCATCGAAACATCAGACACGCACATCAGATATGATTGTTGAACTCCGCTGGAGCAAACGCAGAATAATAAATAAAATAGTAAAAAGCTGATATATTCATGGACAGCCAGCGGAGGAGGGGCTCCTTCACCTCGCCGGCCTTTAATAGACAGGCTGGTTTAATTCTTAGTCTCTCCAGAATCCATTAAAGTCATGTGGGATATCCATTACCATCTCATCAACAGTCTGCATTTACATAAACACGCATAATTACACAGCGCAGCAGAGTGGAATCAGAAGCTCTGATTATAGACGCAAGCTCTGTTTATTTATTTATTTACAGCTTCTTCGTCCAATCAGACGGCGCTTTAAGGCTGGAGCTGATGACTGAGGCAGCGTCGAACCCCCAGCCCCCAACACACACACACACCCACACACCACACCCACACACACATCTCATTTCATCCTCCTCTCTCCTCACCTCTCTGGATATTCAATCTTCATTCGATGCTGCCACTGATGTGTGGAGAGCCCGAATGAGCTACAGGACGAGTGCGAACATGCGCCTGTGTGTCCTGAATATCAATGGCCCCCGCCCCGCCCCCGGCTCCGCTCCCATTTAAACCGACCAGCGGCGCATCGGGCTGCAGGCCGGGATCTCCTTTAATCTGACACTAAATTCTCATTTCAGCGCGGAGTCGGCCGTAACGGTTCGAGAAAAGAAACAGCCGACAGAAACAGAACGGAAAGAATCATCTTATTCGGTTCAACTGAAAAACACTTCATTAAACTAAATGTAATAGAGACATTGAAGGTCCTCCAGTAGCAGTCAGTCTTACAACCAATCTGAGGAAGCCTCTGACTGAAGACGGTTGGTGTATTACAGTCTCATGCTAACATGCTAACAGCTCAACATCCGGGTACCAGAGACAATATTCCACAGTAACATGTTCTGGATGTTAGCTAGCTCTGCTAATCCACCTCCTTTGCTTTTGCTGTTCCTCTTTAAACCTCCGCCTGATCAGAAAGATGTTGGAGCAGAGGATCTGATCCTGCAGCCACGGGTTTGGGTTTTTAGATCTTCTATCATCCGGTACGATGGAGGGAAGAGACGGTTTGATCCTGACTCATTCCGCCTCCTGTTCAACTCCCCTGGCATTCGGGGTCAAAGTTCAGGTGTTATTTAAAGCTTTTCAGATGCTAATCAGCTGCTCCCAGTTGTAAAAACAATTCATTGTTCCCACGGTTGTGAATAATGTTGACAGGATATTTTCAATATATCCACACAAACCTCTGAAGACGCTGAGAGCAACTTCCTTCTGCACCAGATGGAAACAAGATGGAAGCGTCAGGTTTTAGCAGTTGGAGGATTTCTTGAGACATTTCTCTTGCTAGCGCTAGGCTAGCACGTTAGCTTTGGTTGTATTTACCCAGAATGCCCTGCGCTGTAGTCCACTTCCTGCTTTTGGAGCGGTCTCTGGTCCGCTTGGTGTTCACATATGAATTCAGACTGAACCGGAGTTCACTTCAACCGAACCCAGACCGAGGTTTGGAGGACCAGAGGTCAGAGGTCGATTAGCATTCACACCTCACCAACCGAACCGGACTTTTAAACAAACGGACTGGAGTTGAATTAAAGCGTACTGAACAGGATCGGTGGGAAAGTTAATTTTACATCAGTATTTCTCAGTAAGCAGCTGCTTCCATGTGTGGCTCCAGCTAAACTCTGTCATCATGTTTCCATCATATTTACACAATCATTTCTCCTGAATCAGACATTTTGCAAACAGAAATCATTTTGTTGGTCAAAATGTTGAAAACTTGCTGATTTGATGTCAGACGGTGAGAGTCGGGGTGTGTGTAAATATCTCTGTACATAAAATGAGATTAATTATATTTTGGTCATGTTAATCAGTATATTTACGGTCTAATCCAGGCCAGGTGAAGTGCTTCAGTAAGTGTCTCTCTCACTGCTCCAGACTTGGACCGGTCTTTAGATCTGGTCGGTTCCGGTCCAGTTCTGGAGTGGCTGAGCGGGGACGTCCTGACTCTCTTGATGCATATTAGCATAAACAGCAGCAGCAGCAGAATGGCTGCCATCCTCTGCAGCCGCATTAGCATCTCCTGTCCGGCGTCCTTCAGAGGAGACGTTATTTACAGCTGCTCTGCTGCAGATTTATTATTCTGGACCGGTTCTGTCCTCCATCACGCCGCCGTCGACGTTCGTCTCCAGTCCCTCCTTAACAAAACGATCCCATAAACTGGGTCTGATTTCAGCAACACAGTTTGTTCTGCCAGTTTGCATCTCAAAGAGAACAGAAAATAATAAAATCATGTTTCATAAGGAAAAGCCGAGGATAGTTCTGGTGAATTCAGTTTTAAATCCTCATCATTCAGATTGATTGAGTTCATAATTAATACCTACTCATAACTTTAAGCCGGGTTTATTCAGCTGTGAGTGTATTTTATCTCAGGTGGGTTATATTTATCAGTCATGTCGGCTCCGGCTGACAGTTTCTGGCATCTCGGCTCCATAAGCAGCTTTCTGTGCCGACTAAACAGACGCCAAGTTGGCTTCGCACAGAAAGCCAGGAATGAGGCAACAAGCAGGAAAACACATTTTCATAAGAAATCACTGGGATTTTAAAAAATTAGCTGCTTCTTTATACACATATTTTACCATATCTTCCATTAAACTCCTCATTTTTATATTTCTGGACAGAAAAAGAACAGCTGGATGGAAAGTTTGAGTGAAACCAAAGATAAAGGAAATGATCTGGATAAAAATTCAGCAGAAATAAGATCCTGAAATTTAAATTGTTTTAAATGTCTGGTCTAAATCTTCAGTCCAGAACTGAGAAAAAACACCATGAAAACACAACTGAGACGCTGCAGCTCAATGCCGTTCCAGAACAGAGCTAGCTAACGGGTGCTAGCCGCAGAGCTAACGGGTGCTAGCCGCAGAGCTAACGGGTGCTAGCCGCAGAGCTAACAGGTGCTAGCCACAGAGATAACGGGTGCTAGCCGCAGAGCTAACAGGTGCTAGCCGCAGAGATAACGGGTGCTAGCCGCAACGCTGACAGGTGCTAGTCGCAGAGCTAACGGGTGCTAGCCAAAGAGATAACGGGTGCTAGCCACAGAGCTAACGGGTGCTAGATGCAGAGCTAACGGGTGCTAGACTGCAGAACTAACAGGTGCTAGCCGCAGAGCTAACGGGTGCTAGCCACAGAGCTAACAGGTGCTAGACGCAGAACTAACGGGTGCTAGCCACAGAGCTAACAGGTGCTAGACGCAGAACTAACAGGTGCTAGCCGCTGAGATAACAGGTGCTAGCCACAGAGCTAACGGATGCGAACCACAGCGCGAGCACCCGAGCTAAACTGTCCCATATTCTCAATAGCTAAAAGCTAGATGCTAATGCTAATAGTAAATTAGATCCAATATTCCAATGACAAATCGATTGATTAAAAGTCAATTATCTACATGTTTATTGATTTCTAATCAATAACTTTTTCAAAAATAAGGCTTCACTTCTGCTTTGCATTAACTAGTCTAAGCTAAACCAGCTTAGCTTAGAGCTAATTTGGCCTCAGAAACTGACTCTTCAACACAAACCTTGAAATATTTAATCATAGATATTTATATCAGACTCTGATGTGACTGTAGATCATGTTGTGATTATTTCATGCTTTATAACTGAGTGTTGCTGTGTGAAGAATAAAAACAATATTCTGGCTAGTCGAATTATTTCAGAATTATTTCATTTTGTAAATAAACTCTTGTATATTTGAGAGAAGTTGTCTGTTTATTTCATACACAGCCAACAGTTGAACTTCATATGCTGTTATTTTAATAACTTATCAGGCTGAGCTCTTTGGCTATTTTCCTGACAATCAGACTTGGTAATGTTGGCCCAAATTACTAGTTTTGTTTTTAAAAAAACTATTATTTATAGCTAAAATCAGACTTATTGTTGCATAATGAGCCAGATGGATGGACTATTGAATGCAACTTTGAGACTTTCTCTGCCAGCAGGAGATCCTAAATCGTCTCCATTCACTTCTCAAATGGGCTGTAATTGTAGCTGCTGGACGTGTAGCTGAGGTTAAATCAAGTCAGAACGCAGCGGGGCGTTGTTATAAAGCTGTAAATAATTCAGCTCGGCCAGCATCGCCGCTCCGTTACTGGAAGGATGAATGGAGAAGAAACAGGATGTAATCCCTGGGGAGAACTTACACTCATTAGGGTAGAAACCTAATCCCAGTTGTTCTGTCTGATCAGGAATGCAGCCTAAAGCGGAGATCTGAGGGAGGAGGAGGAGAAAAGAAGCTCCTCATGTAACTGAAGGTTACCTGCTGAAGTCTAAACAGGAACACACAGTGAAATAAAACAACCAGCCAACGGTCCAACAGGAACATCAGGACCAATGTTGGATCGTTGGTTGGCCTCCTGATGGACCTTCCTTTCTGTCCAATAGGAGTAAAGCTCGTCATCCACCTGGATTTGTTTACAAATTACAATCCATTTGAAAAAAAAAGCACAACGTGAAAGCGTCCAGAACTGTTCTGGTGTGAACACACACTAAGACTCGAGTCTCAGACCAAAATCTAAAGCGTTTTGTTTCTGTAACTCTCTGATCTGAGTATTGAAATAACCTCAGACATGTCTCCCTCTCTGACAGACATGTTGAACTTTGACCTGATGTCAGGTTGTGAGGAGCTGATGTCTGATCTACTGACAGGAGCAAAACGACTCAGAAAGAGACATCAGGTCAATACTGAAAGAAAAACCATTTTCTACTGAATAACTGAATCTGAATCTATTTACCCAATAAACTTCATTTCCTCTAGTTTTTATCCAACTGTTGCCTTTCTTTGTACAGTTTCTGGTCCATGAAAACATTGGTAGAGTGTCATTAATAAAGGTAAGCAGGCCAGTTTAATATCCTAGAAACCAATCTATGTAATTACCACAGCCGCCTGTAGGGGGCAGCAGCAGTGCTGTTGACCCCGGATCCCGTCATTACAAACAGACTGACTCTGTTCTGGAGTGACTGTGGGTGGGTTGAAGAATACGTCCTGCCTCTGAGCGCGCTCCATGAGGAACAGTAATTGGTCGTTGTGATACTTCCTGCGGCTCAGAAAAGATGGCCGCCCATCCTGCAGCAGTTCATTAAACGCCTTTTGTTGGGAAGAAAGTGAAAGGATGAGGAGAACAAAGGAGAAGCAGAACACCTGATACCCACGCAGCACTCAATCTGAGACCCATATGGATTAGCCACTGCACGTGTGTGTGTGTGTGTGTGTGTGTGTGTGTAGGGGTGTGTGTGTGTGTGTGTCTTAATTAAAGTCCATAGAAATACTAAAAAAGCCTGAATCAGGTATTGTCTCTGATTTTTTACCTCGTAACGAATTTAACTCTGCAGAGATGAATCACAGCAGAGGAACTACGAGGCGTTTATGCTGATAAAACGAATTTTAAACTGTTGGTTTTTCTCTTAATATTGTTTTCTGTCGTCGCGCTACAGATAAAACCAACAGAACCAGAGCCGCGGGCCTCTCTGCTCCACAGCAGCTCTGTTTAACAGGCCGGTTCTGATGCAACGTCTTCCTCTTTTCACTGATTCACCAGGAGAAATTATGGCTAATTATCCCCCAGACTGGTTTGGTCTGAGTTCATGGAGTCTCTGAATCAGTGATGTGCAAACCTTTGTGTCACTGAGGCCAAAAATCTTCAAAAATGTGATTTATTTTCAACTGAAATCATAAAACATTAGCGAGGTCATGTTCCTCACCACCTTCTGACTCAACTAAATTTACTAGGAAAACATCTTGAGTACAGAGAAAAAGATTTCATTTCCTGACATATATGCCATGCAGTTCTGCCCCTGCAGGCCCCATTTACCGCCTCTGTGGTACAAAAGTGGTTGATTCTTAAGTAACTCAGCCCTTTATAAACCCATCTCACCCAGACACACGCCCTCTAGTGGCGAGTCAGGAGTTGGAACAGCAAGCGTGGCTCATCTCCACACTTGGCCACGCCCCTCGGCGTCTCCTGGCTCCGCCCACTTCGGTAGTGTTTCTCTAAATTTGTCCTGGGGGCGGGGCTTGTTACATTTTACATTTAACCTGGAAAATATCCAGATTAAATTGACCATTTCTGCCATTTTTCATTACAAATTTCTGACTTTATAAATCAGATAACTTTTGGCAGTAGTTTTGATATCAATTCATTGCGTTTTGTTCTTGCAGTGGTACAACTTCAACATTGGGGACTATTTATGTTTTTTTTGTAAAGAGTTCATAATGTTTCAAATGGTCCAAAAATTCACCACGGAAACCAATAAAACAACTAAAAAGGGAATTCTGAGTAAATCTGTTTATTATGAGCAGAGCTGAGGAGAGTTTAAACTCCAGGATGAAACAATAGGTATTGTGTGTGTGTGTGTGTGTGTGTTGCGGGTCCAGATGGTGGTTCTGAACCTCCAGAGGATTCACTGGGCTTGGCACGCTCAGCCTGGCCACAAATCTGCTGCCCTGCTGGGTCTTTGTGAGTCCAGAGGGCCCCCTGCGGCCCCTGGAAGTCCCCCAAAGCAAACGCAGACGGGCCAAAAACTTGCAGCGTGTTAAAACCTGGACGTGTGGAAAGCCTTTCTTCTGCCTCTCACGCTCTGGAGATCCTCTGAGATCGTCTTCCAGCAAAAAGCTTGAAATTAATCTAGAAGATTACGATTATCTGTCTCTGGATTCACTGAAACTTTAAAACACTTTTACATCAGGACTTATTTATGTCAAAGTTCCTCCAGGATTTCATGATTAGTTTGTGATTTTTTTTCCAATTACTGATTTTGTGGCACTATTTTAGAAATATTGACGAGGAATTTGGTGATGTTTGTTGCTCATTAAACCTCTTCCAAAATCTATGTGTTATAACAGTATTAGTACCAGGCTATGATTAAAATAAAGTAATAACATTATTAGAATGTGTTAAATGATGATGTAATTCCGTATTTGTAAAATGTCAAAATTTCAACATTTAACAGTTTAATTTTTATTTTTGTGGAGCAGTTATAATGTTACTACTTCATCCTCCCAATATCACAAATTTTTGTATTATGACTTTCGTCATCATTGCAACTTTATTTTTGCAATACTAAAACTTTATTCTCATATTATTACAACATTTTCATGTTATTCTTGTAATAATGTAAAAGCTTATTACTCTTCCTTGTATCATCATGACTACAGTTGTAGTAAAACAACTTTTTAATGTTTTTGCAAAATTTTTCCAACTTTATTCTTGTAATATTATGAGTTTGTTCTCATTTTATTACAACTTTATTGTTATTTGATTATTTTCTCCTAGCCCTTTTCTAATTCTCCATCATAACATAAAGAAGAAAAAAGATTTTCAAAAAAGTTGACACAAAAATAGTCATTAGATTTTTGTTTCTCACCACATTGATATAAAACACTGCCACCTGCAGGTGGGAGTTAGCATCACTTAAACACGTTAAACATTCATTTTTTTTACTATTTTAGCTGAAAATTTGCAATAAATTCATATTTAAGTACAGATTCCCTCCATTTCTTAGCGGGACGAAGTGCAAGGAATCTTTTGATTTTGTGTAAATTTAACTTAATCCACAATAAGCCTCTAAAACGAACCTGTAATCCATAAACTGAGAGTTTGCCGCTTTAAGAGGAGCTTTAGTTCCCAGAAAGTTAACAAATAAACCAGGAAAGTCCTCATTCTGTAACATAAACAAGCACATGCTCACACACTCACTCACACAGACTCTTTCTCTGCACTTTCTTATTCAGATCGACTAATTAAATTATAATTTATAGCAGATTAAAGTCTTACAGTGGTTCAACACGCTTTAAGGACATTTTGGAGAACCGTCACCCCGCCCCTATTGTTCGAACACACACAAGTGCAGTCAGCATATAATCCCACTCACACACTCCGCTGTTAATCCTTCACACACAGCGGCGGCGGGGCGACCAGGAGCCCTTCTGAAAGCCGTTTTCCTTCTGATGGCTGAATATAATAACTTTATTGTTTCTTTTCAGAGGTTTGTAAAAACTCTGATTCATCTAAACGCCAAAAATCCTCATAAATAACAAAAACAGTCACATCATGAGGAAATATTACACACGTCGCTCAGTTTGGCTGCTTTGTGTTAGCAGAACAATAAATGCTTATTGGAAAATCTCTGCATGCAGCGAGAACATGACCCACGTTTCTGCAATAAATCTGGATTTGATCCCAAAACACAGAAAACCCTCCAGTAAAACCTCAGTCAGACGGAAACACTCTGGTTTTCATTTTTCACTCTATCTGAGCGCGGTGGTTGCTAGGAGACCAAAACATAAAGAAATTAACACTTTTTAATTATTCACTAATAATAGAGCATTTTATCCTAAATGGTTAATGTTTTATAATTTTTATGTAAAACTACACAAAATAACACACACGAAAGGTTTATTAAAAATTAAAAGCTCCTATTAGCTTCATTAGTTCAGCCCAAAACATTCTGTAAAATTACTTTAGCTTTCTCGATTTTTATTGATTAATAATTGATAAATACTCTAAGGCAACAGTAAACTATAAAGTCCTTCAGTTGGAGAGGGCGAGGTTTGATTAATGCTGCGCTACCCCTCCCCCACCTGTTGCTGCTGCAAACAAATTGTTACAAACCACAGATTTGAAGCGATTCATATCTATTTTAAAGTTTGTTATTGTCTGAGTTTTGTGTTTCTGTTTCATTTTGGTCCCGATGAGGTCAGTGAAGGTTTTTTAGAGGTTTTTCTTCTTGTTTCTGGTGATTTAAAGTGGAAGACAATGAAAACAAAAACTTTAAAATCGGATCAAACAGCTGATGTGATGAAACTGAGAGAAAAATGTCCAGAGCAGCACAGAGCATTCTGGATTAAAAACATCAAAACCTTAGAAAATATTCTATGCTCGGTTCTCTAATTCAGAAAACTTTCCTGTTTCAGTTGTGTTCATTTTATCTAAATGTTTTAACTATTTAACTCAATTTTAGTGGAAAACCATAAACTAATGAGCAACTTTTTCAATTTAAAAGTATTTTTTCTAGTAAATTATTGAAGAAATAGAAATATGAGCTGAAGATATTTATAGTTTTTCATCT
This sequence comes from Poeciliopsis retropinna, assembly GCA_010277075.1. Classification (NCBI taxonomy): domain Eukaryota; kingdom Metazoa; phylum Chordata; class Actinopteri; order Cyprinodontiformes; family Poeciliidae; genus Poeciliopsis; species Poeciliopsis retropinna. The sequence continues at coordinate 855,147 of VMRM01000008.1, read as the reverse complement.
GTTGTTCATCCATCAGATTGGAGCAAAGTTTCTCTGATCATTCACTGAGCTTCTTTAGAAACCTGGACTGTGGACGATACGCTAGCAATAGCTGCTACATATTTAGCATTGAGATGCTATTTTAGGCTAGCATTGCTTCTGAAAGGCTAACTCCTTTTAGCTCAACTTGAACACAACAGTTCTATTTTCCAGCTTCCAATCAGGTCATTTAGAGTCAGAAATTAAAACCCAGCGGGTGGAAAAAAGCAGCTTCGTCCTCCATCTTTGTTAGCGGATTTAAGGGCGTACCAGAAACAAGCAAATTCAAAGGTTCCAGCCCGAAAAAAATCTGATTAATTGCATCATGGCAAAAATAATCATGTAATTAATTAATCTAAATTAACGCATGGAAGTCTCTGTCCCATTTAAAATATAAATAATATAGATTACTATGAATCTACATCACAAACCAGCAAACCAGGAAGGAAAAACATGAGAGACATTTAAAGAGGAAACAAAGTCTGGAAATGTAAATAATTAAAATTTATCCAGAGGAAGAAAATCCTAAAACAATCCCAGACTTTTCCAGACTGTGAGAAGCTTTTAACAGGATCTTCAGGATTCAAATCTGTTAAGATTAAAAACTGTTTTCTGATCAGAAACCTTCAGGTGAGACTCTTGACGAGTTTCTGAATAATTTTTAAAGTTTCTGAGTGTCGATAAATCTCCAGATTGTTTTTGTGAACAACAGATTCTCTCAGAGCCGTTTTTCTCCTGACTGAGAAAAACGTCCTTCATGTTCTGCAGAAAATGTTTCGTGAGTCGAAGCGCCACATTAACGTCGTCCATTAACGTCGTGTCGTTCTGATTTTGCGTGTCGGGCTCCTGGCAGGAAGAGCCAGTTTACTGGAGCCGGCTTTGTGTTTGAGGCCCCATCTGTTGTGAGAGCGGGGGTCAAAAAGCCAACAATGACCTCCTCCCCTCCTAACATCTGCCGCCGCCCAGTCAGGGCGGCGAGCGGCTCCGTGTCGCACAGACGGGCGACCAAGCGCTGATTGTTATGGTGATGAGGGCGATGGGCCCCCCAGGACCCCCCAGGGGTTAATCTGCCACTCCACCTGACAACCCAAAGCAAAGTTTAAGAGTCACAAATCTGATCCATGTCTGTCCAGATAGAAAATAGAAGAACATCTTAAGGAGGATTTAAAGTATCCACCAGTAGTCAGAAAATAACGTTAAAATAAAGTTTTTCTCTAATATTTGTCTCTGAAGGTGGGAATCTTTTATTAAAACGATTATTGATAAATCATTTCTGCTTCAATCTATCAGTGACAGAAGGATCGTTACGATCGACTAAAGGAGACATGAAGGCGTTTTCCTCCTTCCTGTTATCCTCCATTTTGTTTTTACGACGCGGCCACAGAAGAGCGCCCCCTTCCTGTGGACAGCTTCCTCCACTCTGATGTGACGTTTCACCGACTTCTTTAAGAAATTTATGATCATAGTTTTCAGACATCGTTTACCGTCTGGGTCCTTCTGCTGCAGAATCACGACGCATTTCTCTGAAAGAGTCAGATAAAGTGGTTCCTGTCCACTGTCGCCACATGCTTGATCAGCTGGGTCTCTACTGATAACTCATCACTAATTAATGTTACAGGAACTTAATCGACCTGTTTTATTCTGTATTAATTATGGTCCAAATCAACAAAGTGAACAGATTCCTGATTTAATGTGAAACATTTTCAGAAAGTCAGACGAAACGAACCGAGCAGCAGAACTCTGGCCGACCCGGTGGCGGATGAATACGTTCATTTATTACTGAAGTGGAAGCAGAAACGCGATCCGTCGGAGGAACCAGCAGCCAATCAGAAGCAGGAGCTCATTAGTCGGTCGGAGGAAAAACATTTGACAAAAATATGAAAAGAAGTTTGATTTCTGCGTTGATTTAACCACTGAAAGTTTTATTACTAGTATTATCTGACTGGAAATCCTTTATCTTTTAATAAGTTGTAGCGTTAAAACGTCTGTTTAATCTGATTTAAGCGACAGAGACGGTTGACGAGCGCCTGGCGTTGAAAACACACCTCTGAACACTTGTTTCATACCTGAGGGGAAATAAAAAGCCTTAATAAATGAGACTGGAAGTCTGGCTGAAAAATGAAACGACTTGCAAAGCAGAGGGATGTTTGCAGAATATGAATGAGGCCTCAGAGGGGCTCAGCCTGCTGCAGGAGCCGCAATTAAAGTGGCTCTTAAAGCTCCTGATTCACAGCAACGACCAGAGGAGGATCCAGATCCGCACTGATCAGAGGAGCAGAGATGCATGCTGGGATCCCAGGAGGCCGCGGCGTTCAGCGACTCCCAACGGAAACGAGCTGCTGCTGCGATTCAGCCACACGCTGATCAGCTTCACTGGATCCACTCAGACCTGAAACTCCAACCACCACAGATCAGAGAAACATCTGAAACGGACCAGAACCACCGCAGGAAGACACGGCGGTGGCAGAGTCATGATCTGGGCTGCTGTACTCTAACCGATGGAACCGTTAATCCTGACTTTAAGATGAAAAACCACTAGATTCTGGAGTGGCCTAGTCAAAGCTCATTCCTGCTGGAAAGTCCTCCAATGTGTCTGAATTCAATCAGTTCATCCAAGCAGAATGGGTCAAAGGTCATCCATAGGGAGAAGCAACCAGCGGGCAGGTTGAGGGTGTGAAAACATTTTCACATTTTTTTAATATCAGTAATGTGACAAAGAAGAAGAAACATTTTTCCAATCTGTTTGTAAAAAGATTTAAAAAAGAGCAGCAGCTGTAATTATCACTCAGCCTGAAACCAAACAGCAACAATCAGGAACCTGCTGACGAGTTCAGCCTGGTTTTAATTAACAGCCTCAACGTTTATCAGGTTGAAACAGGAAATCCTCCTAAAGTCACCAGGTTACAGTCAGCGCAGCTTCATGAGCCAAACATGATGGTAAAAACGGAAAATAATTAGAAAATCAGGTTTTAAATGTCAAACCCATTAGCATATTAGCATTTAGCATTTAGCGATCCAGAAATTAGCCTGAGCCCAATCAGCACCTTCAGGGCTGCAGATCCCATCGCGCAGCCGGTTCACGCCGAGCCGCCGCTAATTAATCAGAGCGCTGCGTTAGCGCCGTTAGCGGCTTCAGCCGCCAGGCGCCGCTAACGCCGCAGCAGGAAACGCTGCTGGCCGGCCGCCGGCGGCTGCAGCTGACCTGACATTTTCCTTCTGCTGAAACAAACAAACATTTCCAGGTCAGCGGAGACGGTCGGGTTCTAAAGTCAGGGCTCAGGTCCCTCTGAGGGCGCTGAGATCAGGACTGAGGTCGAGTTGATTTACTGCTGACCTTTACGCCCCAGAGGTCAAAGGGCGGGGCTCATTCTGGTTAACCAGATTAACTTCACAGCAAACCGAGGAAATATTCAGCTGATGAAAAACATTTTCTAATGACTGTGTGTCACAGTAATTACAGTCCCACAAACACAAATCCTCCTGAAAAACATTCCTATTGATAATAAACTTCTTCAGAAGTCACATGGTCTGATTATTATTAAAGTATAAAAGTATATATTTACAAATTAACTCAGATTTATTGATCATTTCATTGAACAAACAGGATAAAACAGTAAAACTATCCAGGTGAAATAAACACAGCTGAGGATTTTAAACATCGATAATTTATCATGAAAATCATCATAAGAAATTTATCACGATAAACGATACGATAAATTTCCTCCTCCAATCAGAACCAAGGACAAAATCCAGAAACCAAGATTAGTTTCAGGTCCAACTGATGCTAACATTAGGCTGAAATGATTGAATTAGGCCACATTTAAACAGAACCCGCCTGACAGCATGAAGTAGGCCCAACAAGGAGGAGAACAGCTGGAGCTCTGCTGCAGCAGAGGTCAGAGGTCAGGCTCCAACAAGCACAAACAGAAAATGGCCTCAGAGACCAGAACCAGAACCAGACCAGAACCAGATCTTCTCTGAATGGCGGTTTGTCTACCAGAGATAAGATCCGTTGGTTCTGGACTCCAGGACGGTCCAGCCTGTCCTGGTCTCGGCGCCGCAGCAGGAGTCGCTCCAGCGCAGCTGCAGGAGTCGCTGCAGCGCAGCTGCATCTCTAATCCTGATAAGTGGCCGTAAATCCATCTGGCTGCGGAGACGCCGTCGCTGCAGCTCCTCCGGGTTTCTCCTCATGAATATTCATGAGCGCAAAGCGCCGCAGTTTGTCTGCTGCAGGACCGGTTGGACCTCGACACCGGTTTGTTCAGAACCACCGCAGGTCTGCAGCGCAACTCTACAGGTGATAATAATAATAATAATAATAATAATAAACCTTCCAACACAACCAGAACAGGAAGCACCGACCTGCCGACAGGATGGACTTCCTGCCAGGGGTCACAGGTTTTACCCCATTATAGATTTCTGCTGATTTTCTTTATTTTTCCCACTTAAATGTTTCAAACAATCGATTATTAGTCACATCTGAATCTGGACTTTGACTAGGCCACTGCAAAACCTTCATTTTGAGTTTAATTAACCCCAAACCAACATTTCCTTTGCAGATAAATCGTCCAAATTGACCCTTAAAGGTTCTACCTTTATGACTCTGTGCTCATTTTGAACGTTTTCAGATAAATTTGCTTCATTCTCTGATATTGCTACTTGACGCTCGTCGCTTATTTTAGAGTCAACAGAGGGTCTGAAAAGTTGCTAAACGTAGCAACCAGGTCAGATCTGCTGGGTTCTTCTGGACTTCCTATACGAGCCGCTCCACCGATCCAGTTCAGGTTTTTTAGCTCTTTTAGCCTACTTCATGTCGTCAGACGGTCCGCTCCAGTGAGTTATTGATTCTGGAGAACCAGGATCTCCAGATTAAGCCTCAGATTAACAGGCAGGTTTTGTTTTGCTCCCGCTTTAAAGCGTCTCCGTCTTCTTCTGTGGTTTGATCTGGAGGATCTTCCACCAATGAACTGAACCAGAATGAAACCTCATTAGATCTCAAATGGACTCAAAGTGGAACAAGAAATAAGTTGCAGCTCAGAGAACAACCTGCTGGGCTGTAAGTTAGTTCAGATCCTGGTTTTTCACCTGACAAAACAAAACAAGAAGCAGAGGAGGAGCCAGGAGAGGCAGAATAAGTAAAAACTAATTAATGTAAAAGCCTGCAGCAGCTTTAATGAGGAGGATTTAAAGGTGAGGAGCAGCTCCTCAGGCAGGTGATGCGCAGCGTTCCCAGCATGAATAATGCATGAAGTGTCAGAGCAGAGCAGATGATGTTAAATATAGACAGCTGAGAGCGGAGGACATAAATGAAGACCTAATGTTCAGAGCCGAGGACAATCATCTCTGTAAATTACTCACATGCCACTTTTTTCCTCCTGAATAATGAAACACGTCCAGAAATTTAATTAAAACACACGAAGGCTTTCAGGAACAAGAAAGGATGAGGTTAGGAAACACGGATCGGCTCTGAGTGAAGGAACGCAGCGGAGAAACCTGCAGCAAGCGTGCATGACTCAGAACGACGGCGCTCAGACGAACCGACGGCGCTCAGACGAACCGACGGCGCTCAGACGAACCGACGGCGCTCAGACGAACCGACGGCGTTCGGACTCAAGACTTGAGTCTCAGGACAAAAAACCCAAAACTGTCAGGGAGTCAGAGTAGAAATACTTCAACATGTTTTTACTCAAGTGAAAGTAAAAATGCATCGTAGTAAAATTTCTTAAAAGTTACTCCAGTAAATGTAGCCAGTTACTCTTTCCACTTCCTGTAGCGTCGCTAACGCTAACAGGAAGTCTGGGTTGGTAGTTTGGAAACGTGTTTGGCAATAAAAAGGCAACATGGCAACAAGGCAACAGGGCAACCCGTTGTTGCCTCATCCTGACTGGATCCATCTGGATGTGGAGGAGAAATTGTTTAAAAGCTCATGTCCTTATTATTCACGTTCTGCTTATTAAACAAAAAGCTTGAAGCTTTTAGCTTTAATGTGATTCCTGATTAACATTTTCACGCTGTAAATGTTTCCTCTGTTGAATAAAACCTTGCTAATCAGCGAGGTTAGCAAGGTTTCATCAGTTGGTGGCGAGTCGGTGCAGCACGGCCGTCTGAACGTTTCCTCCAACAGAATCAACAATGTTGCACCACAGATTGTAAATATCCAAAACAAATAAATAAAATTGTTTATGAAGAATAAAGGTTGAGCTGAGGCCAAATCACCAGACTGAAAACTTTTACCATCAGTTTTAGAAAAATAAAAATGATAAATTAAGCAGCTCTTGTTTTAACTTATGCAGTTAATGGACAGATTTATTGACTGACTTTATAAAAATGTGAAGCTCTTCAGTTTCCTGTTGGTTTGGATGAACTTTACGGAGTGAAGCAGCAGAGACCATCGGTTCGCCGACCGATTCTTCTGGAACGACTCAAACTTCCCACTGAAACGCTCCAGAAACCGTTTAACGTTTTCAGAGATCATCATCATCATCATCATCGTCATCATCAGCCGCCGTCCTCCATCACCTCCATTAGCATCTAACTGATCACATGATTGATTTGGCTGCAGCCGACTGTAACGCTGATCCCGTCCAGCCTCCGTTCTCCTGATCAATACTTTGATATCAGCAGGAAAATTACAAATTCCTCCCATCAGCAGCTGTTTGATCAGCGGCTCGGCGGCGGCGGGTCGATGGCTCCTCGCTGATGGAGGAGCCGCGCGGCGCCGCGGTTCAGGACCTATCGATCGCCTCGCCTTTTGTCTCGCCATTTAAAGCAGGAACCGTCAGAATCGGGGAAGCAGGAGGCGAATCGTCCAGGATGACGGGAAGGAGGCAGTTCAGTTACCACCGACAGGCTGAGCTGCAACCAGAGCCGTGCAGGAGGAGCTGCAGCAACAGGAGCTGCAGCAACAGGAGCTGCAGCAACAGGAGCTGCAGCAACAGGAGCTGCAGCAACAGGAGCTGCAGCAACAGGAGCTGCAGCAACAGGAGCTGACATGATGCTGCTGCTTCAGTTTCTGCCTCTGATTAATTGCAACTAATTTATTGATTAGTTATGATGAGGCTCATCTAATTTAATTCAACTTCACTTCATCTGAAAACCTTTAGACTCTTAATCCCATTTATTCTGATTTAATCTGGTATTTTTCCAGTTGAGTTATTAAATGTAGCAGCTCATGATTTCTATTCATCACATTTCTGACAGCAGAAAGTAGAAATCATCTCTAGAAGCGACCAAACTTAACTCATCCAACAATCGTCCAGTAATCATCTGCTGTAGCAGACAGTGTTACAACGGCTGTGAGGAGGCCTCTGACTGTGGCTCCATGATAGCCTCATGCTAACAGCTTCAGATCCAAACAGCAGAGACTAAACTGATTAATCGATTATTCTGATGATTAATTGATTAATCATATTTTAAATATTTGAACATTTTTCATTTAACCCCCTTGAGCTCTTTGATGCAGTACAAACAATTCTTTTTAAATAAAAAATAAACATTTTATGGCCTAAAATGCAGTAAAATCATTTCTTAACTGGATGTTTGATCATTTCTGGGTTTTTGTGAAGTTGATGAAAAACGTCTGAATTGTTTTCTTTGAGTTACAGATTAATCAATAACTAAATTAGTTGACAGTTATTTCAGTAATCCTGTTAACTCGCAGTAACGACTCATCGTTAATGGTCACCAGGAACATGAAGCGTTTCTCCTGGCAGAACAGACTCAGTTCTGATGAACAGGAAGTCAGGGGAAGTGCTTCCTGTAGCTGAACATGATGCAGACATGTTCAGCTGCAGACTCAGAGCTCAGCTCCTCCACATCCATCCGCCTCTAAACTGTCAGAGCTGCGAACCGACTGGAAGTCCCTGTCTGCAGCACAAAAAGCCTTTTCCTTGTCAATCTGCTGCTTGTTTAAGGAGAGAAGCACCTTGAAACCAGCAGCTACACGGTTATAAATAGCAGCGCTGCAGCCGGAGGATAATCCCGCTCCTTTATGGCCTTAAAGTGTTTGTTTAACCCGGGCCTGAGGGCCCGGCTGCAGCGACCAGCAGCTCCTGATGGATTGGACTAAAAGTTAACGCCGACGTTTATGATCCCCACGAGCCGCCAGCTCACCGCCACCTTCAATAAAACCTCTTAAACTATTAGACACACGTTCCCACAAGGATTCAGGCTTTCAGACACAATCCCAGGCGAAAACGGGAATAACGCCTCGAAGCCTGGAATGTTCAGCTCCGATTCCCGTCTCACCGAACAGAAACCATCCAGTCGACACAGATTCACTGATGGCAGCCGGAACCAGAGACCAGGGTGAAACCTGGACCTTCAGAGACATAAAGACGGTTATAAAATCAGCCTTCTGCCGCCTGGAGGGCAGCAACGCTCCAGACGCAGCTTCAGCTTCTATTCACCACAAATCTGGGACAAACTTCCAGAAAACTGCAAAACTGCCGAAACACTGAGTTCCTTTAATCCAGACTAACAAAGAGTGACCAGAACCTGGAGTACAGAACCTGCAGACGTTCCTCCCGAAACTGGAAGGTTTCCATGGCAACAAACTGGAGGCAGCAACAGGAAGTTGCTGCATCTGGAGGAACCAGGAAGCAACAAGTCAGATGTTACTGATAGTAACAGAGAGATTTGATTAAAATGTTTGAGTCAATCAGTTTAACCAATAAAATGAAACTACTTCAATTCAAAACCAATTTTTGCTCCTAATTTATTGAATAAACAGATTTTTGACCATCAGATTGGAGAAAAGTGTTTCAGGAAGTCCTGATCATTCATGGAGCTTCTTTACAAACGTCAATGCTAACATTAGCATTAGCGGCTGCATGTCTAGCATTGACATGCTATTTTAGGCTAGCACAGCTTTGCTAACAGGCTAACTCCTTTTAGCACAACTTGAACACAACCGAGTTCACAGAAACTCAGAGCTTCACCGGCCGCGTGCAGCTCTGAGTTTCTGTTTGCTTTTGGAAAAACAACCAACCAGAAAAATTAAAAATCTCCAGATGAATCAGATGAAAATCCGTAATTTCTCTGAACTGACCAGTTTTCCACCCTGCGTGCTGCAGCAGGCGCTGGCATCTGGTTTTGTCTCCATCAGGCTGGAGAAGCCGGCGAAGACGCTCAGCGATTAATGATGAATCATTGAGGTTGAAGCTCAGTGGGAATAATCTAATAACAGGAAACAGCAGCAACAAACATGATGCATTCACCTCTCTTTCACTCCATCCACCTCTCCATGCATCATCATTTAGCTGCAGCATCCAGGAGAGAAGGAGACCTGCAGCCTGGAAACTCTGTTCTTCTGGACATTTCGTCCATTTATTCTCTTTATTTCAGGATGAAACCAGTAGCATAATGCAAAGAACTTTAAAAAAGTTTAATTTTGACTGAGAAACATTTGTAAATCTGTTCTATTGGTTTAAAGGTTGAATCAGCAGTGGAGAAACAGACTGTTGGAAGAGATAAAGTCAGAGAGCAGCAATTATAATTACAGAATCAACAGTAAGGAGAAGCTGCAGGCTCCAATTAAAACCAGCCAGAATCACCGGATTTAAACCACCGACTCTCAGAACGTAGCGACTAGCAAAGCATCCAAACGAGAGAAACACTTTAACTGGAAGAAATCTGGTCATTTCCTAACAGATTCAGTGGAGTGAAGGAAGAACTGAAGAACAAAATCTGGTTAAAACGTTTGATTTTCTCCCTTAAAGGATCTTCAAAAGCTAAAAACATAAATTAAACTGCAGGGAAAGTTTCATGGTTTTAATCTAACATCATGTTGATCTTAGCAGAACTTTTATCTGGAGATCAATGCTTTGCTTCAAACCATTACAGGAATTACTGCAAATGTCTGTTTATTTTCTGATTTTAAAAAATTAATTAATTATATATAAATTATATAAATAAATTATATTTTGTTCCATGTAACACAGAAGGAGTGAAACCAGTGGAGGCAACGGCAAGAAACCCTCATGTGACGACTTTCTGTTTGTGTTTGTTATGATGTAAAGCACTTTGACATCCAATAAAGATTGACTGATTAAAAAGGAATTGGACAGAACCTATGCTGCAGCTCCAGCAGCAGCAGCAGCAGCAGCAGCTCCAGCAGCAGCAGCAGCAGCTCCAGCAGCAGCAGCAGCAGCAGCAGCTCCAGCAGCAGCAGCAGCAGCTCCAGCAGCAGCAGCAGCAGCAGCAGCAGCAGCAGCTCCAGCAGCAGCAGCAGCAGCTCCAGCAGCAGCAGCAGCAGCAGCAGCAGCTCCAGCCCAGCAGCAGCAGCTCCAGCAGCAGCAGCTCCAGCAGCAGCTCCAGCAGCAGCAGCAGCAGCAGCTCCAGCAGCAGCAGCAGCAGCTCCAGCAGCAGCAGCAGCAGCTCCAGCAGCAGCAGCAGCAGCAGCAGCAGCTCCAGCAGCAGCAGCAGCAGCTCCAGCAGCAGCAGCAGCAGCAGCAGCTCCAGCAGCAGCAGCAGCAGCAGCAGCAGCAGCAGCTCCAGCAGCAGCAGCAGCAGCAGCAGCAGCAGCTCCAGCAGCAGCAGCAGCAGCAGCTCCAGCAGCAGCAGCAGCAGCTCCAGCAGCAGCTCCAGCAGCAGCTCCAGCAGCAGCAGCAGCAGCTCCAGCAGCAGCAGCAGCAGCTCCAGCAGCAGCTCCAGCAGCAGCAGCAGCAGCCAGCAGCAGCTCCAGCAGCAGCAGCTCCAGCAGCAGCAGCAGCTCCAGCAGCAGCAGCAGCTCCAGCAGCAGCTCCAGCAGCAGCAGCAGCAGCTCCAGCAGCAGCTCCAGCAGCAGCTCCAGCAGCAGCAGCAGCAGCAGCTCCAGCAGCAGCAGCAGCAGCTCCAGCAGCAGCTCCAGCAGCAGCTCCAGCAGCAGCTCCAGCAGCAGCAGCAGCAGCTCCAGCAGCAGCTCCAGCAGCAGCTCCAGCAGCAGCAGCAGCAGCAGCAGCAGCAGCTCCAGCAGCAGCAGCAGCTCCAGCAGCAGCTCCAGCAGCAGCAGCAGCAGCAGCAGCAGCTCCAGCAGCAGCAGCTCCAGCAGCAGCAGCAGCTCCAGCAGCAGCAGCAGCTCCAGCAGCTGCTGCAGCATCGCTCTCACCATCAATTAGCCTAATTAAAGCCTGTGCCTGCTGCTCATTGACAGCAGGGGGCCCAGAGAGCTGAGCTCAGATCCGGTTCTTCAATCATTGGAAACAATGCTCCTCCATTATGAAATGGTGTTTATAGATATTCCAAACCTCTGAAGCCAAATCCACAGGAGCAACAAGCAGCAGAACGACGACAAGGATCTGATTTATTCTCATTTTCACTTCGACCCACAATAAACACTAAATATTTAGTTATTTATTAAATATGCAGATATTTAGTCCAACAATGTGAAGCTGAGCTCCAGAGTTACAGATCAACATGTTTCCATGTACATGCTAATTATTTCATTTATTTATTTTATAATTAATGAAATAATTATTAATTACAATTAATTAATAATATTAGTTAATAATTATTATTGTTTTAATAATAAGTAGTATTATTTTTACAATAATTAATCAAATACTAATTATTTTATAATTAATAGAATAAGTAAATATATTAACATTAATTAAATATATCATATTAATTAATATGCAAGTCATTTATATTCAAATAACTTGCAATATCACACATGTAAATATATTTTTTAAATATTTTATATTGATTATAGTTGAATTTGTATTTATTGGTATTTAACACATTGGATGGAATAGCTAAGCTAAAGCGCTAATCATGAATTGTAGCTACCGCTAATGCTAAGGTGCTATGTCAACAGAGCGTTTAGTAGATGCTAATGTGCTAACCTGAAATACTGCAGCACCAATTTACACTTCAAAAACAGAAAATCTGACCAACCATTTCTGTTCCAGTTTCTAGTACAAATATTTTATTACACTTAAAATAAGACAAAAACAAAACTAACATACAACATAAACCTTATGTTTATATCTCGTTCTCTACTGTCTGTGTTTTGGTTCATTTTTTTATTCTAAATAAAGTTATTTGGATTAAAAAAATGTTGCGCTTAAACTTCAGCCACTTCAAAATAAGAGCATAAATATAAACGTCTCGTTACCGATGTCAAACTTTATTCAACGGAAAGTTTACTGAACAACCAAGTACATTAGATTTTAGAATTTATTTGGTGAAATTAGCTCAGAAGCTAAGTGCGCTAAACGCTAAAGTGTTTAGCTAAACGTTAGCATTGCTATTAGCAGCAGCTCCACTGGTAACATGTAAATCCTAAGAGGAAACAATGTTTTAAATAAAAACATCGACTCCATCATCCACAGGTGGAGCATCAACGATCATATTCCTGGAAATTAGGATTTTAATCCAGGCTGGATTTGAGATTATGCAGAAAAAACAGCAAAACCACCAGAGCCAAACCCGATCCCCACCTGGACTCCAGAACCAGGCCCAGGACTCAGATCAATCAGAGCTGCTGCAGGCAACTGAACTGCAGACGGATCAGCTGCCTGGTCCAAACAGGCCGACCCGGTCAGAACCAGAACCGGCTGTTTGACACCAACCTGTCAGGCTGAGAGACGCCGACAGCCAAACATCCAGGAATAAAAGCACAGAGAAGCAATAAACCCACACACACCGCCCAGCAGAACCAGTCGGACCTCAGCTCCTCACACACACACACTCATACTAGCACCCCCCCCCCCCACACACACACACACGCACACACACACACGCACACACACACACGCACACACACACGGTGGGGGATCCTCACCCTGGGCTGAGCTGTGCGCTCCCAGCAGCCAGCAGAGCAGCAGCAGGTAGACCTTCCTCCTCATCATCCTCATCCCGGGAGCCAGCAGCCTCCAAACATCCCCAGTACATCCCAGCGCGCCCAGCTCCATGCTGCCCAGCTCCAGTCCCTCTGAGTTCAGGAGAAACGCTCCCAAATCCACACGATTCGCCCCACAATCCCACTCACTTTCCCCAAAAAATCCTGCAGAATCCAGCTGTCAGGTGGAAACCATGAAGGAAAGAGGCTGGAGGAGGAACAGGAGAAAAAAAAAAAAACCTCTGATCTCCTCCCAAAAAAACCCAGAAAAGAAATAAAGAATAAAATTCCAGCAGAGGAATCAGTTTCCTGCGTTATTTCAGAGGGAGAGGAAGTTCCAGAAACTAAGAGGGCAGAGTCTCCATCATTCCAGATCAGCGCCGATCCGGTCCGCGCTGCCTTCCCGGAGGTCTGCTCCTTCTGCCGGCCAGGACCGACGGAGCGGGTCGCCAGGAGAGGAAGAGGAGGAGGAGGAAGACCCTCTCTCTTTCCTTCAGACACATCCAGCTGGAGAGAGAGAGGGGCGAGCGAGCCTGACAGAGCCTGGAGCCATTGATCTAAAGCGGAGGGAAGGAAAGCCCGGAGCCGGACCAACGGGAACGGAGCCGCACCGACGGAGCTCCAGGCTGGGACATTAGCAGAGCTGCACTGCCCCCTCCGGTCACTGAGGGAACTGCAGCCGGTTCACACTGGAGGTTGAATAACAGCAAAAATACTCAGATTAAAATGTCCATATATGAGGACAAATAACCCATAATGTTCATATTATCTGGGTTTATATGGGCTTTTTAACTTAATTTTTTTCAAATTTACTTTGATATTTGTAATTATATGTTTTATTAAAAATAAAATGAGTCATGTTGTCTTTTTTAATGTTGCTGATTAAGCTATATTCCCTTCTTATTGATCAAAATAATTAGCTTAATTTGGACTTCAAACTAAATATTTCCCAGAAATCCAATTGGTCGTAATAATGTGCTCATGTTGACCAAACAGAAAGCAGTCAAGAAATAAAAAATAAAAAAATCAGTGAGACATTTAACTTGCCAAGTAAAGACTTAGCTTCAAGGTAAATATGATTTTAGCTAGCTAAATATTTAGCCTGTAAACTAAACAATTAGCGCCAAGCCAAGCATTTAGTTTGGAGCTAAATAGCTTGGTCTCTAAATATTTATATAGCTAAATATGCAGCAAGCTAATAACATTTTAAGCTTAAAACTGACATTTAGAAATGAATAAAATGGTGAGAATATGACAGATTTTTTTTACAGGGTAAATAACCAAAATTATTGCTGTTAATTTCAGATTGCGTAACGTTAGAAACTGAACACCTGGAGATGCGTTTTTGCCTCCATCCAGACCTGCAGCTCCTGATCAGCTGACCAGCACCTCCACAGGTACCTAATTACTGCTTATCGGCCTGAACTGCTGCAGACTAAACACCACGTCTCTGTTGTCGTGCGGCCATGGATCTGTGTGTTCATCTGTGTCATTGTTCCAGCAACAGAGCTTTCTTTATCCCATGCTGAGCGCGCTCCGAAAGGAACCAATTAGAGCACAATGCAGCTGATAGCATGTTAATTATCAGACCAGCACAACGTCTGTCAGTCAAGCTGGAGGTCAGGCTGATGATTTACCCTTAAAAGGAACAAAACAATTTCTCAAGGAATAAAAACCTCTTCCTTTTTATATTCAAAGAAAAGAAACTCAATGTTACTCACAGAGATTTAAAACTGGAATAAGTCTGACCACACCATCTGTTGCTAATTTAACAAAAAGAATTACAATTTCAGACAAACAAACATGTTTTCTGCCTTCAACAGCGACAACTTGTGTTCTTTATCTCTTTGACAGAGGAGTTCCTCCAACAGCAGGATTTCTGGTTTGTTTCCAGACACTGAAATGATTCTTGTGTTCTAGACTCATTTACAGAAATCTTGATAGTTTTTTTGTTTCTCCTGCCTCTGTACTATTTGACTTGTAATTTTTGGGGGCTTGTCCGGGATCCTTCATGTTGCTGCAATCCAGCAACTTGTCTGTTTCTGGTTAAACATGTTTGTTTCTCATTCAGACGGCAGAAAATTCTGAGGTTAAAATTACTGAAGTATAAAGTATAAAGCACAATGTACTAAAAATGTTCCTAAGAGCAGCAAGAAAAGTTACTCAAGTAAATGTAACTAGTTACTATTACTGTGTTTTCTTTTTATTTAATCCTGACTTTTGTTGTCAGACATCTTTAAATCTGATCCATAGACGGCGGTGGCGGCGGCGGCCATCTTTACTGCTGTGAACAGAGCGCTGCTGGGTGACGTTACAATAAATTGTAATTGATCTGGAGTCCTGCTGAGCCTCAGCTGAAGGAAACTTTGACGTTTCACCACTTAGAAAACTGGTGTTTTCAGTCCTCCACCTGCTGCTGAGCGACGCCAACAGTTGCTCCACCACCTGGTTGTAAAGCACCTGGGGCAGGAACAAATCCTTCCTGCAACCTGACAGGAATTTGAGAAGCAGCTCACATAACCTACAGACAGACCAATATGTAGATCGATAACTTCCTCCACTGACAGCCGCAGTCGTCCTGCTGCTATTTTAAATCCTGACTGAATTCAATTTTACTTTAAAAAAGGAGAATATTTCTGTTTGAACATGGATAAAAAACTGACTTGATCTTTTTGTAATTCTTTTAAGATTAAAGATTTGTTCAGTCTGTCTAACACTTACATGAGTTCACTGTTCAAATTTAAGTCACATGACAGAGACTTGAAGTAAAATGTCTTTTTTAATCTCTACTAGATGATCTAGTTTGATCATTTCGGTGGAGACCCGCCTGCTGCAGCTGGCGCCTGCTGCAGCTCTAACTGGACGTCTCTATTTGAAGGACTCAAATCTTCTGCATCTTTTTGTGTTTTTCCTGCTCTCAGGTCGGATTATTTTCTCCGCTTGTGTTTTCATCAGCGGTGCGGATCTGCAGAGCGGCCGGAGGGCGGATAATGAAACCTGGCAACGAGGCCTTACGCGCGCTGGTCTGAGAGCGGATATTAATATCGGACGGGAAATTAAAAGCCTGCGTTGTGAAGGCCGACGCGCGCCAACATGCCGGCTCTTATTGGAAGAAGCTCCCTGGTGCTGAAGCTCATATTAAACATGTTCCTCCATAAAAACACGTTTTATTTAACGTTACTGTTGCTTTCGTTGATCTAAAACAGCATTAAGACGGAGCTGGTTGGTCTGACAGCAGGTAAAGTCACAAAGGTAAAAATAAAGATGGGCTTTATGTTACACTGCAAAAACACAAAATCTTAAGTTTCTAGTGCAGGTATCGTAATGCACCTGAATTACAAGAACTCGTTAAAGTAAATAATTTTTACAACCAAAGTTGATCCAGAGCAGCACCAGGATCTGCTCAGAACTGATTTCATTCAACCGACAAACAAATAAACAGGTAAAGATTCATCCTACAAGGCAGAAAACAGTAAATAAATGTAGTTCCAGTGAAATCTGCGGCGCATCGACCCGCTGACTGACAGGATAACAACTCAAAGACTCTGTTGTTGAGATTCTTCTCATTAAGTGGAGAAGTGTCAGTCGGCGCCTCTTGTTAGTCTGCTTAACGAGGCCAGGAGAAACCAACAAAGGTCAGGCTTTGGGTTCGTTCCAGCGCCGCCAGATTCTGACTCGACCCTCTTTGTTTAATTCCCTCAGCCAATCACAGCGCAGCAGATCCTCCACTCACAGGCGAGTCGCTAACGACTCATTAAGAGCTGAAGCCGCATCTTTAACGAGAGCCGAGTTTCACTGAGACGTTACTGAGAAACAGGAAACAGTTACATATCTGCCGAGTCAGCCAACCAGGCAGACCAGCAGCCATATTGGATTTTAAAGGTGCAGTACGCAACTTTTATAAACTGTCTCCATGTTGTTACAGTTTGTTACGAGACAGGTGATCTGAGAAAAGATTGATCTGCTCCCTGAGCTAATAGCACCGCTAACGACCAATCAGAGCCAAGAGGAGGGGCTTAGCGCTGTCGATCATCCACGTGTACTTGCTCCTAAATGAGCTACTGGCAGAGAAACAACTCACTGTGGCTAAGCTAATTAGCCTTAGCATTAATGTTTGGCTATGCTAGCTGCAGCGTAGCAGAGAGAAAATTGTCAAATTGAGCAACTTTGGTGAAATAAATGCAGTTACAGAGAGCAATATCTACAAAAGTTGCATTTAGATAAAAAGTCGATCCAAACCTCTTTCTTTGTTAATTTGATCAAATCTGCCTGAACATAATTTCTATTGTTACGTCAGAAACGGCGTTTACGCCGGACTCAAAGCAAACACAGATGCTAACCGGTTTGTTCTGCACATGCTAGGCTACAAGATGGAGGGACGTTTTCTTCTTCGTTACTCAGAATTAGAAACAAACCTTCATTATTACTAATCACTAGTCTGACTCAATATGAAGGTAAATCTTAGCTTAGCAGGCGGCTGATGCCCATCAATGAAATGAAAAGTTTGACCACAGAAGTTAATGCATGCAAAGGAAGAAGAGCTGGACGCCATTAACATCTCAGAGTTTCATGGAGGAAATGATCTAAAACAACAAGCTGAGATGAAGCAGGAAGGGACATTATTTCTATTAGGACTGATTTTTCCAACGAAGGAAGAAAATGTAGAGTCCATTTCAGGTGAGATGGAATAAAAACTCCTGAAGCGTTGAACAGCAGCTCCGATGCAATCCAGCTGGGAGACGTCGGCAGCTTTCGCTTCCTCAGCAGAGGCATCAAAAGAAGCCAAAGCTGCTTTTAGACAAATGAAAGCAAAACCGACTGAAGCAACGACGTTTCAAACAGCAGATAACAATCAATCCTCAGAAACCGACCAGCTAAAAAGGACAGGAAGTTTTAAAAAAGGTAGGATTTTTATATGATTAAAGGCAATAATTAATAAAAACAGAAATAATCCATAGAGCATAGACTCACAGCGAGAGAGAAACAAAATAATACATTATAGTCAGAAATAAAAACGTTTTTATTTAATCTTCATCCGCTGCCGTTTATGGATCGACTTTAAAATGGTTCCGATTTTAAACGAATCGTCACCAGAAGGAAAAAAAGAATCCAAAGTGATTCAGATTCACTTTATTTTAGTAAACTGACAACATTACAAAAAAGAGAACAAAATATTCCTTTATAAAGCAGAGACTGAAAGCTTCAGCTGTTTTTAACATCCAGATTCGCGCCTGGCTTCTTCTGACGCGTCTCATGAAAATGACACAAAGATTCACATAAACGCGATACAACACTGGAAACTATCAGAGGATTTAACTCCTCTGACAGGAGTGATCAGATCGGACTCTTCTGACGGTGAAAGGGTTAGAGTTGGACGGTTCAGAGTTTGTTCCCGGTTTCATGTTGGCATCGTCTGACCAGAACACCTTCGATTGTCTGCCGCTTCCCGTTCATCACCGAATCATTTCCTCCTGACTTCCTGTCATCAGCAGGAACCTCTTCTTCTCTGGTTTATTCCCAACAGATCACATCAGAGCTGCTTCAACCCAAATCCAGTCCGCTAGAATAGAAAGTCCGGTTCAGTTGGAGAGGTGTGAATGCTAAGCTAACCCTGGTTCACCTACAAACCTGGAGTGACGTAAACTCTGGTTCGGTTTGAATGCATATGTGAATGCAAAGAGGACCGGAAACCGCTCCAAAAGCAGGAAGTGGACGACAACACAGGGCATTCTGGGTAATTACAACCAAATCTAACATGCTAGCCTAGCGCTAGCAGGAGAAAAGGTTTTTAGCCAAATCCTCCAAATGCTAAAATTCATTTTAGTTTCAACTTGATGAAGCAGGAAGTTGCGCTCAGCGTCTTCTTCGTTGGTTTTTGTGTGGTTTCCTTCAGTGGTTCTTGGTGCAGCGCCCCCACAGGCCAGGAGGGGAACAGGTTGGTTTGACTCAGAGCCACAGCAGCTGGAGGTGAAACCAGAGAAGCTAAGATGTTGATGTTGGACTGCGTCCGGTCGCAGTGAGGGGAGCGGCGCATCTGTCTGCAGGTAACTGCTCACCTGCCCTGTTCTGCTGCCCAACCCAATACTTCTGCACCAACCGCGCTCCAACAAACACAAAGAAGTGTGAATGTAATGAGTTCTTTAATAAAGGCTAATTAATTGGATCGGTCGGGCCTCCGAATGACAGCGTTAGCACACGAAGAGTCACTTTAATTAGCTTCCGCTATCATCCAGACACAGACAGGAAGACCAAACAAAGCTGCAGAGGAAGATCAGCTTCTGGCTCTTTATTCAAATCAGGAACCAATTCAGCAGTTCTTAATTAAGGGGCTTGATTTGGATTAATGTCTAGGAATTATTGCACATCTCAATATGTATGAATACAGCAGGCTGTTTATGCTGCAACTTTTCTGCAAATATGGGCAAAATGTAAGCAGCACAACGCAGAAAATCCATTTAAACGAGGCTCATTAGGCACAAAGTGAAGCACTAAATGTCTGAATGGTGACGTGACTCTGGACTCATTTCATCAGACTTTAAACCAAACCAAGAAATCCTTCAGCAGAACCTGAACAACAGAAACTAGCAGGAAAAACGTCCATTTGCATCAGAAGTTGTTTTCCTTCCACTGAATGATTTTTGTCAGTGAGTTAAACACAGAAGAGTGAAAATATCTCAACAGAAAGTTAAACTAAAGGCCTTTTTCCTGAGTCACAGCCAAATGGGACAAACTCTAAACATCTCTCTGGTTCCTTTAAGGCTTTCATTTTAGATCCATGAATTTAAGACTTTTTAAGTTCCATCATGAATGAATTTTAAGACCTGTAACTCCACAGAAATGTACAAACGTCATCCAGCCAACAGCTGATAAATTTGAACTTAACCAAGATAAACACAAATAAGCTAGCTAGCAAGCTAGCTAGCAGGGCATGCTAGCAGTGAGTTAGCAGTAGAGTCACAGAACGCAATGATGTTTGAGAGCAACTCAAAATTTTGCCTGCAATAATCAAAATACACAGAATATAAAAGATAAAATAAACTAGACACGAAAACAATATAAGACCTGTGATTTGCGTATTTAAGGCCAATTTAGTTTTTAAAATGAATTTAAGAAATTCTAAGACCTTTTTACGATTCTTACTAGGGGAATTTAAAACCTGTAGTTCCACGGAAATCTACAAACTTTGTGCATTTAGCTGATGATATATTTGAACTTATCCAAAACAGTCAAACAGCTAGCTAACAGTGATTTAGCCGCGAGTTAGCCGCGAGTTAGCCGTAGCTTCTTGAGTAACAGCACAATGAGGTCTGAGTGTGACTCAAACTTCTGCCTGACAGAAACATCCAGTGAGAAAAATAACAAAATGTGTCAAAACTGAAAAAGTTTTAATAATTTGATCTTTAAACAAATTGAAGAGATTTTAAGGCCTTCGTGCAGATGCTTAAATTTAAGACTTTTTAAGGATGTGCGTGTGGCCCAGGAGGACTTTGCTCAGAGACATTTACATCCAGCTGTGATAATTATTGAAGTTACATGTAAAATAAGTGAAATAAACAAGTGAAAATGTTTGTTCCTCCAACATTTGATCCTTTGCAAGCAGAACTTGGGATCTATTTAAATCCAGAGGCGTGATCAGGTGCAGGATTACCCTCCATGTCTGTACGCATGTAAAGCTCATTCCTGTCGGCAGTAATCGTGTCGGGTTGGATAAAGTTGGCTCGTTTGAGCCTGAAATCGATGCTGCGAGGCGTTATCAGTTTATTAGCAGTGTTGCTGCGCCTGATAAGGCCTTAATGCAGCCGCTACCAAACAGCAGCTAAATGGACTCAACAAGCTTCTGTTTGTGTCGGCAGGAAGTCGGATGGTATCTGCAAAACAAAGAGCAGCAGAGAGGCGACGAGGAAGAGGAGGAAGAGGAGGAAGGTTTGGCTTCACAGCGGAGAGGAAAACCTCTGGTCAGGTTTCAAAACCAAGAATAACAAGTTTATAAGTGATGAGCTGAAGAAAAGCATCCAGTGATCCAGTGACACCGAGAGAAAGCAGTAATTATAGCAGCGCCTACGCAGGTTCAACACCGCGCGGCTCCGGCGCGCCGCTGAGGGTTAAACAAAGTCCAAACCTGGATCCTGTTATTGTTGGAACAACAGAGAGACAGAAATCCTCAGATTTATGAAGTTTAATCTGCAGGAGGAAACAGGATTTTAACCCACAACTGAAATGATTAATCAGATTAATCATTTATCCTTCAGCTGGAGAACATCGACTCAAACACGATTTGTTGAGAAAGAAAACATTCAGAGCAGATGAACCCAAAACTGGATAAAATATATTTAGACTTAGAATTTAACATAAAAACGTTCCTTCAGACGATCGAGGGTTTAATAAACATTAGATCTGCTGAAAAATGTTTATTTTTATTTTAAATGAATTATTTGTATTTTTAATCTTTTATAAGGATAAAACAAACTAAAGTGGTTTAAATGAAAACTGTAGATTGTGAGAATCTGATTAATCGATAGATTTTCACAATAGTAATTGATTAACCCTTCAGAATAATAATTGATTAACCTTCTCTCTCCTCCAGAGGAAAGTATCTTTATCAGGTTCAAATGATCCAATTAAGGATCTTTAGTGTCCAGTTATTATCCAGCAGATCCGTCCTGAACATTTTCCTTCTGGGTAAATTAGTTAACAGGACTGAACATGTTAGCTTCTCTGCTAACACAGTTGCTGCATATTGATGTATATTTGGTGTCTGAACTATTAAAGCACAGGAAGATCAGAAAACATTTCCAGATCCTAAACTTCGATCTTTACCTGCAGATCGATGAATCCGAGTTAAATCTGCTTATAACGTTTAATAACCAGAATAAACACTAATCAGTAAAAGATAATTCTGTGCCGCAGGAGTCGAGTCCTGCTGCTGTAAACGGCCATCAGCAGACGGAGCGCACTGAGCATGTGCGGAGGCTCCTCAGTATTCTGGCGGCGGCGGCGGAGCTGCCAGCGCCGATCGATCAGACATTTAGCTGAATGTTCTCATCGAACGGCGGCTGCTGCAGACCGCAGGCGCGTGGACGGACTGGGAAGCAGAGACTGTCCCAGTGGGAGTGGGAGGGCGATCAACAGAGGGGAGAGAGAGAGACCGGCGGGAATATCAGCTGACAGATGAAGCTCTAATCCAGAATCAGCTGATTATTTCTTCTTCTTCTTCTATGAATCTGAACCACAGCTTGTTGACATGGCAACCATCTGATGCCGTCAGGCGCTCCAGTTACTGCCTGATGACACCACAGCGGCGCTCATGACGCCCCCTGCTGGTCGCTGCTCCACATTGATTAAAAATAATGATCTGGACTTTTTCACAGGAGATTTATTACTTATTGTTAAAAAACGTTTGATTTATCAGAATCATCTGGATTATTATTTTTAATAACTTTTCTACTTTTTGTTCCTTTGGAGTATCAATTAATTTTCTGTAGGAGTTTCTGGATAAATGAGGCTCCACTTATTATAAAAGTTATTAAGATTAATTCTTTGTTTACTGAACATTTTACAAAGTTACATCATGCAGTCCGAGGGCCACAAACGGCCCCCGAGCCACACTTTGGACACCCTGATCTAAAACTATGAAACACAAAGGTTCTGAGTACAGTAGCCTGGAAGGGCCAAAAAGGTGTAGCTGCTGTTTGAGTTTAATATCTGCTGTAATCTGAGATTAAATGGAAACAAATGAATCCTGTCTGACGAGTTAAACGGTTCCAGTCGTATTAAAATAATAAACCAAACCAGGAAACTGCTGCAGTCAG